>CM062851.1:21723079-22323079 GCA_031772225.1 Eubasilissa splendida | reverse complement strand
GTGGAATCTGAACGGATTTTTATGGGATGTGATAAAATAGCGACTAAAATAAGATCATCAATAATGATAATACCTTAGACATATTGATCTTATTGAGGTTAAATTTAAGTATCAAAATATTTAATAACTTTTTAAAAATTATATTATGTATTTTTATTGCGTATTTGAATTTTTTGTGAATACTTTATGTTAATGTACGTATAATACATGAAAAATAAAAATAAAACATCTGTTCCAACTCTTATTTTTTCTAATAATTTAAATAATTAATTTAATACTGGTCCTGAAAAAAATCTCCAGATTGAAAGCCCTACCCCAACCCTCCTTGGATAAGGAGACGAAATCGATGACGATATAGTGTTTATCTATAAACAATTATGTATGTAATTTTAATATAATGTTATTTTATACTTTTAATAACATAATGTAATTATGTACTTACAGACATTGTTTAAGATTTCATTAGAATTTCTGTTCCAACATTCACACATCTCACAAATTTTTTTATTACACCATACTATTAAACGTTTCATACCGTAACGCGTCTTTGAAAAAATGTTAAAAAAACTGTATCCCATAAAAAACATTTTTTCAAATATGTATTTTACACAGGACACACGAAAATAGAAAGCCAAATAAATCATCCGCTGAGCAGTTGTTTTATGACATTGTTGTAAGAGAAATGTATTAACCCTTATCTTGCGAAAACTAGGGTTATAAGACAATATGTATGGGTGGCAAAGATGTACGTGACGCATTTTTTCGCAATGTAACAACGGGTTTAAACAAATCAGTCTCCCGATCACGTAAGTTGAAATAAAATAGCCTGTTCATTTGAAATTTTAAATAAAACTTAATTTCCTTTTATTTTCTAAAAAACAGTAAGACAAAAATAATATTTAGTTGTTAAAAGAAATATAAATTTAAGAACCATTACTTAACTGTCTTTCAGTGACTTAGAAACTATCCAACCCCGAAGAGATTCGGTTTGGCAGGGAAATAATCCTTCCACTGGGTATGGCTATTGGAAATTATGGGAAATGGAACAGCTTATACCGACATTTTCGAAGATAGTTGGTAACACATAAAAACTTACGTTCGCCATAATGGTGGGATTAAAGACTACACCCCGTATCAATCGGTATAAATAAGTAGGAAGGTACACTTTTATAATATTATCTAAACCGTTATATCATTAGTTATGCCAACGATGTGGTTATACTGGCGCCATCTATAAAAGTGATCAGAAAGCTTTTTCAGATATACGTAACATATGCCTTTGAACACAATATTTTATACAATGCCAAAAAATCGGTCATAATGGCGTTCAAATATGGAAAAGGGCCAGATAATATCCCTCCCGTGTAGCTGAATGGGACGAAATTGAGCGTTCAAAATAAGTAAAATACCTTGGCGATATATTCAATGAAGATAGACAATACGACGATGACATAGAACGACATAAAATATAGTTAAACGTGTGTGCGAATATGCTGTCACGGTGTTTCTACTGATGCAGTGAGAAGTTGAAGAGAATTTGTGAATTCCTTTACAGTAAAAAGTATTATGCAAAGCATTTTCAATGCATCATCGCATACTATTTTTATCGAATCATGTTTTCAATTTCAGACGACTCTCAAATGTAACTCATAGTCATAAAATGTTGAAGCTTTGGCTAAATTTTTACCGCCCATTGTGGAGCGATATTAAATATTCTGGTATCCGATAAATTCTTTGAAATCAACTGCTCGAAAATTAAATTCTTGAATATTATTTTGCTCAAAATGAAATTAATCGAATTCGGTTATTTGTATTATTTAAATAATTATGGATCTGGCAAAAATATATGTGGGATACTACATAAATAAATATACCAAAGACATGTTTTAAAGGCGATATTCGATTTATATTTTTAGTTTACCTAGTTTTGTTTTTCTTTGTCTTACTCGTGTTGACGTTTCTTTGTATAGAATGATTTAATTTCTTTAAATAAATAGCGTATTGCATATCTTTGATTTTTTATCTTTAATTTATATATTTTTGTTTTATGAATGTTTGTTTTGAAATGTGTAAATATGTAATTGTTAAGCATGAATTATTATAAAAATAAGTAAATAAACTGTTTCATAACATTGATTTTTTATCCATACTTATTTTTGTTTTGTGTTTTTTTTTTCTCTACTTGTGTAAACATTTATTTGTGCATGAATTATAAAAATATGAATACTTTTATTAAATAAATAGCTTTATTTATTAAATATATAACTTTTTAGAGAAAATCCTATTTCGAACAATTTATATTAAAAGTAATTGATTTTTCTAGGAATTAGTACTTCGAGCAATTTCATTTTGAGAAATTTATTTTGAGCAATTTGTTTTCAGGCAATTGATTTTGAATCAAACATATTTTGTTGCTCTGGTATGATGTGCAACAAAATATTTCAAAATACTGAATTTTTTACGTTTTACCCACTTTAGAATATCCTTCATATCGGCTTGAAGGTGAAAACAATTATCCACAGTCAAAATTTACATAAAGGGATTCAAGTCGTCCAGTAGACATTTATTTTTGCCAAATTCTATCATTAATAAATCACAATGTAAACTCGATCTCGTCATCATTCTTAGCCATAAATTGTACAGAAAAATCTGTAATGATATGACGACATGCACGGGTATTATAATTTTGATTGAAAATTTATAACGTATTCAATAAATACCTACCAATAAAAATATTTCGATTATATGCAGATGTACAGTAAATTGTTTATAATATATTTAATATTTAAAACAAATTTATTGTGGTTCATTTTTAATAATGATTAAATTATTAACTTTATTTTATAAACCACATTCAGTTATTTAATTTAATTCAACCGGTAATTTATATTCAACTTGTTTCGAAAAAAATCTTTTAAAATAACCGGTTGAATATAGATTAATAACTCCCAGTGATTTATTAAACCAAGTTAATAAACTATTCATAAATATTAATAAAATTGGATAATTTTTATATGACCATTATCATAAAAAAATTCACCTTGAGGACACTTTACACATAAACTATTTATAGTTCTAAATTATCTTTGTATGAAAATTCAAAATTGTTGAATGAACTTATGTAAATTAATATTTTAAATATGCATTTTTAGTATCATATTAAATAACGTCTCTGATAGACTGCTTCATATGACGGAAGGCATAGAGATCTACGCTTTTGGGTCCGTCACCGCAAATGCATGTTCTAAAACATAGACTTCTGGTAACGGCAGGTCGGTTCTATAATCCTTTCAATGGCTGAAATAGAGGCTAACCTGGGAGTTTGGCGTCTACTATTCAAGTTGTCTGTGATGCAAAGCTCAAATTCAACTCTTTCAGGAAAACGGAGACAATGTAGTTTACACAAAAGTGCTGAAAGTGTTATATGAGAGAATTTAGAAACTCCACATATTATTTGTGCTGCCGCATTTAGAATGTATTGTAATCTATCTAGCTGAAATATTAGCAGGACAGCATAAATTATTAACAAGTTACACTATTCAAATTTCGCACATGCGCGGCGGTAGCTTGTTATAACATTGTTATTATATGAACAAATATTAAAAAATAACTCTTTATGATAGGCTTTACAAAAAACACCATTAAATCAGTGTACATCAATTACAAAAAGATTGAATTTTAAATTTATAACTCGATATATAAATAAATACCTTAAACAAATAATTGAAAAGAATCGCTAACAGCCTAGAATTTTCTTTGGACCACCTAAAAACTTGGCGTCACATTGGATATTTTTCAAAATGTAAGAAAATTGATCTATTTGATCAATTATATAACAGAGAGGTTTTAAAAAAAAATACATTTCTAATAGTTAAAAACCAGATACATGAATAACATTTAAACATTGTAATTAACAGAAAAAAAACGTCAAAAAAAGAATGTGTACACACTACGATAAAAATAATAATGATTGTCATAAAACACTTATTTGAATGTTTAAAATACGGATGTTTACATTCATAAATATTAATTTGACATCAATTCTAAAGGATTGCAAATGGGGGCTATATTTAAAATTAATAATAAATTAAAATATTTTTTTTAAATACATCACATTTAAAAATCAATTTCTATTTTATTTTATTTTTTTAAACTTATAAATCAAAATCCTAAAATACTGTCATGGGTATTCATCATAAATGAAAATTTAATGGAAATTTTCATTGAAGAAAAGTATCAAATTACTTTGAATGTGTATACTCGTATGTTGTACTTTATATATACTTATGATATATACCTTAGAACAAAAATAAGGATATATATATTGTTCTAAGGTACATTTTATTCAAAGTAGTATATAATAAAATTTAAGTGATTTATAATATTATGGATTTAAAATGTATAATAATATGATTAAAATTTTATTGACATTTTATTTAACGTTCGATATATAACATATTTATTTGACATTAGATATTAAAAATAAATAGTTCTGTTCAGTTTGTGATGTTTTATCAATATGAAAGATGATCGATTACAGGATAAGCGACATGCTTAGAAAGATAACAAATAGAAAGACATAAAAATTACAAGCGTGATAAAGTAACGACATTAAACAGACTTCGTACGAACAATGTTAATATAATTGTAAATCGTCACGTGCAAGAAAGATGGGAACAAACACAAACCAGACGTGCAATTGATGTTGTCTATGCTAAGTCAAACATCCTTTATACGTTTATCACGCCCATCAACGGCCAAGTCGCCCGAAGATCGGGTTTAAAAACTAGAAAATATATAAAAATCACAAGCATGTATATACTATCACAAAGAAGTTGGTTAAATTACTTTAAATCCCCGTAGTGGATAGAAACAACGCAATGTTTAATGTTCAAATATAAACAATTTATACTTGATATTATTTATCTTGTTTGTCTAGCGTTAAGACACTTGCCAATCAATCAAGTGAGCGGTGTTTAAGCTTCGTACCGGGGGGACCACTATATTTTTCACAGCAGAACATTGATTTGATATGTATTCGGTATTTTCAATTGGCTATAATCGGCATTGAAATATAGATTCTACGAAAGCCCTGGCCATGCAGCGATCACCACTGGCCGCGTTGTAGCCACTATCGGCCGCAAATTGGCCACAATAACCGCCCGCGGGGCTTATAGCCGATTGATTTTCTGCTAGTGCATTCTATATTACCCTCCCTGGAATTGTAAAAACGGCGTTTTTAAGAATCCATTTTAAATTAAATATAGTGATTCCATTTAAAGACATTCTTGAAACAACTAAGATCATCTTTACAATAAATTATTACTGAACGAACGTAAAAATTGCAAACATATATTTGACAGATTTGAAAAATGATTGACTGCCAGTCGGAAAAATTCTAACAATTCAAATTGAATATACATTTGCGTACTGTTATTGAATATATTGTATAAAAGAGAAAATATTTATGTAATCTTAACCTAGAGATAATAAAAACACGTTCGATGCATTCGCTACTTTGGTATTTTTTCTTACTGGCAATGACGCTTACATATCCAATTACAGATCCAATACCAATAGCGATGACGTGCCATCATATTATTAGATATTTATACTAAATTCTTAAATCCACGTTTTCTAATGGAATTAAATTTTTATGCTATTTGGGTTAAATTGATTAGTTCGGTTAGATGTTTGTCAGTTTAGTTAGTGTGTTTTTTGAATTTGTTTTGGTAAATACAGATTTCTTCTCTCGTCTTTGATTCAGATCACGTATAGATCCAATAGCGACAACGACGAAGTACAATCATATAATAGAACTAGGGGTTGACTCATTCAAATATATTACGTCTTACCTTTTAGAATGTAATCGATTTGAAACTCTATTATATATCTATACACATTGTGATTAATAAAATATATTAATATAATAAAAATAAAATTTATACCCGATGATTATTAATTTATTTAGATTTACATTTCAAACACTTATTATTTAACAACCTAACAATTTACGTACAACTTTGCTTGAACAAAGTGTGACAGTCTCGTACAGTATAGGATTCGTGTTCACAGTCTGAAATTTCAGCGGGCATAAACTGATCGACGTGCTCAAGTACTTATTGTAAATGTGTCCTCAGTCCGCAGTAGCACGAATATGTGAGCGTATGGGAGACCCCTCTTTTAAAACTCAATTAAGTAACTCAATACATAAACATGGAACCAAGCCTTTGAAATACAATTTATATTTAGATTATTCATCAATGCTTTCAATTTCACTAACGTATCCAGGTATTTAGTCTAATTTTGAATTATTTTTTAATATATCATGAATACCACCATATACCTATACCTATCCTTATTGATTTTGTTAACTGGTAACTAACGTATATATATATTTACTGAACTTTAAAATATTTTCACTACTATGTATCGATATTATTATTGATTGAGGTATTGTAACTAACTTATTGCAAATGATGCAAAAGAAAAACACTGACCACTTCGATGCAGTATGTAAGGTGGATAGGAAACAAATGAAAAAAAGTTATCTTGAAAATACGTGTCATCAAAGCTAAGCGATTATTTATCTACTCACCGAATACTGATTTGTCCTTAATTTCTAACCAATTTTGATTTGCATTGAATGAGATGAAGATTTCTGGTGCGCAATATTTTTGTAAAAAAACTGCTATAATATAATTGTACCACTCACGCATATTTATACTTATAGAGATTTTAGTTCATGGTGTGTAAGAGCGAAGGTCGTAATAATATTAAATTCATATTAATGTAAAATTCTGAAACGAATTCTAACTTGAAAATTTCTTAACAAACAAAAATCTACATAACTTGCATTTTAAAGAAAATTTACACTTTGCACCGATGTACTGAAATAACTTTAATTTAAATTTAAAAATAATGTTTTAGTGACTAAGTAACTATTTATATATTTTATTTCTGTTCCTTATCCTATCCCTAAATTGAACGTCTCAAAATTTTGTCAAAATATTAAGTGAAATTTTGATACTTTGATGATGTTACATCGACTCTAACCCAACACACATTATGAGAAGAACACGTAAACATTACAACGCTGTAATTTTTATTCCTCTAAAATCTAGTTTATCTGAGTCTAAGGTTATTCTGGAAAGCTCTAAAACTTTAATTACGTTTTACAACACGAACGATGCCTGAAGACTGCCTTTCACATGGAAACCAAGAAGAGAAAATAAGTAAAAGTATTTTATTTTTAAGGAGAACACATGCTTATTGTGAAGTTTCAATTTTTCAGAACATAGGTCTGTGATATTTTAATATAAATTAAATTGAAAAGAAATAAATAAATTGGATAAATCAATTTATCGAAATGAAAAATTGTTGTTACCAGGCTTCAAACCTGGATCTTTTGCTATCCGGGAAATTATTTCGGAACAATTCGAATCCCGGTAGTAACAAAAATATTATTTTGTTATATTGATTTTATCTGTATTTCATTTAATTTAATTTGAAAGTATTTTACCTAAAATAACTAACAAACTGCGAGACTGACAAACCGAAAAAACTAAAAATATAAAAAAATTATATAAGAAAAATAAAATAATACAAAATAAAATAAGAAAAAACTATAAATATGGCTGGAACAGACATTGTATATAGAAAGATGGTAACACCTTTGGGAACGTCTTATAATCTTGCATCTTTTGACCCCCGACGCGCCATTTAACCACCAAGAAAGGTTGTTCGCGCACATTTTCAGCATCCATTCTCTCATCTCCTCAATCTAACAGAGTCCTCGCCTGTATGCCACATAGACTTTTGCCACGTAGTATCATATTTACAACAGTGTATATAAATATAATTTTATCTGAATTAATCACGTGAACCATGTAAACAACCTTTTTGCTCATTTCATCTATGTCGACTCAATGCTGAATATTTAAAATCAATGTTCGTTTGAGATCCACCAGAACAATTACATTTATTACACCACCTCACAGTTGAAATCCTTTTGCTATCTGATACTAGCATCATGATTACACAATCTTCCTCCATAGTTTCATCCAGGATCAGAATCTCGACACGAGTTATAAAATTATTTATACCAATTATTTTTATATATATTATTTAACTTTATTTTTAACCACTTAATTAGTTATTTTAATGAAAATGAACATTAACCACAATGTTCAATTTGAAAATATTTCAATCAATTTTCAGAACTGACGAAATCAATAAACCTGAAGTGAACTTACTGGAAATATATAAAGTATCGTGAAAAAGAATCTGAACCTCAATAGCATTTAACAAGTGTAATTTTTGTAATTATTAATCTATTCATTTTCTTAAAATATTTTTTATTTGCAAATGATCAAATAAAAATAGTATTATAAAAATCCAACAAAGCCTTAATGCGGAAAAATTGTGTGACCATGAGATCACGCTAGTCCCTACAGGCCACGCTAGTGTGGCGAAATATGAAAATAAACCTTTTTCAACTTCTAGCAAAATCATTCATAAACAAAACAATGTTTGCGGTCAATTACCTAGACTGAAGAAACTGAACCCAAATCTAACCAATTAATCATAATAATATATAATCAGCCAGTCCCAGGACTCTCCGTTAAACTTCAAGCAGGGTACAAAAAACCAACTGCGACAATAAGAAAAAGGATAATTTAGAAACAAAACAATTAGTTGAATGCAAAATATATTTATTTTACATGAAGTATTACAAAACATACGATACACAAAACCACATCACATTTTTCACACCTGATTCTTAAAAAATAAAAATAAAAATTGGCCACTATCATTTCTTTCCTTTTCCGGAAATGCTATATCTTATAACATCTTCATCCATCCTATCGGTCTCTCCCATATGTTTGTTATAATTATTGAAGGCGTTTGGCCCAGAAACAGTCAAGTATTTTTTCTCTTTGGACGAATACCTTCTCACGTGATTTACAGGAGGGACGCCATGTGGTCGAAGTGATTGTAACTGTTAAATGATTGTATCCATCCACCGACAAACAAAATTTTTATCTTCCTTTTCACTACACCAAATTTTTCTGCCGACGAAGGATGAGCGATATCGAATGGTCACGCATATATTTGAGAAATAATTGTCATAGGAAATTTATTTGTAGAAATAAAAAAAATAAATTGAAAGTATAAAAAAAATCAACCGTAATCTCAATAGTCAATAGTTGGTTCAAAACAATTATCATTAGGAGAACACATTCTTATTGTGAAGTTGTAATTATTTAGAACATACGTCTGTGATATTTTAAATACTAATTAAATGTATTAATTAGAAAGATATACATATAAAATCAATTTTATCAAAAAATATTGTTGTTGCGCTACCGAGATTCGAACCTGGATCACTTTCCAAACCGGGATAGGTGCATTATCCAACTATGATACAGCGACAGTATTTTTGACGACAAATTTTCGAATCCATATGTTACACTTTTCAAATTAATACATCTATCGTTCCATTATTTGAAAGCCATCTACTTTGTTTTCGCGACTATCGGTTTACTCAAATAGAATAGTTGAATAATGCACCTTTCCCGGTTTGGAAATATATCCAGGTTTGAATCCCGGTAGCGTAACAATAATATTTTTCAATAAAATTGATTTTATATGTATATCTTTCAAATTAATACGTTTAATTATTATTTAAAACCCGTCTATCTCGTGTCTCATGAATTACTATCCTCCCATCTATTGTTGATGGATATTCCAAAAAAATACCTGTATTTAGGTAAAAATAGGGTGGAGGGATTACAATGATGTTTACCGTTATCACAAGGTATTTTTCGTATCTGAAGCCTTACAATGAAGTGAATACTTGTGTACATCTAAAAAGAAAATATATTTTCATTCGAAAGGTTATTTTTATTAACAACAAAGGTGTTTTATATACTCTCAAATGTTGAAAGACGCGTAAAACATTAAAAGAACAAATTTGTTAGCGAAGTTTCTTCCAAATAATTTTCTTATTATTGTATAGGCATACGTATTCAATACACACGACTTATACTTGTATATAGAACAACATTATTTATGAGCCTACGCTAGATTGTATGGTGCCACGTTAAATTAATTCATATCTAAAATCACACAGTATTCATATACAAATGTTGTTTTTCATTTCGGAATATTGGAGATCAAAAATAGATACAATAAGTATATGCATAAGATCACACGTAAAAGATAAATTTCGCATATAATATTGAGAAATGAGAATGAAGAAAGGCTATATTGAAAGTGCGAAAAGAGTGTTCACAAATTTCACGAAGCCATAATTAAACGTTAATTGCGAATATCTTATACTCGCCTACGTTGTTACTAAACTTAGTGTGATAAAATATAGTAGACTACTGTCAGAAGGAAATTGTTAATCATTGTGTTATATAGTACAAAAAAAAAATACACATTATGAGATCTTAGTTAGTCAATACATATTTTCATTACATTTTTTTTAAATTAGCCTCTGCGTTTAAAAGTACTCTCATTTGACGGTATAACTACAATTAATTTCCAAGACGAAGGATAATTTTCCACACGGTCACGTATTAAAAATTACTTACACGATACCAATGATAAAAATTGATTAGGTTAATTTACTCTAATGTCAACAGAGTCTGAAATATTACAAATTATATATTTTGTTGACATAATTATGTTTTTGAACAAGACAATTAGAAGAGCATTCTCCACAGATGAGATGATGGAATCTCCTCCAAACTTTTGAAAACTAAGCAAACATCTACCGCTAGACTAATCAGTTAGATAGAGATAAATTTAAAGTTTGTGCTATGATTAGCTAGCATTATTTCAATACAAAGAAACAAATATTTGAACTAAATATAATATTAAACTTTTAAGTATGAATTAAATATATTTATTAGAAAGATATACATATAAAATCAATTTTATCGAAAAATATTGTTGTTGCGCCACCGGAATTCGAACCTGGATTTCTTTCCTAACCGGGGAAGGTGCATTATCCAACTATGCTACAGCGACAATATTTTTAGCGACAATATTCGAACCTATATATTACCTTTTTGATATTAATACATTTAATCGTTGCATCATTTGAAAGTTCCATCTACCTTATTTTTACAGAATCTCTAATACCTTTGAGTAAGCTGATAGCAGACGCCAGAATTATCAATTCATTTTTATTAAATTTTGGACACATTGATACAACTTTATTATTAGAAGAACACATTCACTACCACACTATCATAACATATAGGTTCGAAAATTGTTGCTAAAAATATTGTCGCTGTAGCATAGTTGGATAATGCACCTTCCCCGGTTAGGAAAGGGATCCCGGTTCGAATCCCGGTGGCGCAATAACAATATTTTTCAATAAAGTTAGTTTTATATGTATATCTTTCTAATTCATATATTTAATTCATATTTAAAATATCACAGACCAATGTTCTGAATAATGACAACTTTACAATAAGAATGTGTTCTCTTAATAATATTAAACTTAGTAACAGTGATGTTGTATACCCATTCAGACCCCCTGTGCACAGATAGGCACAAGCTTTCAAAGTATAAAACAAGTTCCAATTTTATGCATTTTCATACTTCTGCCTAATTTAACATGACAGACAATATTACTCGTATTAGAATAAATAATAAGACAAAACACTTCGATCAAACCACTATTTTTTGATAAATCAACATTTTTTTTATTCAAATTAATTTTACACTTATTTTATTATTTGTATATAAATTACCCAACTCAATAGAAAAATTTATTTTCGTGTTTAAATTGGGGAGTATTTAAGTTTTAAAATAATGTAAAGGTAGGTATAAAAGTAAGATATAAATATAGAATTAAGTTATTAACTACTTACATAAATACATAAACATCAATCAATTAGAATTTGTAATTGATGTCGGAGTTTTCTAATATTTGTTTGATTTTCCATTTGAAGGCTTTATAATTTTTTTCTGTTTTAATTTTATATGGGAGGGTATTATATTTTTTATACCTTAATAGGCGTAATAGTGTTGAGTAGCACTAGTTTTAAATTTGGGGATTTATAAGTTGTCGGTTACTAATTTTTGTGAAAATTTGTGATTTGAAATGGTCTTTGTGAATTTGTAGCAATGTGTTCTTTTTGAAGATTTTATTTAAACTGAAAACACTTTAAGAGTACAACAGCTGCGAAGTTGGAAATATTGATTGTTTTCAAAGGATGACTTTCAAAACCAGTCTCTGAACCTTTTCTATAGGTAAGAGGTTAGTCTTGAAAGTCCCCCGCTCCCCCTCCCACCAATCGACTACACCGTATTGTAAAATGGATTGGGCAAATGAGTAATAAATTGTTTTAATCATACAAGATGATAGGATATTTCACAATCTAATGAATAAGTAAATTAGTTTTCTTACTCTAGTGACCAGATTTTATACTAGTTTATTCTATTTTAATTGTTTGTTTACTATGACACCCAGATACTTTATACATGTTTCAATACCTATGGTATATAAAAACAAATCTATCTATGCTTGTATTTTTAATTTTAGTATACATTGTTTCTTGAAGAAAATACCATAGGTATCGAAACATTTTAATTTATCAATAACTAGTGGTTTAAACAATGTGTTTTGTTTTATTATTTATATAATATGTGGCCACAAAATAATTTTGCTAATATTGAAGAAGTGAAAATATTATTTGTATCCAAAACTGGAACCACTAATGAAACCAATAGAGGAAATGTGATAAATATTAGTGCTCCACGAACGTTTGGCAGAAGAGTTGGTAGGTACATATATTTTCATTATTTTTATTAAAATGTCATATTTATTTCATTTTAAAAATATGTAGACGTTATTTAACATTTTTAAAACTATAATGTTACCATTTGCAGATATAAATATTACAATAAATAAGGTCAACGAAGTCTTTGCATTTAGATGTGCTAGAATTATGCACGATCAATCTGTGTGTTACTAATACATGACATATGCACAATGTTATATCCCTTTCTTTTAGATATAAAAACTAATTTGATGTTAATTTATAGAAGTAATTTGTAATCTCATGAATACTAATGATCTAGAGGTAATTTTGGGATTGTTGGAGAATGATTTTGATGTTAATTTTAGTAACAACGTGTGTGTTATAACTGATCTGGATAAATCGAAACTAAAACAAAATTATCTCTACCTCTATCTAGTGTTTTCTTATATTTTTCAGTTCTCAACATTGATGCAATATCGTTAAATCTATGAAATAACTGGTTAAGCTTTAATTATGACTCAATATAATTACAACATAATCATTATACGATTAAAAAACATCAACATATGATCAAAGTGGAAGAAGTTAACATTGGATGCCAATAATGATAAAATCAACGTTTTATTTTTTTTCCAAGCGCATGGTATCACGATGGTGCATATGTGTGGATTTGACTTGATTTGTGCGTAGCTGTAAAATAGATTAGATATGGTGTGTAAATGTGAATTAGAACATTATATATGGTATTTGTGAGTATGAATAAGAATTTTAAATTAGTCATGGTACGCAAGTTTGAATTATAACATTTATATTATTAATTAATTAATTAATATGTATTACTTGTTGCTACTGAGTACTATATCAGGTCCATAATTACTGACGACGGTAGCTGTAAGCCAGAAATTAAACGACGGGTAGATATGTCAAAAACTTATGTAGGGTAGGTGGTGAGAATATAATGAATGAAGCGTGCGGCTAATGCAGACGTTTATTTGAATAGCAGATAAATAAGGAAAAAAATAGGAAATAACGGACGGAGAAATACGAAGAGTTGAAAAGCCAGTCGGCCGTGTTCGGTGTCAGCCCCTCTGGCTATCGACCGTCATGGCGGGGCAGAGGAATGAAATATGTGTCGTCAGTGAGCGATTGGGCCAAACTGTGGCGGCAGCACTCTGCCGCCGGCTAGGTATTGAATCCAGATGTCTCCGGTATCGATGCTGGCTATAAATTTGAATTGCTATCTCCTAAAAAATGAAAATATGGAAAAACAGTGGTATTTCCAAAACAACGAAGGAGGTCATGCTTGTATAGTATCTAGTGCATTATATATTTTTATATGGTGTTAAATCATGGACCCTGAAGGGAAGGGAGAGAAGACGGATTGATATCTTTGAGATGTGGTGCCGGAGACACATGTTGTGTATACCATGGATGGAGACAAAATGCACAAATGTCTCCATTCTCCAGGAATTAAACATTAAGCATAGACTCTTAACCATTTGCTTGAGACGAATTATTAAATTTTTTGGGCATCTTGCGAGAAAGAAGATAAGTTTGGATAAACTTGTTACAGTGGCCTACAGTGAAGGACGAAGAGGAAGATAAAGATCCCCGATCAAGTGAAAAAGGAAACAGGAACTTCTCTGGTGATAGCCCTAAGATCTACAGGATGCCGAGAAAAGTGAAGAAACCTATTCAAGTAGGCGGAAGTTTATGAAAATCATGATCCTCAGTTATGAGGGACCAACGTGGATGTTGATGACTGAGTGCAATAATCAAACTCTATCATTGAACTGTAATTATAATAAATTTTGTTCATAATACGACAATTAATTAATGAGGTAAAATTTTTACATTGTTTTAAAACTTTTTCCTACATCTGGATTATTTTATTGTAAAACGTTTTATAATATAGGTATTTTCTACCCTTGTCATTGTACAGACGGGTGTTTATAAAATTTTATATAGTAGAGAACGAAATATCTTTCTGTCTATTTATGATCATCCAACTATCTGATATAGAACCTTTACTTCCAAATTTTTCTGAGATAGGCTTTTCAATTTTCAAGGCTCCTGTTAATACCCTGCCACCATGAAAGCCTTCTGGTGCCGCTCTCAAATTCTTTATCATCCGTATTCATCTTCCAAACTATCCGTTTATAGAAAATTTATGTTTCATTATGCAAATAAATGTGCTATTTGTAGAATTATTTGGATTAATTGAGACAGTATTTTTTTGTGTATTTTACAAAAATCTACATATTTTTTTAATTGAATCTACGATGATTTCTTATTATTGATAGAAAAATATATTTTCGATAATTATTGTTACAATATATATATATATATATATAATAATATATGCAACTTACAATTTATTTAATGAATTCACACGATTTTTATCAATATGTTTTACCAAATTACATATATAAAATGTTGTCCTATGGCGTTAGTTTTGCTGCGCCAGATGTTAAAACTCTTCCTCGAATAATATCGATTGTGATTGTGATGTGAATAAAACTCGATAATACAGCCAACAATTTGGTATTTATTCACGATCACGATATAACAGATAACTATTTATTTATTTATTTATTAGATGACATACATATTTTTGTTCTAACAGAGGTGAATATATTATAACATAATAAACATAAGACACAATTAATACTCGTAGTTTATTGTGTGGGATGGAGTAGACTTCGTCTCTGATATATACAGCGTTGTTCTGGGTACTTTGCTAGACTGATGTCTGTGTTAAAGTAGCCAGTTTTTTTTTCGTGCTGTTGTGGTGTTATTTTAATCATCGACAGGAATAAAAAGATAAATTAAAAAAATATGTAGTGGAAGTGTTGTAAGACAAGTGAATTATTAGTGTAGATATTGTATAAATTATGTTAGAATGTTGGATAGCCATGCTTCTGATTCATCTCTACCTGATTAGATCATATATTGGGTCCATATTTGTGTAATCTTATTGGAATTAAACGATTTCTAGTCGGTACTAAGTGTGTTGTATAGTTTCGGAGCTAAGAATATGTAGAATCTTTGATAAAATATCGTTGTTACTCTCGGAACTGGTGTGTAGATGTTCTTTGTTTGTCTTGTGTTTTGCCCATGATTTATTGCTTGTAAGTTCTTAGCTCTATTTGTAATTTCTTAGTTCTATAAGTCCTTTGTTTTATTTGCGTTGGAACACGTCTTGCAAAAAATCATTCTCCGGCGGTCCGTCATACTTAAAGCATTCTATCTGACGTTCCACTCTATACGCATACATACACACCGACCATTTCGTCCCGTACGCGCGTGCACCTGTCACCCTCCTCATTCCATAGGTATCGCATAAAGAGATATGAGAGACGTACATATATTTCAGAATAAAATCGTATGAAGACTTACCTTATTTCGTTTTTTTTTCGTTTCTTCGATAGATAGATAGTTAGTTACAAAGACTAATATAAATTGGCTTAAGGGTGCTCTGTATACAGTTTTGGTCCTGATGGGATTGCCTCTGATATTTCGCTAGAATATCAATTGGTATCCTCGAGGATCTTCGACAGTTAGAAGTTATATATTCCATATATGACGCTTCTAGGTTAGATATACTTGTAAATAAAAATCACCCACAGTATATATATATAAGTATATATATTTTGTAGGTACAATTATATTACACTGGAAATCATATTTTAAATGTTAGATGAATATTTAGCGTTAAATTATAATATATAAATATAAACAACTTATGTACAATTGGCGGTGACGCACGGTGGTAAACACATTAAATTCATTCTTATAAATCACTTACTTGAATAGCACGCATAATTTTGACACTTGGGTTTTCACTCTCTTTTTTTTCTAATTAAAATATTTAAAAATTATACCTTGATGTCATACTCGGACTATCCATCCTTTTGATAATCTATAAATATATTTAAAAAATAAAATATGCACTTACTCGGATGTACATTAACGAGGCAGTTTGCTATGTGATACATAGATACCTACTAACCTACTTGGATGTATTTGTAATCAACTCTCTGTTATATGATATGTAGCATTAAAAAAATGCTCGGATAATCCGATACCCTTAACGACAACATTTACTATGAAAGGGTGTCATAGTAAAGCAAAATCACTTTCAAAAATATAAAAATATCACTCACTAATGATTTAAATAATTTTTAATCTGTATAAACGCCGATAATTAAACACGTGTATTTACAAATCAAATGATTCTAAATTTGTGTTGACATCACCGTGATTTTAAATTTGTGTTTACGGGACGCGGTCAAGCGTATAATGGGGAAGGTCACCACCCCACCCCTTTACTCTCATGAAGAGATCATTAAAATTTGGTGGGATGTATTAGGTATTGTACAATTTATTTGATTCATTTTTAAAATTTTTGGATTTTTGTCAGACGCACCTGAGATTATGTCCAAATTTAATTCCTACTTATTATTAGATCCCTAAAAATTTTTTTTCCATTTTGAATGAACAATTTTTAATGTTTTTTACATCATATATGAACCTTCGTATTTCATAGCCACCTCCCAGCGACCTAACAATTCATAAATTCCATTTCATTTACATAAAAATCTTGAGTTTTACTGTAGAGAATATATTATCCTTTTTTCAAGCAATTGTCTTCTCATTTGATTATCCAGACTATAAATATGATAGTGAGACGACTTGTGAATTTAGTGAATAGAGCAGAAGCTCCCATCTAATTTTTATTTTCTTGTCTTGGGTTATTTTTGTTACATGATGTCTAGCGTTGTCTTGTTAAAACTGTCTTTCTGTTTGCCAATTGTCTATTTTTTTTTATTAATTCCTCCTAAACTCGCTGAAATTGGTCACAATAGATGCTAGCAGTGATGATTTTACCCACTCTTAGAAACTCGTGGCGAATGATTCTTGTAGAATCGGACTATATCTTCGAGAGTCTCATCACCAAAAATAATTGTTTTGGACCAGTAACAAGCACCTCGTTTCTTTACTGCCTATTTTCTTTTGTAACCTAGTTTGGACTGGTGAAATATACACACAAATAATTTGTTTTTTTTTCGGTCATATAAAAATGACAGCTCAAACTTATTTACATATTTCATAAAATTTATTCAATGCATTGAATGACATGGTAAGTGGATTTCATAGTCAAAGTTGTTAACTGTACACGGTCATTAAAAATATGTCATAAAAAATTGAAGAGTTATGTAGGATTAATATAAATTGGCACATATTTTTTGGGGTCCCAATATTATTTTTAAAATATATTTAAAATTTTCTAAATTGCTTGGATAAATTTGGTGCTTCTACATGGAGGTAGATCAAAAATACTTGTCTATTTTATATTTTTTTATTATGAGTAAATATAATTAGACATAACACATTTTTTATAAATATAATCAGTTAATTATATATTTTTTCTTCTATATGAGAGTCGGAGACTCGTGTATAGAGAAGGAGTATAGTATAGATAAAAAAAAAATATGTGTCTACTAGTTTGTATACATATTTTTTGGTTTCAGATACATATTTATAATAATGTGTAATTTTTTTGATTGTAAGGGAGAGATTATTAAATAATTGAATATATAGATAAATAAAGTGCAGTATATTTATGTTTAGGAATATCAATTTTGTCTCTAAATCTTGTAGATTGGAAATCGTTTCTAATATTTAATTTAAAAAATTTGGAGTGTTGTATTATTTTGTATACATGTCTATTATTTTTGGTACTTTGAATTCTGTAAATAGTCGGGCACTTGAATAATAATTAATTTTAGTATTATTTTTATCAGAATTTTTTGAGTAAATTATTTTAATTTTGAAACATACATAGTTGTTACTCTTTTATGAAAATAAAATTTAATCATCTTTTCATATACGTACCTATCGTCGGTTAAAGGCTAAAAGTGGCCACCTGACATTTTTATCCAAATTGAGTTTTTAATGAAAAATTATTATTGGTACATTGATACATAATTATTTGAATATACCTATTCAATTTTACGAATACTTACTGAAGAAATGATAAGGCAACTGAAGTTTTAGAGATGTGGATCTACAAAAGAATGCTTAAAATATGCTGGATGGATAGAGGTTCGAATGAAGATGTTATGAATCGGATGAATGAATAAAAAAATAAAAATCCGAAAACTTCAATATGTTGGACATGTAATGAGACATTCGGAGAATTACGAGATTTTGTACCTCATAATGCAGGGAAAAATTACTGGAAGAAGGAGAATATCATGGCTGAAGAATTTGAGGCAGTGGCTTGGCCAGTCTACTGTAAAGCTTTTCCAAGCCGCAGTATACAAAGTGATGATAGCTAATATCATATCCAACGTCCGTTGAACGAATAGGGCACAAGGAGAAGAAGATTATTTTTTTTACGATTATTATTACATTTTGGTGAACAACAAAAGAGTTAAAAATAATAAGTTAAAAATTATAGTTGAATCATTAGAATGATGGAATAATTATAAAACAAATAGAATTGATTTGTTCCGCACAGCATTGCGAACTGCGGACGCGAGAAAAAGTGGCCCGAGAAATGAATGAATAAGAAGAGGCCATTTTTTCCGCGTCACAGAAACATTCCGCCCGGCACCCCGCGCCACTGGATTCTCCCCGCCACTGCGTCAACGGACCGCCGAGTGGAGGGGGTAGCGGGCCGCTGCGAGACTCCGCCCCCGCCGGCGCGCAGACTATGCCGCACTTATTTTTACTGATAATTAGAGTTAGAAAATTATTTGTTATATATGTAATGTATCAATAAAAAGAGAATGGAAAGGGCGATCGCCCGGCGATAATATTACGCACCTCAAAAATCATTTAGGTAGTGAAAACGAGTTTTCCAAGTTTGAGGTGCGATAATTAATTCCCCGGGCCATCGCCCCGGGTAAGACTTATCAGGCATCGCGAGGAGCAATAAAGACTATAAGATAAAATACTCGCGGTGCCTGAAAAAGTAAAATTGTAAAGAGGAGAGAAGAAATGCCGGAGAAATTCGGAGTCTGCCGTCTTCAACTGTGCGGCGAGAAAAATGAACCAAGTTTCGAGATCTCGCCGCCAGGGGGTGGCTGCGCTGGACCGCAGCGGGGCGGCAGGGGGACGGATCCGGCATTTTGATTGGAGGAGATCTCCTGGAGCCTGTAGCGCTCGTGGTATTTTTAGATGTGAAATAAATAATGGTCCAGTGGCTGCAAAGAGCACTCTCGTCTCACTCGTCTCTCGCACCACTGGACTTGATAAGCAAATTACGACTTTTTATTCGTCTCATCTTTCGACCCTGCTACTACTTTGAACTATTGGATCTTCTGGCTTCCTGACTTGGCATCGACTTTGGACACGGAACCGGAATTACTACACGACTTGGCTGCTACACTGGACGAGATTTTTGGACCCCCCTGGACCGCTGCACCACGCTGCAGACAATCTTCATCCGAGCTACCAGAGCGAACCGGCGAACCACCCCTGCATACAGTTCTTGTTTCCTGTACGGAACAGATTATTGTATTTATATATGATCAAAAAAATGACGAAGTATTTAATCCTAAGTATATAAACGCAAATTAAAGTGAGAAGAAAAAACTTCATTTTGATATATTTAAGAATTATTAAATAACTTTTTACACTTAACCGGCGATATAGAAATATAATAAAAAATAATCACGAAGTGTTCTGACCCATTGTCATGAGTTGCGTTGCGATGTTGTAATCTGTAGCGCTCGTAGCCCGGTAATCCACGCGACTCGCGACGTGACGCATCCGCAGGCGCGCTTCGCTAACGACCGCGTCTGACTGAAAACCACGAGAATACGGGATATTTGTTTTATAAGGTCGGTCATTTTATCTTACAAATATAAAAATAATAATATATTATTGTAGATACTCAAAAACGAAAGAAATTACAGTTTACTTAACCGTTTTTCTAAACACCACTCAAATTCATTGATGTTATAAATTATGTAATAAAAATAAACAGCTATATTTTGGACACGATTGTGGATATACTTTATAAAGTATAATCCATATTTATATTAATGTATCAACCCTGACTGGAAGGCTGATCTTCACTATGTAAATAATTATTACACACGTCGTTCAACATAAAGACGTTGGATAAACTAGTTTTTTTGGGAAATATAGTCGAACTTGTAGACAAAGAAATCAATATTTTTAATTACCTTCATTAATTTTAAAATTTTAAAATAAAAGAAAAATAATCCCCCTTTTGACACGATATCTGCACATCTTTATATAATAGAATTTACAGCAGATTTTGTTTGTTTTATATTGAATTATGAGTTACGAACAATAAATTATTTATGTAGGATATCTAAAATAGGATATTAAATAATTAAATTAGTGATAATCTATACTGAGATTATTAAATATCTTTATTTTAAAGTAACCCATGGATGTATATAAAATAACACTAGTAAATATTATGTATTATGATGTTAAAAATATTACTAAACTTTGAAAAATAAACATGTAATTTAAAATAAATGCTGGGTTATTTACTAGGTCCAAAACAATGAACATTTTCTGAATTTTTAAGATAGATCCTAACCAAGTATGTTTAGTTTATCTAACAGTAAATAATCAATGATATTACAATGTCACTTAACAAGTTTTATATTTTACAATAAAATCTAGTCTTCCAATAGTTCTCATCTTGAAAATAACACAACTCATACTCTTCACGAGAAATAAATTTGTATATGTAATAATATACTTTAAAAAATAGAGAATAAACTCATATTATATGTTTCATTGAATTTCATAGTATTGGGCGTGAACATCTTTACATAGATAGTGTAACATAAATCTTTAACCAATATTTTATTAAACTTGATTTCAAAAACGTATGGTTCAATTTACTGAATTTAAATTGTGTTCCTTAGGGTGGAGCTGGCAACCCAAGTATGTACACGGAGCATATAGAGGTATAACTACGATCCCTCGAGCAACGAACAAAATCCCTTTCAATTTACGCTTTTCCAAAAACACTAATTCAGAACGCAAAGGAAAAATATAAATCGCACCATTTTGGAGGGCAGAAGGAATGTAGGGTGGGGGGGAGGGAGCACTATTAGGCTGAAGGGCATGTACTTCAATAGCTGATAAATCAATTTTAACGGTCAAACAATTTCACAATTTACTGAGCTGAACCTCGAACTATGAAAACTTTAGGCGCTTGATAAAAAGTGTCGAAGGCTCTTTAGAAACACGTTATGAATAGTTTCAAACCTATTAGAAAAGTAAAACAGAGTTATTCAAATTTTAAAATGTTTTTAAGGCTTTAACTGTTATTTAAACCGATTATGAAAATATATAGCCACATTTTTTAATTAACAGCTTTTAATCTTAGCCTTTTTAGCTTAACCTTTTCATTTGTGTAAGAAAATTAGAAAGTGAATTTGTTCATTTTATCGGAATGAGGTATCAATTTCCTTTAAAATAAGAATTAGGTGACGTGTAACTTTTTTATATGTAGGTACAATTTTCAAAGAGAAAAACAAATTATCTCTAATGCATATACATATGAAATTTTTTTTTTTCTTGATTTTAAACTTCACATTATTATATCATTTGTACTTACTGTGAGCTCAAATTTGTAACCTACGCATTTATTAAAACAGCTTCTTTTAAAGCAAGTAGATTTGTGAATTATTTAATAATTTAAGCATTATAAAATATTATGTTTAATATATTTGACAATGTACAATGGTAAAAAATCATTAATAGTACCTCACAAAACATTTTTTGTAACAAATTTTTGGATACCGGCCATTCTGAATTTATACATTTTTACGAAAAACATTTTATAATTTAAAGTAGAAACTTAAGCTGTAGTCTTTTACTCATCCTAACACTGGCGTGCTGCGTTAATATTAAATATTCAGCTAGCAAAGTTTTGTTATTGTGCATTTAAAATCATTTTGAACTTCACTTTTTAATATTCTACTTCTGCCGAACTGCATCGTGTTGATAAAAGCCTAACTTTTTTGCTTTTCGCAGCTCCCTTTCTCTTGCGCATTGTTATCAACTTTGTTAGACAATGTTCCCGATGTTATCTGATCATTGCATCCTATGACGCGGTGGTAAAATAATATATTTAATCAGATATATCCATTCACCTCGGTCAAACGGAAAAACATTTTTAAGTATCTACTAAACTGATTTCGTCTTTATTACGTTATTATTTACGTTATTGTCTTCCAATGTGTTTCTTTATTAATTGATCTTTTTTGCATGATTGTTATTTGAATTTAATTAATTGTTTGTGTTTTGTATTTTTATGTATGTTTTTGTAATTAATATCTAGGTATATGTAATCTTAATTTCATTTAAAAAACTATCAACATATTATAAATCAATAAGAATTACTTCGATCAGTTTTAATTTGTTTTAACAAGTTAGTAATAACGTAGGTTTTTTTACATATTCTTAATACCTACATTTTAATATTTATTTTTTGTAACTAACAAAATTCATGATCTCGATTCCCTGGAATTCCCGGGACATGAACATTTTGATTCTCGAGTCCCGGGAATTAAAAAAAGACGAAAATACAAAATCCCTAATTGCGTATTTGGATCAGATTAGAAGGATCATTTATGTATAACAATAAACTCTCTCTGAGTCGGCTCATCATTTGTGTTCGTATATTCTGTATTAATCTTAGCTTACTTGATAGAAGAATGAAAGTATCCATATTAATAATCCGTTGTAATAAGATTGAATTAAACTTTTCAAAAATTATGTTAATAATATTATACGGCGGAACACAAGTACAGAGGTTCAAATAAAACGATGTTAGAATATGAACGCTTAGTGTAGAAGTGAGGTAGCAGAGTTTCTCCCCATACGCGAATTATATTTCTCGCAATTAAAAGGATAAGGAAGGCATCCTTTGTACGCTATGCAAGAGAAAATAATGAATTTATTTAAGAAGAACTTCCCATGACCGATACCCAAATCACAAAAATTTGCTAGCTATGGCTTTGGGTCTTTTATTATCTATAATTCTTTGTTCTTGGTTAACATTTACTGCCTGGTGGGTCAAAACAATACACGTCCGGCGGTGGTGGGTCATTTCAGACCCACCTCAAATTTTCGGTTTTTTAACCGTTTTGTAGGAGATTTTTTATAGATATTCCATTTTAAATATGATTATATGAAATGGCATGATGTGCTGTAATGTTTCTGCTAAAAAATTAAAGTTAAGAATACGATTACGAATAATATACATATTCTCATGCATCAATAGACGCCCTACACAGCCAAAATACAAATATCCACTGAGCATATGACCTTCTCGTCGGTTGGCGATTGCACTATCTGCTGGTATGTAACAGTGGTTATAAACAATTAAAATGTATTATTTATTTTTAATATATAAGTATTTT
Source organism: Eubasilissa splendida (assembly GCA_031772225.1). Classification (NCBI taxonomy): domain Eukaryota; kingdom Metazoa; phylum Arthropoda; class Insecta; order Trichoptera; family Phryganeidae; genus Eubasilissa; species Eubasilissa splendida. The sequence continues at coordinate 22,298,862 of CM062851.1, read as the reverse complement.
TTACACGTAAACCGAATGAAAATAATATAAACAAAATATTTATAGATGTGAAATAAATATATTATAAAAATTACATTCTTTTTATACGTAACGCAATCGACAATATTATAAGCATACGCAAATGTAATTGACATTATTTAAAAAAATAAGTATAATAATATACAACTCATACTCAAAACAGATATAATATTGATTGTGTTCTGTGAATTTCGGTCAGTAAATTGTTTATTATTGTCAGAATAAAATGATCAAAAATATAAATAACAATGCTCCATGGCCGGACCGCTTCTAAACTGTGTCGGAACCCGACTAGATAGTGTCATAAAACTTACAGGTAGGCGCAACGCCTCTCAAATAGTTATGTTACTGGAATTGTCTAGGGGCCGCTAGACAAAAATAAAACAAAATACATGGACGAATACCTGGTATCCTTTATCTAAATGCCGTAAAAAATATGTTCAAAATGTTGACAATATATGTTTCGGCATAAGCGCTGAGATTCAATCCCGTAAAAGCGACTGTCTTAGGTCAATTTTTTAAGCGTTTTTTCACATTTTTATTTATAACTCATTTGAATCTCGTCTGATAACATTTATTTTCATCTCGAATTATTTAAAAATATTTAATAAAAGATTAGCTAGAAGGAAAATGACATTAAACGAATATTTGTAGAGTAATTAATATTTTTACAAACACCCGGATCAGATCTAACCCACTACCGCAGAGGATGTGTTAATATATATATTTTTTATTTTAAGGGAAGCTTTTAGTCCAAGCAGTTTTGATGGGTTCATTGAACCCGATGGTTAGCCTGAACACCGACCCTTATCTCAAGTGAGCTTCCAAGTAGCCGAGGTCGTTGGCCTGACAAAGTAAAATAGAAACGAATATGATTATATTTATGTAGGTATGAAGTTTAACTATTATAAATTGCATCTACTTTGATAAACCGTAAAGTTAGTAAGTAGTAATGGTAATATAAGTAATAGTATGAAGTAAGAAGTATAAAAAGGTAAGCAGCCGTAATATGACACGCGCGTCGCTTTGGTGTTACGCGTAGTCGTTCGTTAGCGTAATATCTGACATCACCGTTGGATGCCGCTCTGTGTCTTATCACTTTTAGTCCAAATCCCCTTAAAATTATTGCATGTTCCTAAAAAGTTAACAATTTAAAAATCCTATAATACTTACAGTTTAATAATACTTTATTCGCCAATTTATGAAGCAATTGCTTATAATATTAAGTTGATCCATCGTCTGTGCTTATTTAAAACAGGTTTATATTTTTTAATGTAGGTATACTTGTTAAGATTTATATATTTTTAATAAAAAAAATATATATATATATATATATATATATATATATATCTTGTGCGCTACTGCAACCCATCCAAAAAATCTTGGCATCCTTCACCTAAAAATATCTATCAAATAAATATTATAATATTAATACAAATTCTCGATAGAAATTCTCATAAAAATATATATATATATCTAATAATGTTTCGATATCAATCCATCATGTATAATACTACAAGTACCCATACCGTTCCATTGTCATAGTACACAAATAGTAAATAAATATATTTCTAACATGTTTTATAGTGTATTAAAGTCATGGTGCTCCATTAATTTACATTCAACCCACATTTCATCTTTTCCAAATAAATCTTTCATACATTTTATGTTACGTTTCAAAAAATATCAGTTGTATTGATTGTTATTTATTTATTTATAAACGAATAATTTGCGTAATAATTTACTACAGTTTTTATTAGTAATGTATAGATGGGTACCCATATAACAGCATTTACTAATAATTTATGGGATACTTACCCATTTAAATTACGAGATGAACATATTCAAAAACATTCGAAATAATTCTTTCTCACACCTTTCTTGCTAAATTGTATTGATTTTATGATATTTAACAATAACCCTTGATTATCTACGAATTGAATAAAACTCTCAAATCTTTGGTGAGTTTGTTTAACACAGTGGTGACACCTGTCGGTTTAAATTCTAACTAGCGCCCAGGTACGAGTTACTTATATTCCAGTTTTTAGCACTTTTTTGTTCACGCTGTCCACTGTCTCAATTCCTTTCATTCCTCACTGTAGCCAAGGAGAATATTGAAATATCCGAACATGAATCATGGTCCATTTGGAAGAGGATCGTCATCGTCATTCCACATCTTTCTGATTGTAATCTACGTCTATATATCCGTGTGATACTGTTCAAGTACAACTTGAACATTTATAATTTAAGTTTTCAAAATATCTATCTTCATCTTAAATATTGTGAATAAGTATTTTAGAATCTGTATAGTACATCATATTACAAAACAGTCATAAAATACTTGTTTTTTGTACGTTGCTCGGATAAACACGATTAATACAAGCTCAATATCCTATTGCACCACCACTTGGTCTTGGAGAAAAAAATGACTGAAGAATTTTCTTAATGAGTCGAATAAAATTAAAATAATTATTAAAGATAACACATTATTATTAGGAAGATGTAGTTTTTCAGAACATAGTTATGTGATATTTTAATTCAAAGTAAATGTATCAATCCTAAATATCGTTCTAATTGATACATTAAATTTGTATTCAAATACCATAGAGCTATGTTCTGAAAAACTGCAACTTTACAAACAGTAATAATGTGTTCTCATTAATATATTAGTTATATCAAAGTTTATCCAAAATTTTATAAAAAAGAATTTGATTTAATTTCTGGCATCTCCTAGCGTGTATTACTCAAAGGTATTTGAGATTTTTGCAATAGAAGGTGGTAGCTATTAAATTTAGAATAATAGATGTATCAAATTGAAATAACTACAGCATATATGTTCAAAAATTTGTCGTTAACTTACTATGCTGGTGTAGTATAATCTATTAATGTATTTCCCTGGCTAGAAAAGGATCCAGGTTCGAATCTTGGTAGCAACAAAAATATTTTTTCGATAAATTGAATTTTTCTGTATTTTCTTCTAATTGACACATTTAATTTGTATTAAAAATAATTGTAATAACAATTCCGATATTTTAATAGTTCAAACATCTTTAAATTTATAAATAATTTCTCAAAATATTCGACCGGAAAATCATAATCAGAAGAGCCTAAAATAGTTGTCTAGTTGAGGGTATTGTGACATATTTATTATAGTTTCAATTTAGATATGAACTTTGAAAACATCAATTAATCACTTGAACACTTGAACAACTTTCTACAACCCTAACCTTTAATCCAGCCCAGTTAATTATTAGCGGCGGTGAAAATAATATTTTAATAATTCGATGGCAAAGTACAAAGATTAATTTAAATTAAGAAAATTAATTAGAATAAAGTGATCAGCCATTAGAATAGTAATTTAAATGGTAATAGTTGATGGTTTTACAAATATGTATAGTGCAGCCATAGTATATAGTCAAGTATGAAACTAACGTATACGAGTGTTTAGCAAAATACTCGTAGATGCAGAAATGTTTACTTGGACGAATTATCGGAAAATATTAATTTAAATTAGATCAGATAAATGATACATGATTGTCGACCATAAATTTATTTTAGAATAGTATTTTGACGTATTTTTATCTATCGCAAATCTAAATAAACTTTCATAATTCTATTCTCGGATCTCTGAAAACTGAAGTTTAAATAATATAATCGGACCTCAGCGTAAAACATTAAAATTTTTTTTTTCATTTTTCCAAATACTTTTTGTGTACATTATTTTCCAAAATGATTGAACATACTCCAAGATTTAAATAGTTTTTTTTAAATTATGTACTTATATGCACAACAAATACATATATTTTTAATACAATCTATAGCGAAGCTAAGCTAAGCTAAATCTGAAGTAAAGCTACAAGTCTTATAAGCGGTGGAAGTAGCGAATAGTAAAGAAACGTATGACTCTATATTACGTCTAGCTCCTACTTCTTCAGGTAGGAAGTAAGATTGGATTGAATCAAAATTATTTCTGAAAGTTTACGACATATTAGAGAATCACATGAAATATTAAATTTAATTATAAAGAATAAAGTTTTTAACAGCGGTAGCCTTAGAACTTTACTTTTACTTTACTGATTTAAAACTTGTTGCGTGTATAGATATATATATATATATATATATATAACACGCAATGTATAACGGTCATTCTGTATAAGGATGGAAGCGTATATGTCTATTTATCCATTTATATTATTTACTATGGAGCTATATATTTAGAAAATATCACATTGCGTTTGATTCTTGAGAAAATAAGGAAAACCAGTGGTTTTATTTCATCTTTTATCCTCGTCATAAAAAAATTCTTATAAAAAAATATTATATTCACAAGTCGTATTCATTCATATAGATGATAATAATAATAATAATGAGATAACTAAAACAAATTTCGGTAAAACATAGAAGCATCGTCTGCATTGTGAGGCTAAATATTGCATAGTATTAGAAATATCCCATCAATAATGACGGTAAGTCATTAAAAAAAAACATATTTTCTACATTGGGTTCATGCATGAGTGTAGTATTTTTATTTTTCAGGGCAAGAGTTTTGTAATTTTATATATATGTCAATGTTATAGTATTATTGTATTTTAAATACTCATTTTAATTTAATACGTCTTGTATTTTTCAATTGTAGAACAGATTCATGGTTCGGTTTGAGCTTAACCGAAGAGTTAAGGCACGAATTGAATACTACCAATAATATTATTATGAACTGATTCCAAAAAATGTAACCATCCCTTCTGAGGATTATTGCCAACAACTCCGTTGCCTTGAGGCAGCAAATCAAGAAAAACGAGTGAAAAGATGGCATTAAGTATCACACTGCTAACATTACAAAAGCGGCTATTTTAGATCCACTCTATTCTCTTGGTCCATCACATTTTCATCTTTTATGCTCTCTATTCAACAATCTACAAGGAAAATTCTTTAATAACGATGCTGCTTCTCCAAATTGGCTTGACGACTTCTTCACCTCTAAACCATCGGATTTCTTCAGGCGTGAAATTGAAATATCAGCAGAAGGTTGGAAGAAAATAGTAAACATTGCAGGAAAAACGTATTTTTAGTTTGAGATTATGTATTTTGTTTATTTAAAGAAGTAAATTTCAATTAATTAATTAACACGCTACGAACTTATGCATCAAACCAAAAAATCTTAATTAAGTAATTAAATTAAATGTACCTTGTTTGACGCAAAAGCCTAACCTTTTATAATTCACGTGAGATTATTATATTTTTTATAACAGGAACATTTCTGAAAAAATAATAAAAATTTAATTATGTTATTCTTTTAATAAAAAACCACTTTCTAAATTTTTTGAGCAGTTTGGAGAAGCTTATTGTAGTGAGCTACGTAGAAGGACGAAGATGAAGCGAAAGATCCATCACACATTAGACCGACCAAGTGGAAAGGATAACAGGAATTTGGTGATAACCGTAAGATCTACAGGATGCCGAGAAAAGTGGAGAAACATATTCACGAGGGCTGGAATTTATGACGATCAATAATTTTTTTAAATATATTACACGATATTTTAAACATTTAACAGAATATTTCATATAAGTACATATTATGTCAATTAAATGAATGATTAATAAAATAAATACACATCAGGAATAATGGATTTGGAGATAAATAATACGATATTTGAACTATTGAAACCGAAAAATTGTACATCAATAATAAATATTAATAAATTTTTTTTTTTTTTTAGGAGAACACATTCTTATTGTGAAGTTGTAATTATTCAGATATCAAAAAGGTAACATATAAGGTCGAAAAATTGTCGATAAAAATAGTGCCGCTGTAGCTTAGTTGGATAAAGCACCTCCCCCGGTTAGGGATGAGATCCAGGTTCGAATCCCGGTAGCGCAACAACAATGTTTTTATTTTTCGATGAAATTGATTTTATATGTATATCTTTATAATTAATATATTTAATTCATATTAATAAAATTAGAAAATTCAATTGACAGCAGATCTTGTTTGCTTTTCGCAACTGACAGACTGGCAGATACATGGATACAAGAAAATTGTATATACATATGTTCAGGAAATGTACTCGTTCAAAACTTTTTTTTGTCATTCTTTTGAACATAGTTACAAATTATTGACTTGGCCTCAAGTTTTTGAAATTTATACAAACTACCATATAACAGTAGAATGAATATATTATTTTTATAAAATGCTATAAATTGCTACATTTTTTGCGGTCTTAGGGGTTTAGATTCTAAATAACCACAAAAGAAAACAATATTTCGAAAGCATGTCTATAAAAATAATAAATTATGATGAAAACTAGGAATTGTATCTTATATAATGAGAAATATTTTTTGAAATAATGGTGACATAAATTGATATAAATTAATTATTGAATATACAGGTTTAACAGATTTTATGGGTGGATACTTGACTAAATTATTAGTCGAAAATTTTGATGAAATATGAGTATAATCTCAACCATGTCAGAGATTTTCAGACAAAGATTCAGCATTCGATTATATCGATTAATTTATATATTTTATTGATTTCAAATTATTTTTTGTTAGATGATTGAAAGGTGAAGTAAAAATTAGATGAATAATATATAAATTTCGTAAATATTTATTTCAAAGTACGCATACTTAAAGGCTTAACATGATTTTGTAAAAGATTTAAACAATAATATTTTTCGTGACGGTGTAGAATTTGCACATATTCCTTGAACATTTTAAACTCGTAATATAGTCTGGTATCCATAAAATATTGTGGACTTTGTCTGTGGCATCCTGTATATACATTTTTCAGAAATGATATAATTCATGAAATATGATTTTTGTTTAGAAATTGAGGTTTATCATTAAAGTCAAAAATATTGTTAAGAAAAATAACAATAAGGACAATTTGAAATTCGTTGTTTATAGTAGTATTAATTCAAACTTTTATTATATCACATATTTCATAAGCACGGCAAATTTTGTTAACAATGTAATGACGTAATTTATGGAAATCTAATACGTGCCTAACAACTAAATAACAATTCATCCCTTATCAAAGTACATGTCAATGAAACAAGGGTATAATTCTCTTATCTCTATAGAAATATACATTATAATTAGTTCAACTTAAAATATTGTAAAATTCCGTAGTACAAAATATATTAGTGAAATAAAAAAGATTTTTATTTCTGATTATAATTCTGTTTATCTAGCGGCAATATACTAATCTAATGAATCAGTGTGATATGGGTTAAATTCTTTTCCCTGGAGGCCATCAAGTTAGTCCTATTTTTTATAGCACGAACTGCTAGCCTGATTTTAAACATTGTAAGGATGTTGCGTGCACCTCTATTTACTCACTTTTGTATTTTGTATTGAGATATTTCTTACTTACTCACTTACTCACTTATCATCACGCGAGGATAGAGCGCCATATTCTTCTGCTCTGACTCACAATTTTCGCCACATCCACATTCATACATCTTCTCATACGAGCTCGACGATTATTAAGGCTTCTAACAGTACCATCCTCCAGTATTTGATTTGAAGTCTTCTACTTTTAGTGCCATCAATACTTGCGTCATATATGTTTCTTACCATTATCTCATCATTCATCCGTTCCATATGACCAAACCACCTATGTGACCCTTTCTTAATCTTTATTTTTGCTTAATAACAATTAAACAGAAATGATATTATATTATATTGCAAAACTTGCTTTATATTGCAAAATAAAACTGCTTTTACGAAATTCGTATATAAAGCTGTGATGTAAATGCAATTTATTGAGACATTTTTCATAATCACAAGGGCTCTATACTGTTCGCTGGCTAGGCCAAAACTGAATGAAAGTGAGAATCCTTTATACAATATATTGGTTTGGGAACAGATGTTATTCGTCAGATCCGAGAATCTGTTATTTTTGTTATGAGCGTCATTAAAACGTTAAAACTTTTGCATCAACCCAATAAATAACATTTCTCCATAACCAATATAGTATTTACATAAAATATTTGCTTATTTTTCTTACATAATAAGGTGGTATAAAGTCATTCCCTATTATTTGGTATACCTAATATATAACTATAATTTCGACATGTTTTCGTCTCTCATCGTCAGCACCGAACAAATGGAAATCTTAAAAATGCTCCACAAGTACATCACTGGTATACAAATAATTCACTTTTTTTTTCCTTGATAGCTATTACTGGGAAAAATCTATGTCTTATACAGTCAAATATTGTATGAGTCAGCAAATGATTTATTCAGAATTCAGACAACCAATTCGGTCTCATGTATCTGGTGTTATATTATGTTGAATATAATGTTGATGAATGTTGGTCGGTTACTGAATGGCTTAATTGGTTTGACAACTTTAATGGAATTTGTTGTCGTTAAAAGATACTCGTTTATAACTGAACTCAAATTTTTTGAAAAAGGTGAAGTTAAATTTCGTAAAACATTGATTTGTCCAAAGTTAGATACATTTTTCGAAAACATTGTATTATTTTATAATAAAAACGTATTAATTCAATCAGTTTTTTTACCGAACCCAGTTGTGCCCAGCACCTATTGTCACATTTTATAATCTGTCACTTTAAATCATAATGTGGTCGAAAAATTAGAAGGATCTTTTGATCACTACTGTTGAATAAGGCTTACTGTGATTGGCAGGATTGAAATATTCGTGCGTCGCACTGTCCATGAGATGCGTTACATTTTTCTCCAGCAAAACATTTCTAAAGCGTCTCTTTTAGGCTTGTCACTATTGCGGACTGTCCAAGTCTTCGCTGCATATATGAAGACTGGAAAAAACTAACATAATTTTTTTTTTTTGCTAATTTCAAAAGTAATATAATTTCAGTTGCTTGCTTGACGTTAATGTCATTCAATATTCTCGTAAGTTGGTTCATAGCAACATTAGCTAGTCTTAGAATTTTCTGCTCATAATCACATGTGTTCGTAATCCGTGCGCTATAATAAATTACTTCTTGAACTACTTCACATCTTGCTCACCCAATTCTATTTTTTTGTAGAATGATTTTCAATGTAATTTCTGTACTGGCCACAGACATTACATCATCATCAAAACGTAGAATAGTGATATTATTTCTACCGATTGTTGAACTCTCCTCATGACGTTTTCAGAGTAAAAATAGCAGCGTAACGGAGGCACAAAGATAAATACATATTTTAATAATCTCATTCATCTACTACTAGTGTTTAGCCTCGCTGCCCATTGAGGCTCTTCGCCAACTCGGCGCCAGGCGTCTCTATTCTGAGGCCGAGATGTAGGTCCACGTCACTCGTTCAATTAATTACAGTAATTATTAATTCGACTTACATTGTAAATAACAAGTAAAAAAATATTATATTTCTTGTCCAAATTGCAGTGTTATTTATTGAAATTGGGAAATACAATACACGGAACTAATCAGGAATACACCTGACATTATTTCTAGATATTATTTACTGTTTTGAAAATGACAAATATGTTAATATGTAACCTGAGAACGAATGACATCAGTCGTTGATAACGTAAAAATATATTTATGGCGAATGTCTGTTTTGTAAATGGATTATAGTGGTTAGATTACCAAATTTAATCGATAACATATAATCATCTGTGTCAACTTATCGACTTTTTCATACAATACTTTATGTTGATTAATGAAATCCGAATGATGATATTCAAAGCTACTTGCTGCCTATAAAATATATTCGTTATTCTAAAAGTTTATTCGCGCACTCAAGTAAATGTGTATCGTTCTTTAAAAATATGTGTATTTATAATACTAAATATGAACGATAATAACAAATATTTAATTCAATAAAAAAGTAACTAGCTCACGGACTTTTTAATACATAGAAAAAGTTAGTTTTGTTGATAAAACAGTTTAAAAACCTGACCTAATTTTTTTTTTACCATGAAATAATAATAATAAAAATAATAATGGATAACTTGTATAGCGCCATTTTCGTAAAACCTTTCCCCTCAAGGGCGCTTTACACATAAACTGTTTATAGTTCTACGATTATCTTTGTTTTTTTTAAATTAAAAATTGTTATTTTCACTTATGGAAAGGTGTGTTTTTAGTTTCTTCATTTGAAATATAAAATCAACATACATTTGAAATAAAGTTAATTACTTTACTAGACGTGGTCTGTTCTAAAGCAATTACCTATACAGTTTTTATAATTTGTATATTGTTAAGGTACAATCAGATGTTATAAAAAACATAATGTTTAAGTTGGAGACAAAATCTGTAGGTAGTTTGGTTAGTATAAATGACAAATTAGTTTCATTTTGCTTTCTACCCACATCAAGCAACCACTTTATTATTTTTAGTTTAAGATCGTTAATCACTTTAGACCCTTTAATGTCTAGTGACGATTTATTAAATATACGCGGTACCAAAACAAGAAAGTTCGTTAACCAAATTTGGTATCCATTTTTGGCACTAAAAAGTATCCTACGGTTTTGCTTCTAGTTTCATATGTATCGGATCTTGGATATGAAGTTAAGTTTTTTTTTAAATAGTTTTAGGATTGATCTGGTAAATAGTTGTCTTATATCCAAAACTTGAAAGGATTTAAAAAGTTCTTCTTAGTTATATCTAAATAGCCTTTTGTTTATCACTCTGATTACCTATTTCTGAGCCTCAATTAGATAATTCATTAAAGTAAGAGCTGAACCACCCTATGCACATATTGCGTAACTGATGAGACTATGACAAAGTGAATAGTATATTTCATTTTTAATAATGTAATATTCATGAAGCTGCGTAAAATTGTGAAAATATAAATTAATTTTCTCACTTTCAAGCTTACTCGATCGATATGAGAAACCCATCGTAAATTTTCATCAATTGTTAAATCGAGATAAATTATCATATTCGTTTTTCCAATGTCACAAATTATCATATTGAATATATATAATATTGAATGTATGTCTAGCTATTCTCTATACATTCCTACACACTTTATCTGATCTAAATCTAATTGTACACAGTCACTTATTAAGGTCCTGCGGATTTCTTCCAAATTTTGCCCAGTTGCCCTCTAAGACCCTGAAGAAAATATAATAATTATATAACCTTATCCCCGCGGACATCTCATCTTCTTCCTTCTTGTGCCATATTTTATAATCTTTAAGGCCTGCACAAAGGCACCCACTTCCTCTCACCCCTAACATTTTACCAGAATTCCAGGCAATGCCTGACCGCTAGTTTTCAAAAAGATAATTATGTTAACAAAGCACATTTTGTCGGATATATGAATCAATAAATAATGTTACGTAAGCATTGTTACAGTACACGCTTACTTTAAAAATGTAATTAATTTGTTCGTTCGGCTATACAATTTAGGATAATCTTCCAGTTAGAAAATTTCACATACTAACAGTATTATCTGGAAGACGTGTGAGTGGTTTTGATAAGGTTGACTGAGGATAGGCTCTTTAATATAAAATTTGTGAAAACTTTGGTTTTAGTGGATTAATGGATTTAATAGATTAAAATTAATGAAAAGGGTATGTACAGTGAGCCGTATATAGAAGGTACACAAAGATACTTACATATAGCTATTTTGAAAAAAGATTATAACAGCGCTGATTGTGAACTAGTTTATTAGAGTTTTTGAAAAAAATTAGATTTATTTTATTATTAGAATTATAATTCACTAACAGTCTCTACTCGACATTGTCCGGAATTCAGATTTAGTTATAATTTGAAATGGGGTTTAGGGGGAGGTGAAAGCGGGTCGTTATTTTGCTTAGGTCTTAATAATAACGATCTATGCAAAATTTGGTCAAGACATAAGAGTTATGAGTCATCCATTCCACATTTTGCGTAGTTACTCATTAGGACCCTGCGCAAAATATAGACAATTTCTCTTCTCTCTTTGGCAATTCTAACCTCCCCTCCGCATATGAATGCGTCTTGTATTAAATGGAACCATTCAAAATTTCACAGTACTTAACTCTTTAGGGTCCTGTGTGAAACATATTCGCCCTCTTTTCTCCCCATGACAAACGCACCCACACTACACGATTATAAATATGTATTTTATTATATTAAATGATTTGCATTCCAAATTTTGTAATGTTAGGGCCGATTCTGTGATCAGTAATATGTTTTTACTATGGTAAAGAAAGTAATTTTTTTTTCAGTATAAAATATTTACTTCTCAAAAGTACATCGAGTGGTAAATTAATTTTATTCTCCAATATCCGATGGTAAAATCGTAAATCGATAGTTTCAAATAGCGAACTCTTCACAGCTGTTTCAAAAGACGTTTGCCACATTGCAACTTTGAAAGTTGTAGTATACGACAATGATTAATTAATTATCATACTATTTATGTGATGAGAGTTCATAATAAAGCCACAGATAAAACATAAAATTGTATACAGGGCAGCCCAAAAAAAGTGAGAACATTTCGTAAAATGTGATATGATTACATCAAAATTAGTTTTACTTTATCAACAATAGCTTAAATAGTTTACTTATTTACTTACTTACTTATTTACCTATATTACGTTTTATTTCTACAATTTTCGGTCGCCATCTTTGATTATTAATTTTCCCATTGTTTATATTTGTTTTTTTCAAATTGTTGCCCAGAATGACAAAAATCACTGCAGAAGACCGTATTCTGATCAAAAATTTGCGAATTTAAAAACGTCGAGATGCTAGGAAAAAGATCAAAGCCTGGAGTATAGCTAAACATTACAGCATAACTGGATATTACAGCAGGATGGAGCACCATCTCACACAGCCAGAAATACAATCAACTTTCTTCTTCGTGAGCATGTTAATTTCATCGAGCCAGGCATGTAGCCACCGAATAGCCCAGATTTAAACCCAATAGATTATGCAATATGGGGTATTTGATAATTTCTGATTAGCTAAATATTGTGCAAAAAAAATTACATTAAGAATTATAATTAATTGTTATGTTTTAAAATAACTCATGTGTTACGAGATGTTCTCAGTTTTTTGGGCCATCCTGTATATTATTCGTATTGCCACACTATGCGGCGGGATTAAATTTGACAGCAGTAAGTTTGACGTATCAACAACCCGCAAAAGTTTTTCATTGAATGCCATCCACATTTTGTTTAGTTGCACTCTAGGATTCTGAGAAAAATATAGCAATCCTATACTCCCGGATACCTCTCCCACTCTCTACCTATTATTGTTGCATACGTCGTTTTTATTTAGGGCTGTTTTTATTATTGCGCAAAACTAAGAGACCCCGTTTTCCCCTTCCCTTAAACACTTATTTTAAATTATAACTAAATCTGAATTCCGGGAAAAGCCGAGTTGGAACCGCTAATGTAGATGTAGTAAAAATACATTTATTTTAATTAAATTTTAGTACAAATAAATATAATAAAAATACAAACAATAACAATATTATATTTTTATTTTTTATCTTTGTTTTATTAACCACTAAAATGAGTTTAAATACATCTACCGGTTTCAAAAAATACCATTTTAAAAATAGATTTTTTAAAAATAGATTCTGTCAAAGAAACAATATATGTTTTAGTTAGTTATGACATCCTGAAGAAAAAAATTGTATTTTTCGAAACCGGTAGATGTATTTAAACTCATTTTAGTGGTTAATAAAACAAAGATAAAAAATAAAAATATGAATCTTAACCACAAAGATAACATTGCTGATTTTAAAAGTATAATAACAATATTAACACAGATTACAATAATATTAATACAAGTAACTATAATGTTGATTGACGAGAGTAACAAACTCCATATAAATAATATATAATGATCAACTAAGTGAGTTGTATAAAAAATCAAAATAATGAATTCAGGAACATATTCAATGTTACAGAAAATGCTCATAATGATCGATAAAATGACTCGAGTAAATATCATTCCAAGCATTTTATATTATAGCACTAAATTTAGGTATATATAATATACATGTCTCTCATAACGTAATTCCGTTTAGGTACGATGAGAGGTAAGATAAATCAGATTCACCCAGAGTCGTATAATAAATTCCCCTTCAACATTTTATATTTTACGTTTCACAGCAAATAATTGGAGTGAAACAATCGCAAGATAATAAAAGACTAACTATCCTTATTTTTTTTAGCATTAAATATATCTTAGTAACCCTTTTCCAATAAGTATACAATACTTACAAACTACCTTTTGTCATGTTGCATATAATGTCACGGCTACGCATCGCGCGCTGGTTTACTAAAAACGCAATAGATACATCCAACACCCCTCGGGCGGCTCGGGCTTCGGACTTCAGAGGTCGACTCACCGACTCGGGCTTCGGAGGACTTCAGAGGTCCTCAGCAACGCTCGAACGAGGACGAGCCGAGAGGCGAGTCAGTCAGAAAGTAACACAAACAGGGAAGGAGCTCTAATTGTCCGGGCGTGTTGATGCATAATCTATATCATTAATTTGGAGGGGATAGGTACGAAAGAATCCGATGAGTGGTAAGTGCACGCGGGTGTACGGCCATCTCCCGAATTACTCGTAAAATATAGCGTTCGCGGTAGAACATTCCAGAAGCATCGACGGTCAAGCAATAGAGTTTTCCATTCGAACGCGATCGCCTGGAGTTCGAAATACGCAGTGCGTAGTGTCGAGGTTGGAAATTTTGCACCAGCCTTAAAAACAGAAAGTGCATAGTGTAAAAGCGCGCGAGTCCCGATGGTATAATTTTAACAATTATTATTACCGCCGCCACGCGTGTTCGCGTCACAACTGTCAAACTAATCTCATTCTGAGGCGCTGCCGATGCCGATTATCGTTTGAAGACACGGGAAGATTCAGGCCAAGGTACGCTACACCCCCATATTGATTAACCTGATGGGTCAAATAGTGACATGGCGTATTCATCCCTCTTTATTCTCCACTACATATAATTAAGTTTGTCAGAATTCTTATGTTGATAAATTCGTGTATACTCTTGACCACGTTTCATTTAATGTGTGCAAAACCCTGTGTGTTGTAATAATACCATCTGCCATCGAACCTGTTCTTCCGTGAGAAGCCGTCCTGACTCAGGTATCTACCAATAGAACTAGCCAGTACCCTGCATGAATCCGAGGTGAGTGGTCTTCGACGCGAAACACCTGAATACATTAAGGTAACTAAGATGAAACGTAACACTTTATACTATTCTAAAATTATTGATAAACTTCCTAAAAATTCATTTTTTCAACAGTGAGCGTACATACAACTGGCAGTGTTGCTCTCAAAAGATGATTTGGTTTGATTTGATAGCATTCACTTCTATCTAACATAATATTATGGATACGTATGTGTGTGTATATATATATAAATAATTAATTTATATAACGTACTCGTACTTTTTGCGTTTATTTACGAAAATGTAACAAAATACATGCACTAGCTTTGATTTAAGTGAATATCTCAAATATAATCTGTTTACTACTAAAAAATTGATAAGAAGAACAATAATTTTTAAATACTAATTAAATGTATTAATTAGAACGATATACATATAAAATCAATTTTATCGAAAAATATTGTTGTTGCGCCACCGGGATTCGAACCTGGATCTCTTTCCAAATCGGGGAAGGTGTAATGTCGTTGTAGCGTAGTTGGATAATACATAGAACATAGGTTCTGAATAATTACAACTTCACAATAAGAATGTGTTCCCCTGATGACAATCATTTTAATTTAATTAATTTTCAGTGTTCCAAAAAACTGACTTGCTTCGGAATGAAATATTGTTTCGGAAATGAAAACAGAATATGTTGACTTATACGACTGAAGCCAATGTTACGAAAATAAATTTCAATAATAATTCTGTAATAAAGAAATAATCAAAATATTAACAATGAATATAAGACTTTACCGTCAAATTTACACATGTCAGTAATTGATTATATACGTATATTCGTTATTATATAATATTTTTATTAGTCATGTATTTAATTGTGGTTGATTTTATTTTGTGGGTTTAGTAAGACAGCCGGCTTTAGACGTGAAATGTATTGCTCCACTATTTATTGGAGATAAACAAATACCCATAAAATATATTTCAACGTGTACTTTGGCTTTATTGTGAATTAATATTATACCTACTTATTCTCAAAATAATTTTCAAGTTCAGGAAATATAATTTGGAAACATTTATAATTTCCGTAAAACATTTGTTGTGCACGATTTTGTTATATTGATTTAGTTTAATATGTGTACCTATATATAAAATAGATTAATATATCATATTATTATGAAACACACGAAATGACAACTACCAATTTTAACCTTGTCTCTTTTTTTATTATCTCGTTTTTACGTAAAAAATAATGCATTATAATATTTAGATAGTATTGTACATAATCGTTTTAAAAGACTTTAAAGTATGCATAAACTACCTTTAATTTCATACTAGAAAAGTAGAGAAAATTCCTTAAGTCTTCCGGTAGTTTTTTGAAAAATTTGGTTTATATCATCAGCTACAGAAAAATATAAGTACTATATTATATGAAATAATTTATATTGTTTCTCACCATTAATTAACCATTAGAGTTTTTACATGCTAATTATATATTCTCTATATGTCTTCCCAAAAAGCTAACAAAGTATATAATACAATCAGTCTAAAATTTTTAGAATATTTCAGTAGAAAATGAGAATTATATTTTTCATCCCTTTTTAAGAGACCAGTGAATTAATAGAAAGGACTACATTTCCAAATATTTACTTTCCGAATATTCTAGACTTCGACCAATGTTAGGCATTCACTTATATACCTTTAAATTATATATATTTTTTCTTGTAGTAAAAGCAGTTTTAAATATGTAAAATATCTTTGAACTATGTGAGTATATATGTTATTTTATAAAATTATGCAAATATTAGATATTCGAAGAATCTGTATAAAGGTTTTTTAATAATGGAGTAATTTGTTCTGATAAATATTTTGTGTCTAATTCAAATTGTGTGTATAACGAAATTTCTCTTCCAAGGTGCTAAATCTCAGGAAGGGATTTGGCCCTCAACCGATTCCTTGATCTTCCTATCCTATTCAGTATTTTACATATTTAGCCCACCTTTTCCTTGTGATCTGCCACTAGGTCCTTTTCGCTGTAGTATCTACATGGTCATGATCTTTGATGTCTGCATTGACATTATTTTAACACAGCTAGTCCATCGCTGCTTTTGGGACCTACAACATCTTATAATTGTTTCTTGCTTAATTAAATTTTCGAACCCGTGGTTCATTTTTATTCAGTAAAATATATATATATATAATACTTCCATCGCTTTCAAAAAAAAATCCAGAATAAATAAATATAAAAAATAATATATTACACGGGATATTATCTTGTGTTTTTTTGTATAAACCACACTTATATTTATATTGTTGATGACAAAACCATGAAAAATGTTCCATGGCCAAAACACAATATTTAAGTACCTATAGTAATGTGTTTGATTTTTTTTAAATATATCTTCATCTGCATCAGTGACAGCAATTAAAATATGCTCAGGTGTAAATTTAATTTCAAACACATCGATAACAGATTATAAACAGGCTTTTGTGTCACATCTGATCAAAAGAAAATAAACTATTGGCAATTGCAGTATATCATCAATATTGTTTTTATATATCGGAAAAATTATCAAATACATAAATAGTATTGAATTTTTTTCACGTGGCACTCCAGATTATATAAAAGCCTTTTAATAATTTTCTTTTTCGGTATGTGTTCACGCATATAAAATTCTAGTACTTAATATACAAAAGAACATAATTGTATGTAGTAACTAAATTCTGAAGAGGGAGGATCTGCAACTTGATGGACCAGCTAAAACAAGGATACTACTGACTGTCCGATTGCAGCGGCTCTCCGAACTAAGGACTGTAGAGATAGATGAAACATAATCAAGAATATCACAATCATTAGTAATGATGGAGGGAACCCACTGATGAAGAAGACTTAATATAATACATGAAACACAATTTTATTTTATTTTTAATTTAATTTATTTTATTTTTAAAATTTATGAAATGCGGATGTTCTATCGTAATAATTTAATTTAACCCATTTATAAAGTTATATTTTAAAATAAAATAAGAGAAAAGCACAAAATTATTTCTCCAGTACTTTTCAGAATTAAATAATCACGGTGCTGTATTACGTTAAAATTTACTGAAATAATATTAAAACTTTGTATCATATTTTGGAAAAAATAATTGTAGAAAAATTTCATGAACAATAATATTTTATAAAAATAATAAATATTACAATATTATAAATTTTTAATATATTAAAAAGCAACTATTGTGATTAAACATTATATCTATTTAAGTAGAATACTATTTGTATTTGACCACTGTAATTATGTTTTTTCACATCAATCGGTTTCAGAACCATCCAATCATCAGAGCGGTATAAAAATAAGTCTTAAATTCTATAAATATCTTGTGGACTCACGTATAGTGAAATTTGACAATAAGAAATATTTAAAATATTATATAATTCGAACTTTCTATATATATACATCATAGTTTTTTTCTAGTTAAGTATGAATAATATAATCTAACAGTTAATATAACGATATAATGTACAATATTTATGTCATTTGTAGATACTTGTGTTGAATACGTAGTAATTAAATAATAAACAATGAAATAAAGTTAAGCAGATCAATTAAATTACAGAATTCATTATTAAAAATAATGTATATTTAAATATGAATTAAATATATTAATTATAAAGATACACATATAAAATCAATTTTATCGAAAAATATTGGTGTTGCGCTACCGGGATTCGAACCTGGATCTCTTCCCTAACCGTTGGGATTGTTGGATAAAGCACCTGTATTGATTTCAAAAAAGGTAACATATAAGGTCGAAAAATTGTCGCTAAAAATAATGCCGCTGTAGCTTAGTTGGATAAAGCACCTCCCCCGGTTAGGGAAGAGATCCAGGTTCGAATCCCGGTAGCGCAACAACAATATTTTTCGACAAAATTGATTTTATATGTGTATCTTTATAATTAATATATTTAATTCATATTTAAAATATCACAGACCTATGTTCTGAATAATTACAACTTCACAATAAGAATGTGTTCTCCTAAAAAAAATAAAAAATGTATATTTAATTTGTTTTAAATGAAAAAATAGATTTGTAAAATAAGCCTATAAATATATATCGTAAACTAAAATAGTTAAGAGAGGGACAAGGAAAAGATCCGGGTTTTTATCCCGGTAGTATTATATATTTTTCGATATATAGGTTTTTTTGTATATCTTTTTAATTGATTTATCTAATTTGTCTTACACATATCAGGTTTTACCATACGTAAGCGTTTTTTAACATACATGAAAAATATACTACTCTTCAAAAACTAAATATATGCCTAAAAGTTTTATGATATTTTGCAATAGCAGTTTATATTTATGCATTGATTTATTTTCAATTCAAAATTGACAATTTTATAGGAAATGAAAGAATCCCAGGAATGCTACATTCTACTTTATGGATCCCAACTCAGATATTACGCAATTTTGGTTATTAATAGTTATAGTGCCGTGGGTAGGGATGAAATAAAATTAAAATATTGTCAAAAGTGGTTCATAAAATTAAATAGTGGATATTTTGGCACTGAAGTTTTACTGATGGCTAGCAGGTCTAAAGAAAAATATTAGTGTTGTTATTGTTGCGGACCATATAATTGCACAAAATGTACTCCAAATTGATACACAGACATTTAAAATAAATAGGGAATGTGTCTACATGTGGTGTATTGGAGCTTCACAAATTATCTAAGGCCTGATTCAAAATCTGCATCTTTTTGGGACGTGTTATTACCAGAGACGAAGAGGAGACCAACAATTTAAAAAGTAGTGAAAATCATCAGTAAAACGAACGTAACTCAGATTCTTTTATCTCCAATACCTGTCTATGATTGCGTCAATTAATGAATACAAATAATTAAAGCGTTGGCGGTGCGTCTCACCATACCGTATTCAACACATTTATAATTATATATGTATGAATATATTATAAAATTTTGTTATTAATTAATCCGAATTTTGTTATTTACCCAAGAATTTAAAAATCCTGTAAATTATAAATATAAATCTCTTTTTAACAAAAATAGTTGTAAATATCAAATAGCACCAATTCTCGGTAAATTTACGGAATATGCAAATATTGTGAATTTTATTTACGTGAAGAACTTACCGCACAGTAAATGGGTTGAGTAGCCGTTAAATATTTGCACGAATCAACTTTTGGTTAGCACAGTTTGTAAATATGAACAAAAATATAATAACCTTAAAATATTAACGGATAAATTTAATACGCTTTTTCACAATATGGTGTACGTATGATAATATATGAGGTGTACATCTTTACAAGTTTATATTTTAACTGATATAATAATCAAACAAATAATAGATATATCATAGAGACTAGAAGCTATTTTTTATTAATGGAAAAATATGGAAGTATGGATAATTACAGGGCTTACGACCTGTCGTAGTCTGGCTTAAGTGATCACTTTACATAATGTAACGTTCACCATTTCACTCAATCAACCTCCATATCTATCTAATTTTTGAAAGTTGTATATATGTTAATATGTGGAATCACTTCGAATACCACTACACTATCGCCATATATGGACTTAATTTGATGTTCATTTTACCTGAAACAGTATATATGTCACAATGAGAATCTAATTATTTTTTAAAATTATTTAAAGCAATACTCTTTATCTGTTAAATGTTTTTCAACACATTATACTAGAATACGCATGAAAAATTAATATTTTTCATTTTTTAAATATATTTTATTAGCAATAGTCTAATGTATCCAAGAACACATTGTGTTCTTGGACATATTAAAATATTGATATAATAATCATTTTCCGCTCCCCAGATGAACTAAAATCTTTTCTAAATCTGGCAAGTGCAAGCAAAACTGCCAAGTTAAAAATGAGTGTCTAGAAAACCCAATATACAAAGAAAGTTTTGCACTTTAAGGAAATATTACAATGTATGTTGTGAACTTAGTATTGTTCTCCTAGTGTACATTGCTAAAAGTCTTCAATCTTTATGAGAAGAACAAAACTAAGGCGGAGTGCATTCTTTCTATACGTATGGTAGTGAAATCTGGATGAATATTAAGCTAACCAGACGTTCCTAACGACGTAACGGAGTATGTTGGGAATCAGTAGAAGAGACATAAAAGAAACACGTGGCTTAGAATACAGACCAAGGTGACGGATATCCTTTTTACTGCTTAAAAACGTGCATGACAAAAGGGGGTTCACATTATTATACAAGATGCAAAAATAAAATCATTGGACAAAGAGTATTCTTGAATAGTGTTCACGAAACAATACGACCTAGAAGACGATCATAATCTTATTTGGTAAATGAAATTATCGAAGAGATGGGAGTAACGTGGCGAACATTAGTGGAGGATCGAAGAGACACGACAAGAGTCATGGAAAAGGCTTTATTCATCAGTGGATCAATAATGTCCGAAATTAATGGTGATGATTTCATCTTTGAGTTACGTTGTTGAATAAAACTCAAAATCATTAACAAAAAATACAGAACTACACTATATATATTATTAAAATCGTATTTTTCTTTAACTTCTTATTCAGCGGTCCCGCGTTACAAGAATAAAGTCTGCCATGATTTATCGATTGGGAGAATGAGTGTGACTGAGGAACCCTGTTCATGAACCGCGCACCCTTACACATATTATTACAATAATTATTTAAATCAAAGTCCACTAAAATTCTTGCTGGTGACTTATATATATATATATATATATATATATAAATACCTAATCTTCAATTGTTATTTCAAATAACTATCATGAAAATGATATCGCATGGTGAGCATCCTAGTAATGGGGGAGTGAATCAATAATACCTGATGATAATTATAATATGATAATTATGTTGGAAATCATTTCGTTACCTGCCCAATATTTTTATTAATTTTTGTTGTCTATATAAATATGTTGATGCCCAATCAAGCCCTTGTTATAAATCAGTAATCACACAATAAACTAGATTTACAAAAGTATATATTTATGAGAAAACGGAGACTTTTATTTCCTGAATTTCAGTGGTCTTTTGAAAAATATATCGTACTTCAGGTATTGTTGTTTTTCTTGCTACCACCATAAGAACAATACACTAAAGTGGTATCTATAACATATACAAGTACATAAGCAAAAAAGCTTTACATAACTGAAAATTTTGAGAAACAAGTATAAATTAAATAATCTATATGCATGGACGATTTATTATAATTACGAAAACGCCATTTGTGTAGCAGTAGTACCATTGATTACTTAGTTCTAAAAACTACTACTACTATCCCATTGCTGCGGCCGGCGCTGCAGTTGTGGTATGCTTTATTTATCACTACTAAAATTGCTGTCATCTATTTTTAAGCTATCGTTCTACTCAAGCCATACAATTGGCTATCTACTGAATTAAAAAATCTATTTGGCTGATCCATTTTATACGGAGTCCTTACTTATGCTGTTTTATAACAGAATAAAATTTGTAAGGTTTTCAGCTTCTCTTACAGCTGCTTGCAAATCATTGAACTATCTACTTCCTATTATACTAATTCGCGAATTTTATTATCTTACTGTTGTACGTATTGTTTTCATAATCGTTATTTACGTTCGAGGAGCATGATGAATTTATTTTGATTTGGGAAAAATAAAAAGCAAACCGGCAGAACTATTTCCTACGTTAACATTTAATAAAAATTATTATTTTCTGTGATAGATTTTCAAACAGTAAAAAAATCATGTTCAATCATTAAAGTGTTATAATTTTTAAATTGAGTTTTATATAGATTAGAAGGTATTATTTTATGTTAAAACTTAATAGTAAATAGTATTAAAAAATAACAAACAAATAAATGGTAAGGTTGTATAAACGACGTTGATTAAACGAAAGTTTATAATCCTATGTACAGCATATAGTACGTACATATATTATATAAGATTGTATAATATTATATATATATATATAAGTAATCGAACAACCTAAATCTATTCCCACTGTACGCCACTGAGTAGGTATATGTGTATAGTAGGAAGATTTCGAAAATATATATTATATTATTTGTTTTTGTTCCTCCGATTGGAGAAAAGCTTTGTATTTTATTGATAAAAGTGTATGTTATTTGCTTTTGTGTTAAAAGCAGTTAACAACCACTTAGAGAAAACTTTTATGGCATTAATTCTTAATAGGTTTATGTGTCCGCGGTCCATATAATCCTCCTAAGGGAGTTTCTTAAGTGTGTAAAGAAAATGTAGAGGTATAGGTTGGTGATTGTTTGGAAGGAGGGAACCCTAACCTTGGAATAGATTCGTATGCACGTACAAACAATTACATTTTGCTGGCACATGTCATGTATTTACGATTAGTTTTTTAATGTCCTATAGTTTGAGTACTTTTTAAACAACTAGAAACCAACGATGTATGGTATAATTTTATTAAGCTTGTATTAAATTTTTTTTAAAAAAATCAATAAATTTATTAACATTATTACACATTTAAAATATAATTATTTTTATCTTTAATATTATAATTTTAAAATATAGTAATTACAAATGTCAGTCTATTATTGTTGTTTAACTTGTTAGTAAACTAATTAAATAATATCATAAATCTAAGTAAAATTTGGAAATATATCTGTCCTTATCGAGATTTCACACTATTGAGCGTCATCTATCCCGTTCTGTTATGTTTCATTCTGTTGTGTATTTACGTCTGTTTTATATTACTTTGTTAATTGATCTTCGTCTCGGTATTCACCTTGGTTCATATCCTGTTTCTCTGCATAAAAAGGCCTTACGATTCTTACTGTAAACTCTTTGTTTACTCTTTCCCCACTAAGTAATCTTATTTTTCACTACACAGGATATCCTATTAGATATTTTAGTTTGAAAGTGTGAACTATTATTTTTAAAACTTTTTAATAAAGTAAATACAAAATAGGTGGAGTAAGTAATACGCAAAAATATTAGTATGTATAGTATAGTGGGGTTTATAAAAGTACCCGACACAACACCGTACCCCTGAGGGTTGGGAACGACCGGTTTTTGTATACAGTAAATGGACGACCTCTGTTATGCAATATTTTTGAAAGTTTTTTGGAGAACCTACATCATTTAAAAAAAATAAAGTAGTAATTCACGAATAAACATAAGTTCTGATAAGTAATAATAAAAATGAGCCCGAATTATTTTGTAAAAAATAGAATGAGGGATAGAATTAATAAAATTATTATTTATAAAATAAAAATTACATATACAAATTTAATACTAGACAATGGCGTACATAAAGTAATATCAGACTTTTTAACTTGGCATGTAATTCTCATCTCATGACATGGATACATCTGTAATAATCAGTGATGAGCAGTAAGCACAAACTTAGGTTATGCTGTTACCGACGATGCTAATAATAATAATGCTACAATAGGTATACTTAGATATAAAAATATTTAAAAAAAAAAATATATATATTTTTGAGAACAATTCTATAAATGTAAATATAGAATATAATTGTATACTTATTAATTTAAAAAATGCAAATTATTTTATTGATCGGTACCGTACTCTGCTTTAGATTTCGTAAAACATATTTTCTAGCATTTCTTCTTCGGACAACGGATTTAAAAAGTTTCATTAACAGTGTTCAAAAACATTTATTTCAATAACTAGCTTTACAAATAAGCATAACCGAAACTCATAACAGAAATAATTTTATTTAACATTTAATTAAATATTGGTAATTATCTAGTATAACTTATCAATTTTATCAACGCAAACATATAGGTTAGAACACACTATGAAACCAAAACGTTTAGTCTGTCAAGTAAAACAAATGCTTTGCAGAAAATTCGTAGACGTAAAGATGTCAACGTAACGTAGCTTTAGCAAGAAAATACTTAGTTCAGTACGAATATTTTGAAGATTGAGCAAACAAATTACATGCAAACAACGCGTATATACTAGCAATTCGCCGACCAGCACACATATTAAATTATTACAAATGATTGGCAACTTTTCTAAATTACCCACGGCTAGACAAAACTCGTGGGTTACATCATAAACAAGGTTACGTTAATCCGGGTACTAACAATTTTATATGGTATTTTGATAATTTAATTTTTTTTTTTTTTTAATTTCCCAGAAATTTTAGTAATGCACAGCTTTTTTGTTTATATGCAATGCATTCCCGTGGTCATAATATATTCTTACGCTGACCATTCATCAAGTTTTTT
This sequence comes from Eubasilissa splendida, assembly GCA_031772225.1. Taxonomy (NCBI): domain Eukaryota; kingdom Metazoa; phylum Arthropoda; class Insecta; order Trichoptera; family Phryganeidae; genus Eubasilissa; species Eubasilissa splendida. The sequence continues at coordinate 22,273,539 of CM062851.1, read as the reverse complement.
TTCCTTATCGTGTCAGGACATGTATCTTCTATTCTTTCATTCGTTTCACATGACCAAACCATATGTAAATGCAACTCTAATGCAAAATATAAAATTATATAATTAAAGGGGAACCTCAAATAATCGAATCATAATTACAAATACAAAAGTGACCTTATTTCTGTTGTATTCAATACAAATCCATTATTTTTTAGTTAGCTTTAGGCACAAATAAACGGTAAAATCTTCACTTTAATATACGTACATCGCGTCTTGCTTTAGAGTTTATATTATCCATTGTACCATTCAAAAAATTATTCACCTTATTCTGTTAATTTTTGTATCTATCAAACACTAGTAGAAAAGCAATCGGCTGTCACAGATTGTTTCCTGCTAGTACATATAAAGGCTACCTAACTTAACATTAAGCTATTTCTCTATAAAAGATAGGTCACGAAAATAGAATATCACACACTTCTTTATCACATTTTTGTATACATCTTCTCATGCACACTTATCTACTATCGTTTCTAACGGGATCATTTTCCAGTACATTACATTCCAGTATTCTTTATATTTTCTTCCCACTCATACACGTATACTCACTCATTTTTCACACACACAAATCGTCTTATTTAAAATATCTCAATAATCATTCGTCGTCATTACACTTAAAGACATTCTTGAAAAAACTGAGAACTTGTTTACAATGAATAATTACTGAACAAACGTAAACATTATTAACATATTGTTACGTCGTGCGCTGTCACCAGTGAATGGTATGCCAGCGCACCGCGCCACCAGCTAGACTCAGTCTGTGGGTTGAAAAAAACATTGATGTTGGAATGCCTGTCTCAGATGGATGTGGGTGGTCTGAATAATGCAAAACATTTTGATACACTAAGAATAATTTAATCACATAAAACATAACAACCCGACATTCTAAACACGATAACTGTCTTTGGCATCTTCTTTCTTCATTTTAAACTCTCCTCCTAGTGAGGACACACAATGTCACCGATTTGGCACACCTCGATTTCTACCCAGTTAAGTCACGGGGTCCAGGCGCCATGCCCTGTACCAGCTGTGATCTCTTCCTTCCCCGTTACTCCGATACCATCTTGTCTCTGTGGAGTCCGTCGAACCCATCCGTCCACCATCGCTTACATGCAGTCTCCCCGCCAGTCCCAGCAAAGAGATTGTTCTCACGCGCGGGTAGATCGAGGCTTCGACTCGCTTGGATCCACCACGCCTCGTTCAATCTTATCTTTTTGATTTCTTTTCGCCATTTTGCCTGGCGAGACGCCGTCCGGCGATCCACCTCCGCCGCGCGCTCGCACTGAAGTCCCCCACTACTCTCCCCACCGGCTGCGCCTACTCGCATCGGTAGATGGCGCCCTCGGTCTTCGCGCATTCATTTTAAATGTCACAATATATTTGACAGACAAATGATTGACTATTAGTAAGACGCGTGTGGACGCGAGATGACAGACGGTCAATATACTTGGCAGTGGGAAAAAATCATACGATTTCACTAATATGTTTTTTCTAACTCGTAATAAAGAGAATGTACACTTCATTTAAAATTGAATATATATTTGCGTACTGTCATTTAATATACATATAAAACAGAAAATATTTGAATAATCTTAGCCTAGAAATATTAAAAAACACGTTTGACATATTCGCTACTTTTTTTTTTTTTCTGGCACCAATATGGGTGATGGGTAGCAACAGTGATAAAGGATGCAATGTAGAGCAATTATATAATAGGATACTTTCAAAGTCAGCAAAAAAATTGGCAGTCATGTCAAATAAGTCTCTTCCATTCATATTAAATACTCATTATCTCACGTCCCCACTATTTCACTATCTCGACGACCATTAATTTTGAGCTAGCTTACATTCACTGTAGTAGGTATCTCTAGTAGTAATTCTATTCACAATACTCTCTAAATCACGTTCACAATACGCGATTAATTTTATATAACCTGCATACAATAACAGGATATAAACAATATTTTTTAGTTTCTACACATGATTGTCCGTGTTGGTTAAGGTTACCATTTTGCCATTACGTAATCCTATTTCAAACAGTTTCCTGAAGCACGGTTGTGAATAACCCATATATTTTTACAAACAGTGATTTCATTATAAAATGATGCGAATATAGCGATTCCTCGTATAAGTTTACAATTTACTTCATTGAATGAATATTATATAAACTTCATTGAATAAGATAACGTTATAATACTTTTTATTGTATTTTATTTTCCTCTATTATGCGGTAAAGATTTATTTAAGAAGAAGATTTATATACTTGTATAAAAACAAAAATTACACCAAAAAAATATACATAAGGTTAACGTAAACAGGATGCTTTTGTAAAATATTAGCTCTGTTATTATTTTTTTATTCTGTATATAAGCAGTTCCAAGAATTTGCAAAAGTATTAAATTAATATTTATGTCCTTTTTTATCATGTGGAATAGTTTTACTGTGTCGAAATTTATTGGCTCATTAGGTTCCAGTTGTTTGGAATTTCGAGAAGAAATAGTTTTAACAAAAAGGAATAAAGTATCTAATGTTGATCTCAATAGTCTCAATCCGTCCCTCCTAGTCTCTATCCGTAATTGACGTGTATAGTAAATATGTGATTTATTTAATGATTTTAGGTACTGTGAAATGATTTTTTTATATATATACTGAATTTACAAATATGTTTTGTACTTGTACATACCTAACGAAACGTGAAAGGAAATAAGACAATTGTGACCATGTGAATTTCAGAAAAGTGTCAAAACATAAGTTTGACATCTATATGTACAGAATAATATATGTAGTCACCATAGAGACGAGAGTAATATAGTTGTATCACTTTTTCGTAATTTATTTTTATTTTAGATTTTAGGGATAATTATAGTGAGAATTTTTTTGGGAGAGGAGGTGTGGCGTGAGGATAGATGCTTACAGGTTACAAAAAAGAACCTTGCGATGGTTCTTTGAAGAAATTCGCTTCAAATTCCGTGAAAGAAGAAATTTTCAATACCCTTTAAACTATCCATAAAATATTATATAAACTTAGAAATGTACAGTAGTGATTCTCTAGCCAATTGCGTTATTAAAAAATATCTTCACTTTGTACTCTGTAAAATTATATAAGTTGTTTAGTGAATAGGCTTTATTTCATGGAATCCTTAAAAAGTTATCTATATTGTTTATTTTTGCTGATATTTACTTCTAGTGAAATATTATTTTATATTAAATTCTAAATAATAATTTAATGTATTAATTATAAATATATACATATAAAATCAATTTTGTTGAAAAATATTGTTTTTGCGCTACCGGGATTCGAACCTGGATCTCTATTTCCAATCCGGGGAAGTACACTAACATCACAGACTTATGTTCTGAATAATTACAGCTTCACAATAAGAATGTGTTCTCCTTAATAATATATTAAATTCATTGAATTGATTATAATTTATCAACAAGTTCGAATAATAATTTTAGATTGTTAAAAATAATCATCTTTTTTTCTAAAATAATTTGTACAGTACGAGTATAAACTAAAAGTCTGTTATTAATGAATAACAATTAAAATAAATTATCTGACTCTTATGGAGTTTAATTACGTGATCAGAACCCTCGTCTTTCACAATAAGGATGAAAATTTTGTATTACTGAAACTCATTTAAAAAAGAGTGCATTATTATTAGTACGGAACAACCTGTCGTTCGTTGTGGATTTTATTTTGTATGCAGCAGAGTGAACAACCGATACATATTAACCAATATCGACAAATCTCCGAGATGCGAGAGCAAACTTTCATCGGTGTATACGAATCGTAATGGTGGGGGTTTCAAATTCCACTTGTGGCCATCCTATGTTTTTATTCTCGTATACCAAAACCTCAAAATCAGATTAGACTATGATTTTCTCTGAATATAATCGTTTGTGTAAAAGCACTGAATTGAATGGCGATACGATATATTTATATGATACGATATATTTATTTTTAACAGTTAATTTTCTGCAATAAATTTGACTACGTTACTGGACTCTCAATGCCATTAAAGTAGCTAATTATGTTCACCGTATGTTTACATTATGCCATATATTAAATTCAAGAAGAATTTAGAATGTTCCTATTTACATTTAAAATTATAGTAAAACAATAAATCAAAGAGTTCTGATGTTGCAGAATTGAAATAACAGATCTAGGAAAGTTCACCGACTGCAATTCACCGTCCTGCAATTCGTCGAAAGGAAAATTCACCGATTCCATAAATGATCGCTGACGATTTATTTATTAAAAACCATGAAACGTGGAAAACTTTTATAACCACATTAATTTATTTCGTATCAAAAAGTGAATCGATCTTTTAAGAAAGAGAATAAATGATTTTGAAATACGTTAAAACTGGAATTATAAGAAATTTTATGCTAGCGTACAATAATCGGTAATGTTAAGTTGTGAAAATAATCACGTTAACCTAACATTGTATTTTACCTCGTATTTAATTTCACTTTAACTGTTTTTTTATTCTTGCAATAATATATTTATTATACATAAACTACTATTCCGGAAAAGCACTGTCTGCTATAATACAATATAATACTAATATAGCAGACATGGTAACGACTAAAGTTTTATTTTGTTGTCAAGATACTCAGCAACTATGTTTTCTATGAATAATCAATGTAAACTATTTATAAATCTAGCACAAAATAAATATATAATAATTATGAATTAATTAGAAGTAACAGTAGTTTAATAGGACAAAATAAAGAAGCCGTCCGGAGGCGTGTCCTGGTCATCTTTCAAATATGCTATTTCTAAATAATACTATTAAAATTTTTAGTAGATATCTATATTTTTATATCGTAATAATACATTTTAATATTTAAACCATAATAAATAAATCAAAGGCCGATCATTAGTAGAATCGATGAATTTTCATTTCGATGAATTGCAGTCGGTGAACTTTCCGGATGACGAAATAATGTATATGTTCTGCATACCGTGCCCTTGAAATAAAATTTCATCTGACTAACTTCAAATTTTAGAATATTTTCATGAGATTAATTTTTTAAGAAATGTGGGAATATTATTTAGAGTAGTAATAAAATAATCTAAATCCTGATTTCGGGAAAGTAATATAATGTAATTCATATATTTTATTTATACATAGTTCTGAAAAATATTACAAGTGCGACTAAAATATACTGATTATTGATATCTCCCAAGTTAATGAGAAATCAGATATGTTTTAACCTTCAAGCGGTCGTGCGGCATCGAATAGACGGCCTTTTCGAGTATTCTTTCATAAAATCATACTTTCACATCGTAGATACTTTCCACCTTTAGTAGCGTATGATAGGTTCATTACGCACATAAATTAACAATTTCCATCCCTTTTCCGTACACCCTGTGTCGTTCAGACAGCTTTTGTTTCAGTTGCGCCGAGGCGTCGAATCGGTTATGAGCGCTTATCACGCGCTACTTTCTTTGCTAAAGTTTTTCGCTGTTTGTGGCAAGAAATTTCCCATTGTTGTGCGTATTTTTATTATAAATAATGATTCACAGACATATTAGGGATGATGAAATTGTGCGAACACTTCTTGAAGAAGATAGAGAAAATGAAGTGATAAAGGTTCAGAGGCTTCAGATCACCCATTAGATGTGAAATGCAGTCTATAAATGAAGCGAGTAGCTCAGATGATGATGATGTACCTCTATCAGTTATAACTGCATTTTTACGGGACGTGATAAAGTGGCGAAAATCAAAATATTCTTACAAGAAGAAGAATCTGACAGTCGTAGAAACGGCGCGGGAGTAACTACTTATTTTACAAGTCTGGAATTTATTCATATGTCAAATTTAGGGACTTTGAAGAAGATAAAAACTATTAAGGAACTTATTATTTGACTTAGCTCAATTAGCTTGTTCATTTTATAATTGTAAGTTCATAATTAGCAATTGTTGAAATAATGTTTGTTTTTAGTTTATGTAAGATTTTTTTAGCCAAAATGTTTCTTAAATATGAATTAAATATATTAATTATAAAGATATACATATTAAATCAATTTTATCGAAAAATATTGTTGTTACGCTACCGGGATTCGAACCTGGATCTCTTCCCTAACCGGGGGAGTTGCTTTATCCAACTAAGCTACAGCGGCATTATTTTTCTTAAATGTTTCTTAATTCATAGATGCCTCATATTATAAAGAATTAATCATTAATGTATTAATAATACATTAATACATAAAAATGAAAAAAAAAAAAGCTCGAAATGACTAAGCGCGACTGCACGCTTGAAGGTTAAAGAGATAATTATTTTCAGTGGTGAAAAAAGTCTATTTTATTCAAAATATCAGATGATACCTTGTTGTTTCGAGGACACGATATGTTACTCTAGTGAATTAGATTTTTCAATTAATTTCATTTTCATTTAGATACTTACACCCTGGAGATTTTTAATTAATTAAACATATGAATACAATGACTAGTGATATTCCAAACATTTAGGTGAAGTAATATGTTTCATATTCCTAACTAATTATATTTTAATAAAAGAAACTTAAAACGTAAAATCCGCACATATTTCAGAACCTTGTCGATACATTCATTCATCACACGATACGGCCGGTGAAGAATAATAAACATTACAAAAATTCTATTGCTTTGATGAGAACAATCTTATACCAGGTGATGAGCGATTAAAAACAGATTATAAACTAATTATTGAATTATGAAAATTATTTCTCAGAACGAATTTATCAACATGAATTATCATCGGACGCCACTGAGTTTTTCTAAAAATTATATTATGTGATGTACGATTTATTTACCGGGATCTATATACAATTCTCCCACGACTAAAACTGTAGTACAAACATATACGTACTGTTTCACGGATGTTATTATGTCATCCGCATCTGCCACTCGGTCCGTTACTACTTTAGAGATTAAACTAGTTCGTATTTTGTGAGAGTTACTCGGATAGAGCTACTGATGTTTAAGGTTATGTGTATAATAAGTATTATTTAAGATGAGAACTGAAGGCCCTAGTCCTCCTTGGATACTCACGCATATGTATGAATGTCGCAGTGTATATTAATGTTACGGAGCGTGCGTGTGCTAGAGTAGACTGATAAAATAAAACAGGACTTAAATTCGGTTGTGTTTATTGTCTAATGATACACAAATAAATTGACATTCTTTGAACGTTAGTAAGTTAAAGTTTGTCACTAGCAAAGCTCAGTGGAGGTGATTCTGAGAAGATGGTCAGGCTTGCTTCGGCTGGCTTCTCGAATCGATTGCATCGTGATATACTATCATTTGAATTCTGTCAGTACTCGATAGCGATAATATCTGTAAAATGTTCGGTTTTACAGCCAGGTCTGTGAGGCGTGAGCAGGGCCTCCTTACAACCATTGCTGGCGCTTGTCACACAGTCCAGTGTCATATTAGCAGCATGTGATGCTTTTATCTCAATGAGTGTATCCTTAGTCTAGTTAAATCATAGTTTATAACATTGGTCGACAACTTTTTTTTCTCTACCTTGGGAAATTTTGTGTGAGGTGCTACGTGTTCTCAATATTAGTTTATGGAATGGAAGCACTTAGAAAGAAATAATAAGGCGACTTGAAACATTTGAGATGTGGATCTACAGAAGAATGCTCAAAATAGGCCAGATGGATAGAGTTACGAATGAAGAGGTTATAGTTCGGATGAATAAATAAAAATAAGTACATATTTATAACAATAAAAATCCTAAAGCTTTAATATATCGGACATGTGATGAGACATCAGGAGAATTATGAGATCTTGCACCTCATAATGCAGGGAAAAATTTCCGGAAGTCGGAGCCCTGGAAGAAAGAGAACACCATGTCTGAAAAACCTAAGGCCAGTTTACTGTAGAGTTTTTTCGGGCCGCCATAAACGAAGTGATGATAGCCATTGTCCAATGAACGGATAGGGCTCAAGAAGCAAAATAAGTATGTTCTGTATACAATCTGGCAGTTTACCATACAGTGGCTGTTTTTACTCAGCTGTTCCATTTACAGAGGAAGCAGAAAAATTTAGTGCACCCTGAAGACTAACGAGTTTTGTTACAATTTTAACATCAGCACAGATTCCACTTGCACTAGTTGTATCTTATTTTACCTAACAATAGCTTCATATGCTTCTCTCATTGATCCTGTGAGGGTAAAGACCGGCTTTCTATCCTCCCCACCGGCTAGTGAGGAGAGAACATAAGAACGGTGGGTTTCTCACCTCAGAAACGCATACCAACCCTAGTTTGTCGCATTCTGCCTTCGCCCTAAACTGAGAAAATGTATTATTGATACCTGGGAGACATAAATGAAAATATGTTTTCCGTTATAAAATGGAATCTAATTTAAAATTAAAATTAAATTATATACTTGGCCCAGCATGACATCTAGATACCAAAGGGTTATTACAGAAAACGAAATTTAACCTTTAAAACCGGACCCATAGTCCTTCGCAAATAATAAAGAAACACAATCATACAAATAACAATAATAATCAATTACACAGCGATGGTGGTGATGCGCTACTGTGAGAAATCCTCGATAATCTGCCAGGATCCTCATGTGGTATAGTTTTCTCGCCTAGTGTATCCGCAGCCTTCTCAACCATCGATCAGAACGTCATCTCCAATATTGAATCAACGTTGGAGACTCGCTCAGCGTCCTCCCTTCAGGTAAGCTGCCGAGATTTACTTTGGTAGCATCACACCATCACAAATTTTTCTTATAATGAACGAAGGAAATCTTTATTTCTGCAAAGACAGCTATCATGAAAAATAAACCAAAAATAATACGACAAGCAGTGCACTTATGATTTAAAATGATTGACGATATTTATTCTTTGTTTATCATGATTACAATTTCAACGTTGTCGTGTTGTCGCTTTTACAATGCGACAGCAAAATTTCAACTTTGCCGCACCGGACACTTTCTGCGTTCAGAAACCCGTCACGAGCGAAGAGTTCTCGCCTGCGGAACCGAAACGTCATTGATAGAAATGTGGCACATGCTAATTTACAAGACGAGGTGATTTTGAACGTGACATTAGTTTTGTAATATCACAATAATATCCCTTTTCTCAGTATTCGAGATACTGACGAAAGAGACGTAAAATAGGAGCAACAGACAATGCAAAAATAAAAATAATATAATAAAAATAGTAAAATTTAGAAACACTTTTAGCTCTAAAAATACCGCAGCTGCCGTAGGGTATCCATGTCTTCATATTCACTCGATTTTTGTCGGGTCATGTCAGAAACTCTAGGCTCCAGGTTTGTTATAATTGAAAGTTTAATCTAAAACAGGGTCTCTATATCTATATTACTGCTGGTTTTATTAGTTTCTCTTATATTGTACTATTATGGAGAGCACATTGTTCCAGAACAAGGACCCTCCGAAGTATCCGGTGAAACAGGCCACTGAACTATGAATCTACCTCTGACTGCATGGGTGTCTTCACTGCGCTAGATCTTGCGGCAAGTTCAGTTATCTTAATAAATGTGGTTTGTTGTTGCAATAAACTAAACCGTCAATTGAAAACATTTTTTTTTAAATTAACTTCATTCTGTCATACGACACATTTTTCAAGAAGGTTTCACAGTTGAAATGCTATGTTTGTGGAAGATCGTTTCAGATCTTCCGAAGGGCTTGCACTTAATTATGAAAGCGCTAGGTGCACTGGCGACACCGAATGGCTGGAATGAAATTTAACAAATGAATTAGAAACTAATGAACTAAGTATATGGACAGAATCACGATATTGAAATAAGTATTAAGAAATATAAAAAAAATAGTATCTACCATTAATTGAGTTGGCAGTTACTTCGTGGTGTAATGCATGGTGTTGTGTTAAAAATATTATTTAATTAAACTTTGTTGTTTATACAATTATTAAAAAATATTATCCTATAATAATATACCTAGTTTCGGAAAGAGCAGACCTTCCCATCGACAGGTGTAAATAACAACTAAAAGTTAAATACCGTCAGGTAATGGCTTTATCAGATGAAGCTATGGGGTGTGAAATGGTGGGGGTAATTGCGGTAAACTTGGAATATTGTTAATAGGAGTGAAGTGTTTGGTAAGTAATATTATTGATTAACGTTATTTCAGAATTGAGCTTTTTTGGATATCCACAATTTCTATGTTGTTCATTATTATTCCTTTATAGTATACCGAGTGGAGGAATTTCAGTTTGTGGCTCCTGAAAAAAGGGTTAATTTTAATAAGAAAATTAAAAAATTCCGAGAAATTATTGTGTTTAGACATCGAAAAAGCATTTTTATTCGCGTATTTAAATTTCTCGCAGTTCGGCCGATATATTTTTTATTACATCCTCTGCAAGTTATTTCATATATTCCGCTTTTTTCTAATATACCTATTTTTGTTCTAAAATTGTAAATAAAGAATTATTACTTGATTACGATATTTTTATTTGTATAAAATGCGGTTTTAGTATAAGTTGGGGAGTATTTTGTAATTTTAGTAGAATACAGACCCGTGTATAAAGTTTTCCGACAAAAAGTATTTTCGGTGGAGTTATATTATATAATGTTATAGGCTGAGTATAAATATGTTTCCGTTAGTTTGATATTAATTTCTGATTTTGACTTTTTATCTATCCAATTATATCCATTGTGTAATGTATGGTGGTTGGTAACGTTTATTAGAAGTTATTAGACGATTAAGTATTTTATAAACTTTCTAATTTAGTGTATTACATGTGATACTACTGGTCTAATTGATAAGATTATTTTATGGATTCTGGGAAGTCCATAAAGTGTTGGTACTTATGGGTGGGCAGTATTCAATAACTTCTCTAATGGTATCTTGTAACTACAGAGTTGGATTATTTTTAGAAAATGTAAAATAATCGTTTAAAAGAAATACTAATACCCTCGTCCGATATTGTTAGGTAATTTCTTCTTTCTGCCTCGGCTTCATGTTCAGGGGGGGAGGCATCTAACCTAACCGGTTCTTTCTTTAAATATTGACAAGTCAAATGGTTATGAAATGAAAGAATATTTTTTTTATAAGAAAATTTATAATCTATATCTTATGATACTTGCATGTGTTAAAAGTGGAAAATGAGCAATTTACTTGAACACTTATTAATAAGGCTATTCTAACAGAATTATATTGAAATCGACATTAAATATGTGTGTTCATCATGCCAGCATAAAGTTCTCTACCAAATTGTCTATGTTGACGCTTGTCTGATGTAGATTATTCAGGTCCCTCACGTAAGGGATTACCTCTTAGGATGGTCCTGGATCCTGGACGTGAAGTGTGGTCAGCTCTTTGTGGTGCTAGCGTAGGGAGACACAGTTCAGGCTTGTAGGCAAACCGGGACTCTGGACGCGATGTTCTTATGCAATAGCGACAGTCTGTTCTCGCTACACCAAATTATATTGATCAACTTTTTCTAGATCCAGCGGGACCCTTTTTGATACTTTCACATCAACGATTAAACGCAGAGTACATCACAGTCTGAGCTTAAACTCGAGGCGCACAGTTTAAATTTTCCCCGGAATTACAATCTATAAAGCGCTTACTTAATATTTCAGAGACGATATAGATTTCGTTTTCTAATTGAAAATAAAATCTCGTATTTTGTGGAGCCAGTTTCTCGGCTGAGGTTCTGTCCAGACTGGCCCGCCTAAGGTGATGCATCCCTTAAGGTGCATTTGCCTACGTGACTTTAGTCACGAACGTCGCTTTCTTTATTGCTTTACCCACGCTGTGTCGGTAGACCTGTGTCCAACAATACTTGGTTTTATTACCCTCCGTCCCTTACTTTGACTAAGTGTTTTTGTATCCTTGAACAAAATATTATTTTGGGTAATTTCACATTCTAACAATATGATTAAAAATTAATATATAATTTTAAGGGTAATATTTACTTTCTACAGTCGATAATAATATACAATTAAAATTTATAATAAAAATCTATTTCAAATCAAAAACTGTGAGCACTAGAAGATTTTGGGCTCTAGATAAGATTTCACCACCCCTAAAAAAATGTACTGACTCTTTTTAGTAGGAGGATTTTAATATTGACCTAAAAAATCAAGACAAAAACGCATATAGAATGTCGAGCTCTATTTTAACCGAATAAATCACAAAAAGGCGTCCACAATCCGATTCTAGACTAATGTATGGATTAAATTAATAGAATAAGCAACTACTACATATTAGTTACACATTATCCGTCTGATACATCAAAGTGCTACGTAGAGGTTATATAGGTTATATATATTAATTTTATCCGTGATAGAGTTTAGTTAGTTACGACGTAGAGCAAATTAAATAATATATTAAATTGGAGTACACTCAAGCTTTTTTAACAGTGGTATAAAACTCAAGTATTAATCAATTTAGAGTGGAGTGTATCCAAAGACAGTTCGGTGACGTCACACATATAGCTTGACCCGTTCATAACTAATCAATGAGATAAAGCTAAATATAATTAATTATAATTATAATAATTAAATATAATATAATTAAAAAACCTGTAACAAAACTAGGCAAAAATCTATTTGACTTTAGACTAAAATTTTGTTCGATTTATTTTTATTGTAATCTTGTGGTTATTCCTTCATTGTTCTAATGCACACTAATATTATATTTAATTTTTAATATTAATTCTAAATAATGACGTAATTGTTTGGGTAAGATGCACATCCATTAATCAATAAGAAAACCATCAAGGTAAACCCATTTTCATAACACAAGCGCTTATATGAGTTTTTAATTTATAAAAAATATATCTCTATTTAAAATAAATGGTTATTATATTAAATTATTAAAATATTTGTAAAAACTGTTTTAATCTTCAAAGTTAGTGAACATTTTATTTGAGTTATATTTTGTTACAAATAAAACCTTTTATTCACACGAATTTAAATTACACTTTTAAAATTGTGTTATTTATTTTTTCTTAAAGGACATTTAATCCTAAAAATAACTAAAAGAAAATACACTTTCTTTTCATTCAACTATAATGTGCTCACCCATAAACTTTTACAAGGAAAAATCAACAAAAGATTCGCAAAAGAACGAACATTTTTTTGGTTTTGCCTCTCCAACTCTTACAAGCTCAATTTTCTCGACGACACTTGTAAAACTACCGCGACACGTTGTTATGTACATAAGTATAAGTATTTATGACTTACTTGAAGCAATTTGTTCCGCTCAAAATGCTTTGTGTCGATCTAGAAAATCTTGCTGTATAAAAAAATAAAATGAAAAAGTTTACGCAGTTGTCACGGAATTGAACACAAAATCAAATTGATATAAACGGATGTGTAAAAAATATGTATATTTTAAAAGTATTGCCCCATATCAGTATTGTAATTTAGATGACAAGACCGACTAAAGATCAACGCAATAATATTAGTTCTTCTTTAGGCATACCTTTCAATAATAATTAATATTTTCGCGTTCTTTTACGAAAATGTAGGTTTTTATTATTCAGAAGTTATACACTAGATTTGACTTTTAAAAAAACTATTACATAGATATAACCTCTACACTTATGTAAAACTAATAAATTGAATGTTGTTTGCCATAATTAACCCTTAATCGGAATCGTGGGTCCCTTTGGACCCGACAAAAAAATAAAAACTTAATTTCCCCCAACCGCGCGGCATTAGAATTTCACGCACCTGGCTAATCTCATTACGTCGCGTGCTGGACGTTCGGCACTTAAAGTTGACTAGAAGCGGAGGTACGCGTTGCTACGGGTTCAAATGGAATATTTTAGAAAAAATATGTTACGTACTAAGTACCATACAAAGAGAAACGTTGAGAACTAAATATTTATTTTTATTTTTTTATTTTTAGTTTACACCGTCATTTTTTTATATATTGGTGATCTCAAAAGAAGTTTCTATTTTTGTTAAGGGAAAGATACGTGAAATCCAGTAAAATGGAAAATACTTCGTTTTTTTTTATTTTTAGATACTTGAACTATAGAACTAAAAAGTTTTTTATGCATGTTGATTTACCTTATAAAAGAAGCTTGTTTTATCACATTCCTATAAAATGCACTCAAATTATAACAGTTATTAAGAAATCAAATTGTATTTTGTTGTTGGGTACATTTAGACCCACTATTTCATATACGTTTGTCAAACTGACGATTCTGGTTAAGGGTTAAGAAAATACAAACATTATAAGAAAGATCGCGATCATTAAATTCATTTTCCGAGTGCCACAAAATTGCCTTAATATAGAAAATATATATTCTTATAATCTTGAAGCCAAGATTACGAAGACAAATCTGCTTTGAAATAAATTTATTACTTAATATTTTGTTATAAACTATAGTTATAAACTATTTAATTACCAAGACATATTATCAATTTTCAACGTTTTTAAAATACTTTGTGTTAGAGAAAATAAATTATTTTAAGTTATATAATGTATTTACTTACATACTTTGAGGATTTAGCTACTATTTAAGAGTTTTATAAAAAAACATAATTATTTCTTACTAAATAATATTTATATCGATCCTATTAATGTGTATTGTTTTTGAAACGGCGATATGAAATGAAAAAACCCAATAAAAATATACACATTAATAAGATCGATATTAATATTATTTAGTAAGAAATTATTATTAGGAGAACACATTATTATTGTGAAATTGTAATTATTCAGAACATAGGTCTGTAATATTTTAAATATGAATTAAATATATTAATTAGAAAGATATACATATAAAATCAATTCAATCTAAAAATATTGTTGTTGATAATTCTGGCGTCTGCTATCAGATTACTCAAAGGTATTTGGGATTTCGTAAAAATAAGGTAGATGGCTCTTTCAAATAATGGAACGATTAAATGTATTAATATTAAAAAAGGTAATATATAGGTTCGAAAATTTATCGCTAAAAATATCGTCGCTGTAGCATAGTTGGATAATGCACCTGTAATAATGTGGATAATGTGGATAATGCGTTGTAGCATAGTTGGAAAGAGATCCAGGTTCGAATCCCGTTGGCGCGACAACAATATTTTTCGATAAAATTTATTTTATTTGTATATCTTTCTAATTAATATTTTGAATACAAATTTTAATGTGTGGCTTAAAATAAAAAAAAATAATAATAATTGCACATAAACAGTAGAACATACTTTTGTATTCATTATATGATTTATATTTTTGCATCATAATGTTAAAACAGGGTCCAACATTAGAGTCGAATTAGCACCAATTAAAAATTATATTGACTCACTGAAAAACACGCCTATTGTATTGAATTGTTTAAATATTCTAGCTTAATCGGAAAATGTACCAGTCTGAAGATGGCCGTGATATGCTGAAACTGATAACGGCTATTATATAATAAATAGTGTGAAAAAGTTTTTTTTTTTAATAAAACATTAAAATGAAATTCCACCATGAATTAACAGTATCAACATTAGCAATGTATGTATATATATATATGAAAGTGACGAGGTTAGATCGCATTTTGTGTGAATGGTCGGTTGGTTTTGGGTGATTGTGAATTTTGTGTGCCATGCCATTGTCAAAGCATTATCTCAAAAGTTACGGCACAACTGTACTAAGGGGGATTTTATGAAACAATTGTTTGTATTCAAATTTGACAGAAATCAAATGGTATACCTATATATTTTTTTACGTCCTTATTACTTATATATGTCGATTTTTCCAAATTGATGATTAATTATTATGTTTTCTATTAAAAAAAATTATTGTGTTAATCATTATTTAAAAGACGTCAGGCGGTTAAAAAATAGTATTAAATTTTAAAATAATTTTAGTTAATGCTTTTTAATAATTAAATGCTACCTTATAGGGTCGGGTTAACCTTATAAAAATTTTCTAAATTTATTTTTTCCTTTGATAAAATACAAGTGTAATATCCAATTGTAATTCACTCTTTGTAGGGTGTTAAAAAAGCTTCTCAATCGTTGACGTTGTTTTAAAAAGTATATTATCAGCGTATCACAGGTTACAAATCCGTTTTTCACCAATGGATATCCCTTTGTTCCAGTATTCTAGAACTATTCTCCTATGATACCTACTCAGTGTAGATAAACATAGTGATGATGACAGAATGCATCCTTGGTACACTGCTGAGTTAGTAAGGAAGATGCTAGAGTCAGAGTCGTCTATTCTCACAGATGCTGTGTCATGTTCGCAGAATTGACTAAGGGGATGCTTCGGTGCTCCCATTTTTACAATTTCACTGAGTCGAATGCTATTTTATAAACGATAAAGCATATTTTCTGACCATGATTAATGGTAATATTAACCTTTTAAATGCCATGAGCGCGTTGACATGCCAAACTTTGTATGTCACGCTAAGCTATAATCGTGTTAACACGTACTTTTGGATCTTGCAAACTTGCAAGGATTAAAGTCATATTTTTAAATCATTTTGCCATCCGTGGATCCCAGCTTTTGATAGATAAGTCAAGACCCTTAAAGCCTAGTCTTACACTATGCGGTGTCTTCCATTTCAAATAGAGTTGGCAGTTAAAAGGTTAAATTCTTTAGCTATATATAACAGAATATATGTGCCCATTATTATGAAAGTAATCTAAGTGAAGAAAATGAAAAAAAATAGTACATCAATTATTTCACGTCAATGTTTTAAATTAATATAATATGATGCAACTTGTAACAATTGTGAATAATTTGAAGCCTTATATTCAGTGTATTGTTACGAAGTTTGACGGTAAAGTAAGGCATTTCAACCATAAATTTCGAATGTCGAAATTTAAATCCTTAAATGTCAAAAATAAATTATAAATCAAGTAGACAAAATAAATTTTGAAACATTGTGTTTTATAATATAACAATATATTTTAATCATTTTAAACGCAAACATTTAAATATTTCGAAACGAATGAAACATGACTTAGACAACTTTCATAATAGTATGTACATATGTTAAATCATTTTAATTTAATATGCAATATTTATTTTTAAGGACACATTATTATTTTGAAGTTGTAGTTTTTCAGAATATAGTTCTGTAGTATTTTTAATATAAGTTAATCCCGATAGCAACTAAAACTTTGATTAATTTGTATTGCAATGTTTCGATCGTCATGTTGACTCTTTTTAATTTTCTTTAAAAATATTCTAAAAGTAAACATTTACATTACAACATTTTTGATTTATTCTGCTTTATTCTCGGCCCACGAAGTTCTCCATTTCTACCAAGATGATGAAACTTTTAACCTAGCTTAGGTACTTGAATACCAAGTACTCACATTTATTTGATAATGGTGGGTTACGCTTGTATGCTTGAAAAGTGTAAATCGTCGTATTCAAAGAGGTCTTCTTAATAAATTTACTCGTAAGTGCATAATTTACGACGCGACACGTGGCAAATATATGCTGTAAAGTAGTCGTATTGTACGCGATGGATAAAATACGGAACAGATTCAGAAAAACCAATCTTGGCGCACGTCTCACAATACGCAACGACCTGTAGAAGGTCATGACTTACGTTTTATTTTTATTTTATTAAATATTTTTTGTAAGCGAAAAAACAATAATTTATAAATATGAATTAAATGTATTAATCAGAAAGATATACATATAAAATCAATTTTATCGAAAAATTGCGCCACCGGGATTTGAACCTGGATTTCTTTCTAAATCGAGGAAGGTGCATTAACCAATATTATACAACTACAGCCACAATATTTTTAACGACAAATTTTCGAACCTATACGTTACCCTTTTGATATTAATACATTTCATCATTCTATCATTTGAAAGACTCATCTACCTTATTTTTACGAAATCTTAAATACCTTTGAGTAATCTGATAGCAGACGCTAGATTATCAATTTATTTTTACAAAATTTTGACACATTGATACAACTTTATTATTTGGTGAACACATTTTTATTGTGAGGTTGTAATTATTCAATACATAGATCTTAGATATTTTTAATATGAATTAAATTAATTAATATACCAATAATTTTAAAAACAAACCAATAGGTTAAATTTATGTTGTTTATGTATTAACTATTATGATTAGTATATGAGTGCTTGTTTTTATATTTACATTTGAGTATAATTTTGTATCCGATACTACCCTTTCACCGTATACGGGGAAATATGTAATGCCGCGAAAAAAAATTCTTATAAATATATATTTAGTTTCATAGCATGTTTAAAACCTTTTATATGCCATGAGAGTGTTAAATCGCTCTACTTGAATATCGCTCTAGCGATATATGAAGTATAATTTGCACCCACTACTCGACCATGTAAAGACGTGATCAAGCACTATTTTTAACTGTTATTTATTTGAAATCATACTACTATCTTCTAGTTTAATTCTCAGATCTTAATTATAAATAATTTAAAAAATATTCACTTTATAAAAAGAAAAACAATTTTAGGTTTTTTTTAAAACAATTTCAAAATGGGAATTAAATAATTCCAAAATCGTATATTTTTTATTATTTATTTAAACGAAACATATAATCAGTGGGTTAATTGAGCTAATATATAGTATAACATTAATATTACTTTGAGACTACGGGTCAAGGAGGTCTACATTCTAATGTAAATCTTTTTCATAGACTATTCATTCGATTTCAGTTATTTATTTAGTAGAGTGCATATATTATGGATGAATCGTTGCTCTCACGTCACGCGTTTAGTATTAAAGGTCGGTATGCATTCTACCAGAGGCGTAACTACGCCAACGTAGCCAATTCGGAGCATTGGGGGGAAGGAAAAATATTATTTCAATAATGTTAATTGACACAAGTAACCCAAATTTTGTATTCGTCGTGTAGCAAACTTTTCAAGTGGAATTCGATCTGGTGATCAACTAAAAAATGAACTTTTGTTAAATTATGGTTACTCCCCAGTGGTATTGTTAAATATAAGTTAAAGTTGACTCATTTCGCTGAGGTCGAAGTTGATGAATGATTCATTTTATGCTTCTGTATAGTTATTTTGTATTTCAAAATGTAGTTTTAACGAAGCTATTCTTTGTAATGTTAACGTTATTTACTCATTTATTTTAATTATGTAATACTTTTTATGGATCATAATGTTGTATATTTGTTTCTTATTTTTATTTATTTTCACTTAAGAGTGACTGTTGAAGGCAGGTGGGAGATCTAATAGCCAATTCTCTACATAGCACTCACAAATTTCATGTTCTATCCCAGGTGAAGCCGGTGGACGCGCTGACATATGTCGCGCACGTCACAATGGTTATTAAAAATAAATTAAAATACCAATTGAATACAAAAATAAATAAAAAGCAAACATGAAAGATAACTGGCGTAAAAAACCGGGTTCAGGTAAAACGTCTAAAAACACATTTAATCAAAGCGATTACTTTTTCTCACACTTATCTAACATTTTCAAATAAAAAGTTACCAAATAATAAATTAACACTTAAGTTTAATATATTTTAAATATACACATATATTTTAAAATACACTAACCATATTATATATTAAATAAATAAATTCCCAGATAATGTTTTAGAACTGAGAAAAATAGCTCAACTTTGTAGGGTTCACTTTATTGTAGATATGGGTATATTATAAAATAAGCCACTTTCTTTGTTAGTTTCACGAGATTATTAAATCTATTACTTAGTTTTCTTACAATTTATGATATGTATAAAATGTAAGAAAACTTAATATAAAGTATAGTATTTCTATATATTTTTTAATGTTGAATGACTTCACATCTTTTTGTTTTTTCGCGGAACTGCATTCCAGGGCTTCCATTAGACTTAATAATGTGTGCCGTAAGGTCAAATGTTCTACAATGATAGTAAATTGTCAATTACAGTATGCAAACTATTCTTGAGGATACTAGTGGATTCGCAACAAGTTTGATTTGGGATAAGTTATCAGTTCAACCTCTGTTTATAATAACATTGACAACAATTAGTCTCTACGCTGAAAGTATTAAAATTACATGAATGGGTGGGTAGACACTCATTCGATTACTAAATAAATATACACACGTGCACTATCGCGCAATTTCTATTATTTCTAACTATAAGGTTGTTACTTCGGTTCAAAATATAATTAATAAAATAATCAAATAGTATTAAGTCGATTTCGTCATTTATTAAACACAGAATTAACGAGATACGTAGATAATTGGACCTAATCATATTATAGGTGTAAGAATAAATGCTCAAATTAATAAAACAGGACAACAATTAAATAAAGTTGATAACTATCCAGTAAATTTTTAATTTTAATTTAATTTAAATTAAATTCAATAAATTAAAACAATTAATATAGTTAAGCGCACATTTGGAATAATACTGAATAATTGAATTAATTTCAATCATTTACATCCATACTTCTCTTCAAGTGAAGTCGAATTTTAAATAGTCCAGCGACTACCCTAGTTTTCGTACGAATGAATAATTAGATGATGATCCGAATTATACAATAATATTTGTTAGTGGTTTTAATTATGTATAAGCATACAAAAATAAAACTTAGGATTCTGGTCGGCTATGGTTCCGACCATCTGCACTGGATCTGGTCACTTCTCCAGAACTTTGTCACAAAACCTTCCGATTTTAAATTAGAACACTGGGCTCTCGCGAGAAGTCGGCAACGATAGATGTAAATCATTTTAATCGCCTACGGCGTAGTCACGAAAGGAAATCAAATTTCGTGCCCCGCGCGACATTATGGTCCCTGATAGACGAGCTTCTACCCTTAAGCACCCACTATCCGCGACTGTCATGAGAACCGTCCCCTCCTCCGCCCTGACAACGACTGTCCTGAGAACCTCCTTCCCAACCCCGATCACATCTCTCCCCGCCCGTCATCTCCACGCCGCCCCACGACGACTGCCCCTCCGCTAGATGATCCCGATGCCACGGGCTGAAGGCAAGACAGGTACACCTCCAGGCGTTGATCACAACATTTAATATATATATCGTTGGGACTCCAATTATGGATTCATCACAACATCCTTCATAACTTTTTCTACCGACTCCTGTCCCTGGCTATTTTGTAGTTCCAGTTGCAATGTATTAAATATTATATACTCCAATATATAGACATAGATAGTTTAACAATATTATGAATACTAAAATTTTGATACACATACTTGGTTATATTTGTCATAAAATATATTTGATTTGATAATAAGTAATATTTTTTTAAAAATACATGTGAAACCAAAATGCTACATTAATATTTTTAATTTTTCTGTTATAATATTCAACAAATTTTATGAAACTATAAAATAAAAATATGCAGAATAAAGATTTATATATATATTGCTTAAGAAATTAATTAAATTTTTACTCGATCCGGTAGCCGACAGAAGTAGCTTTCCCCCGAGAAAAAACATTTTAGCAGACATTAAATTTTTGTTTATATAAAACGAGCACTAAAAGTTTGAACATAATTTTTCAAGTTGACCCGGCAGGAAGCTTAGCTATCACCAGTTCTGAACTTTAAGACTACGGGCCAAGGCGGTCCACATTCTAATGTAAATCTTTTGCTTACATTATTCATTCAGTTTCAGTTATTTTCCATAATATTTATAGAAAATATCTGAATCAACGAATCTTTTAGTAGGGTGCATATATTATGAATAAATTTTTGCTCTCACGTCACGGGCATAGTGTTTAAAGTTAGTATGTATTATATGGTATATTGGTATCGATACCATTCCCAGCGCAAATATGGACTGATAATTTATAAATTCCACTTCAACAAAAATGGAACTATAAATATAAAAATGTATTATGAAAATATTACTGATGTATACAGTGACTATAATGTTATATTAGAGACCAGACCAACCGTATAAAATGAAGGAAGCGTACTTTTCACTTCTGAATATATACAAATACCTATCTAAAAATAAACTTTTGTTTTTTTTTCATTAAAATACAAATTTATTAGATAAAACCGCATGTCACTAAATATATAATACTTACACACAATGTACATACATATAGAAGACCCCCTTTTCTATTTTGCATTGGGGCCCAATATTTGTAGTTACGCCACTGCATTCTACTCTGGGCACAAAGTACACTAGACAAGGAATTGTCGGAACAATGTGTTAAATCACACGATCTTGGAGGATTTTTATTTTCTGTGGGAATATGTGAAGTCGCTGGTCTATGCCGATAAATCAGATACGATAGACGACGTGAAAGCCAACATTCATTGCATTATTGCCGATATACGTCCTCAGCTGCTCCAGAGAGATTGAATTGAATTGGACTTCCAAATTGCGCTTTATTCGAGCTAGTCGCGGTGTCCATATGCGTGAAACCATATTTAAACACTAATAGCATAAAATTATCTTTCCAATAAAGCTAATACCATGGCCATTACCATAACTTTTATTTCATTTTAAAGTTCAACACATTTAAAAAAATAATCTTTATAAGCATATAACCCAAAAATATTGAATCCATTCAAGTAATAAGTGTGTACCATTAATTTACGGATTTATCCACTCAATTTGTACTTTTAATCAAAATTCGGTCTATATCTCTTATTTAGTTTACAGTTTTGTTCAATATCTTACTGCACTGCTTTTACTGAGCCTCATTTTATTTAGAATTAGTTCATATTCAATAATCGTGGAGTGCGTGTGGTTCATTTTAGTGTTCCAATTTTTTCACGTTTTGTAAAGGAACTAGATACAGTAATACGAAATATAACTTAATTTTTATCAAGTGTTACTCTAATTGACGAAATATAATTTACTTGTGATTATCCGTAATTAAATTTTTGAAAAACGTAAAATCTCTACATGAATATCTATTATACAATATACGGTCGTTGAATCCATATTTTTTTATAGTCAAATCTTTATTTTGTTTGGTTTGTAAAATCTTCGCAGCAGTGTTAAGATATCATATTTTTGTATTTCTATTGTATTAGTGTCTTGAAATATAGTTTGCATTTATTTTAGTTCAGTCGGTGTCCTTTTGTTATGTGGAAAATAAAAACGTTATAATTTTGTACATTTCATTTTATTTATCTTTATCATTTCCCGTTTATTTGGGGTCGACTCTCCATGGACGAAAGCTTCAGGATCGAATGATTGTCTGGTCTCTTCATTATGTGATAATCTCAGCTTGACTTTTACCATTTTCCATGTGATCAGTGAACCTTAAAGCTTTATCTCATACTCATCCCGAACTTTACCTAATATTGTCAATCTTTCAGCCAATCTGAGCATTTAATGTTCGTGTCACGTAGTTTTGTGACACACTTTATCCGAAAAACTGCAGAAAAAACGTTATCTAAATTTAAAAGTATTTTTATTTGTCATTGTGGTCGATTGAATTTTGATAAATGAATCTAAAACAAGTTGCGGTGGCGTATCTCAAAACCCTTCTAGGGTGAAGGCGCAAAATTATCTATCTTGTGAGGTTGACCCTTGTCGCGGTCGTTCTCCTGTCAATGCTGGCTGTGGTTCACAATCTTAACACTACAATGTATTGAAAGAATTCAACATAATTAAAAATTATTTAGATAGCATTGATACAAATTTACTAATGAATTAAAATAATTGCCATTTATTATTATCGATAAATATTTGTTCTAATATATAAAATATTTTTAATTCAAATTAAAAAGACATTAATATAAAATCTAAAATATAATATAATATTTTTATTGCTACCGAGATTTGAACCTCGATCTTTTCCTATCCGGGGGAATGCATCAACCAATTATGCTACGCCAACATAGTACGTTGACTACTAAATTTCGAACTTATATGTTGCACTTTCAAGTTGCAATTTTTTTAGAACATAGGTCTGTGATATTTTTAATACAATTTAAATGTATAAATTAGAAAGATATACATATAAAATCAATTTATCGAAAAAATATTTTTATTTCTACCGGGATTTGAACCTGAATATTTTCCTAAATGTTTTCCTTCCTTATTTTTTTTACTCACCACCGTACATCTTGTATACACATATATGCACATTATACTGTTTAACTATACATTCTCAATGTTATAATGTCAAAAAATATGTGTCTTAGATCAATGTTAAACAGTATTTTTTTTTGTAAAAAAAATTGATTTTGTAAAATGCGTACACGGAATACGTGTCACATCAATATTCTTAATATTTGTGCTATGAAAATAGGATTAACTTGACCTCCTGGAACGAGGCTCAAACCTCCGACCACTAGATCACTAAGACAGTATCATAAGCACATCAAATTACATATATAACATGCAAATGATCTTTCAAAAAGCAGTTGAAAATGCTCCTTCAGAGTATTTTTATTATCTTTTATATAAATTTTCGAAATTCTTTTATAGCGACTTGCATACGTGTTATATTTTCTAAATTGACATTAATCTTTGCTTAATCTTAAAACAAACTTGACTTCAGCAGCGACTTTGAGAAATAAAATTTGGAATCTACTGTGAAATTTTCTTTCTGTTCGTCACACGGTGTTTCACACATCACACGTCATATGGGTCTATTTTTTGTGATTATTTTTACATTTATTTCTAAGGTTGTGACTAAAGTCAGACATTTTTCTTAAAATTTGTAGAATTGTTTTATTTAGGCAGATTCACAAAATGTGCCGTAGTGATCTGCACTGACAGCTGGTCGATAGTATGGACTTGATACTGGATAAATCAAAGACCACTCGATAAAACACAAACGGTAAATGGTTGACCGACTGATAGAAGAATAAAACCTCAGAATTCCAAAAATGACTCTTTTGCCTTTATGATCTTCTGCCTCTCTTTATGTTATATAATTATATAGCTGTTCTTTTCTACATATCACTATTAACATAACATTAAAATATTATTACTGTTGAAATAAAAAGCAGAAATGTTACTTAGAATAAATTATCATCGTGCAAAAAATGATATAAACCCTGTGGATTTCAATGAATAATTATGATGTCCTTGTGATCTGATATATGTGTGTGTGTGTCAGAGCGCCGCACCGCCGGAGTGGGATACATGTATGTATGTGTGTGTGCGAAGATAAAAAGGGGACGCGCGCAGGGCGCGGGCACTCTTCTGCGTTAGTGTTTGACTTGGTTCTAGTATATACCTTATATCTTAATTGTATCATATTGTAAAAAATATGTAATTGACACATAAAATTCCTCTTGGACTTGCAGTAACTACGAGGTGCACATAGAGACGAACTATCTACGCAAGTACATAACAATAATATTATCTCTTTTTATCTCATGTAAATAAAACTATATAGCTATCCTGCACTATAGTATTACAAAAAATATTTCCTTCCCTTTTCTCGTAACTTATTCCTCAGCGAGAACACCATGAGATACTTGGCAGGGTTTATGACATTCCATGACGTTTTGGTTCGTTGTTAAATCAGGATGGTATCACTGCCCTGAGAGTCACCAAAAGAATAACTTCAATAAAATAATGAGTACATTTTACTTAAAAGCTTTTTGGGCGATGTTTAATGATAAACGTTACAAAACAATTGAGCCTAATATTTTACAGACTAACAAGAGCTTATACATTAAATAATTTACATATACACATATAAGGGTTCTTGATTACAGAATTGTGATATCGAAAAAAAACATGTACTAAAATACGGTCGATCTCGGTTAACGGTTGCCACTAAAAAAAAATGCTGGTTGAAATCCATAGGCGACTTACTCGGGGAAATGGCGCCATTCCAGACAGCTGGTCTGGTCTCTGGCGAAGTTGGCGAGGCAACGGTCGACGGGAGACGAACGACAGCCGCAGCGGTGGAGAAAATATCTTGATGTCAATTTTGGTAACGAACGCTAGGTGTAGACACACATGATAAGCGTTGTTCTTATCAGGTCCGGCGCGTGACGGCGAGGATGTTGTGTCGGTTTCTATTAGTGATTTGTAAGTATCCGCGCCACCATTATGTATTAAAAGGGATACGCATTCGCGCCAAAGATGCGTGTACCCACAATCCTTGACCTCACGTCATTGCCCTTTCACTTTCTTCAACGAGCGCACTCGTGCTTGTGCACGTGATTGATTCGCGCCTGCGCAACAGCGCGATCGTCCAGACATCTGAGCGCTGATGGTTAAAACTGTTTCATAATAATAGATTAACTTAATGTAAATACAAGGTGTTGAGTTTTAATTAATAATATCCCCACAAAATAAAACACATATTAAGTAAATTAAACGGGTAGAATCAAAATAGTGTTTTATTTTCATATTTGTTATACAACCTGCGGAAATAGTAAAAATGTGAAGATACAAATTAAATGATATATTAGTGTATAAACAATGATTTTGTAAACTTGGATACGCTTGTTTGGTCCAACGGTAAAGAACTCGGCAAGTAACCAAGGGAACGAGGGTTTGAGTCTCGGAGTCTCGGAATAGGAAGAATATTTACGTGACTTAATATGAACGTGAATACATGTCATGTATACATATATTTATTTAAAAAAATAATGTATTTTTATTAATTAAAAATTAATACAACCGTAACCAATTGTCAATGTACAACATAATTGAAATTTACAGATACACAAAACTATAAATTTTAATGTTCAGCATTAGAAATGTCTAACATATAACGATTTAGTACTTTAAAGGCAGGCCCTGACTCAATCTCTGGCTTCTTCAATGTTCAAACATTTTATTGTTTATAATATTATACTGGTTGATAAAAAAAAATTGTTTCATTCCCTTTGGAAATGTTGTCTGATCTTTGTAAACTCAAGGGTGCTAATTTTGAATTTAACAATAGAAATTGCCCATCCATCATATTAGTGAGAAGAGGGGTTTTACACCAAAATATATATTTTTTGCTATAAATCAAATATATATATTTTTTTTATTGCTATTTATATTATTTTTAAACAAGTATCAATTAAATATTTATAAAATGTATACATTATAGATTACTGAACAATATAAGTAAATAAAAACTTTTCTTTTTTCGTTGTTAGGTTTTCACGGCCGTTTAGAATCTTCTGTTTACAGTTTTCTAGGCTAATCCACTTTGTATATTTTCCTCTTACCATAATCTTTGATGGACCCTAAAATGGGTTCCGAAACGTCCCCCAGAAAGGTCAGATATACACGGTAGATCAGCTCAGAAAACTGCAAACAGAATATTTTTTTGTTTTCTCTCTTGAATTTTTCAGTAAACATGTCGAGTCTAAAAGTCCAAAAGTAGTCAGCCAACATTTTTTCATACGGTCTATTACTATAACATTATTTTATTTGAGAAATATCCCGATGAAACTAAATATGCTATATAAATCCTGATATTGAGACTGCATCCTGTGTTCTCCTTTTTATTGCAAGATTCAATACTTATGAAATCGGTATCCTTTAAACTTTGCCTGATTCATGCGGCAACGAAAATTCCCTCTATTTTCTTAACGTCGCTGGTATAAAGGAATTTATAGCTCGGGTCAACTTTTTTCTATGTTTGTAGACCTCATTTATTTTAAGGGCTGCTATATGAAAAACGGGTATGTAGAAAAACCTTTGCTTTTAGAAATAACCTGCCATATATTTTCCTTGGTATGTTTACTGCGCGGTGGATGTTTTTAGTAAGCAGCAAAAATTAATAGACTTTCCTTAAATACCTGCCATCATTGCTGCAATATTCAGACTAGAACACACATTCCAATTATACTCGTTGTATTTTATTTTACCTATGCGTTTTTTTCTTTGTCATATTTCTTATATGGACTGCACTAATAATTAAATTGACCTTTGATTAGTCAGAAATTCTGGATCATGTGGTAGCTTAAAATGTTGTAATATGTGGTAAGTTTTCGCAAAATATTTATTGATCGTATATTGAAAAAAATTTAAATTCCTGACACCTTTTGACATTTTCCAAAACCACCAGCTTTTCTCTAAAACTGTGTATGCTGGAAGATTTTAAACCCTAGATTCGTATTCAATATATCAAAATAAATAAAGTATCAACATTTTGTTTAACGGGAGAATTTTGGTGTTGATCAATATTATTTTTCATTTTTGATTTATGTTGATGATAACTAATTCATTCTTAATTCTATATATTTACATATCTATCATAATTACCTTACCATTATATTATTCCCTTTAGCATTTTTCGCTACTCTTATTAAGTTTTTTACTCTTCCCATATCAATAATGCTGGGATGCGTAATTGCAATTCTTTGAAACTTCTTTGAAACTTCTTTGAAAGAATTTTCATGAAAATGTAATGAAAATTTCCGCGTAAATTTGCCGCGCAAGCGTTGAGCCCATTTTACTTTCAAATATAATCATCAAAAGTCCCTTAATACGCTCTTTTTATTCAGTCCCTGCCATTTATTGGTAGAATCCGACGCTTTGTCGCAGTTACAAATCCTAGTTTACAAAGAGTACAAAAAATCCTAGTTAAGTCACAAAATATTATGAGCAAAAGTTTATTATTGTTTTAGTATGAGCTTTGTCATACAAAATGGTAATAGAATAAATGCATGGTATTTATTTTTACCGATTAAATAATCTGACAATTTAGTTTAGCAGGTATCATCATATTGCATTATTATTGTTTTGCATAATTTATGTACATATTTAATTCGTATAAGGTAATATGTTTTATCTGCATTGCGGTTATATGCCACATATTAACCCATTATATAAAATAAACGTTGAATATTTAATTAAACAAATGTTAACGTTACACATGTCAAAATAATAATTTATTTTAATACAGTACGCTCCGCACACGTGTGTCAAAGAATTAAAGAGTATGGATATTGGAAAAGCATTAAAATTAATATTGGGCTAATTTATATTTCCCCTTTACAAAAATATTAAATATACGTGTAATATAAATTTTATTTTATATAAAATAAACTATTTTTTGGGGAACATAAACAAATGTACATATATATGTACTAATATTTAAAACCTACCCAGAAAGAGCGCGAATGAATCACTTGGGGCGGTTTCTGTAAAAAAATATATCTAAATATAAAATTATTCGAGTAAATTTGTATTAAGTAATGATTTGAGTTAGGTACTAAAAAAAATTTTTTTTTTTTTTTAAAAATAGATTTTTTTTAAAATAGATTCTGTCAAAGAAACAATATATGTTTTAGTTAGTTATGACATCCTGAAGAAGAAAATGGTATTTTTCAAACCGGTAGATGTATTTAAACTCATTTTAGTGGTTAATAAAACAAAGATAATAAATAAAAATATGAATCTTAACCACAAAGATAATATTGCTGATTTTAAAAGTAAAAAAATATATCATTTATATTATTACCTTCAGTACAGTAGTTTCAGTTTTCTGGCAATTTGCATGATATTAGGATTGAACAATATACCTTCAGAATAAAAAGTCATCTAATTCGTATATTTTAAAGAAAATAGATACATCCCTCCGATGTAATATATCAGTTTCCTTTAAAATTTCCTTACGCGTGACTTAAGTATATATCGCAATACGTTGGCGAACGGTTTAAAATTTAGCATTCCTTTAATTATTTTATTTTTTTCATATTAATTTGAATACTGTTGGTTTCAACACGATAATAAATTGTATATATAATGTATTGTGATTATTTAGGAACAGTTTTTTGCTAGTGAGGATTTTTTTTTGATTAAGGCTTGGTAAATAAATCACTCCAAAAATTATAAAATCCATATTTCCCACTTTGCATCGAATATTGCAAAGACCCCTTGAGAATTACATATTATATAATGAAAGTTCAATATGAAAGAAGGCCTTGAAATTTCTTTAATCATAAATTGAACACTTTTGTCATTTTACGTATCGAACATAAAATATACAAAAATAAAGTGAAAAATATTTTCATTTCATACCATCCATAGATTATTTATAGATATATTTCTATATATCAGCAGAATATAAACCCCTCACTGCTAGCAATCCATAACATGGTTTTTATACCAACACGAGTATATGTAAGTCGGTGAATTATGTCAAAGGTATACAAAGTACCAATATCATGAAATACTGATGTGATGCGAACGTGAGCGTAGTATGAATAGAAAGAACTTTAAAGATTTAGCCAGAAAGGCATACGTAACGTATAATATTGTATTTTATTAAGGAGACCACGTTCTTTTTGTGAGGTTGTAATTATTGGTAGTGTACTTCCTCGGATTGGAAATAGAGATCCAGGTTCGAATCCCGGTAGCGCAAAAACAATATTTTCCGACAAAATTGATTTTATATGTATATATTTATAATTAATACATTAAATTAGTATTTAGTATTGTATTTATTTATTCTCAAATAGAACATAAAAGACCCGGTATATCTAGTATACATAACAATGCAAATTCTACACTGTTACTTGATTTTCTGCGTTATTGTGTTTATAATAATTGTAAATATATCCGTTAAATAAATAAATTGCAGTTTTCCAGAAATGATAAACTGAAGTTGGTGCATTTTCGGCACTTTTCGGCGGCTATATACAAAGCTTCAGTCGGACATTAATTATTAGTCGCACAAAGATTCGAAAACTTAATATATGTTATTAAAATTGTTTTTATGATGTTGAAAGTTAAAATATATATTTGTTAGAAGCCTCAATAAATGTCAAGCTTGTATGAGAAGATATATGAATGTGGATGAGGTTTGAATTGAAGAGTGTGACGCTCTATCCTCTCTGCCTACCCCCGCGGGGAAACGATGTAATGGTAAGTAAGTATGATATATTTATCTATTTTCTTATTACTACAAAATAATTTCAATAAATTGATTACCTTTTGTGAAGATGTTTAGATATAATCATATAATCTGAGATATAAAATTTCAAAAAACTTTTATTGTTTTCCACTTGAAAAGAACCTCGAAAGTTTTTATGAGATTTATTAGACATAAATATAAAATTCTAGTCATTGTTTTTTTGGGTTTGGCTTCCAGTTGGACAATTTAGAGACCCATGAGATAAAAAAAGCATCGAATAGTGGTAATGCAATTCTTAATAATTTAATAAATTTATCCATTAACCCCATATTAGGTGTTTTCTTTAAAAACAATTTAATATCCATTAACATAGTACTTTCCTCTCCCTTGATGTATATGTATTCTGTCTCTCTCTTGTGCATGTAATTTTATATTCCGTATCCCTCTGTATGTACATATTGTAACGTACGCGACATATGTCAGTACGTCCACCGGGTAGCTTCAGGGTATTACATAAGTTTTCACGAGTACCACGATAGAATTAATTATTTCTTCAACACCTGCTTCGAATAGTTATTCTAGGGAAAAAATAGATACATATATAAGAAGTTTAAGACATTATAATTCTTATAACATAACATAAACAAATTAAATCGATATTGTGCAATCAACATGAGAACTTATAATCTAGTATGCATCTTGGCGTAGAAAGCCCGTGGCATATTGCACAAATGCGTAGTGGTTTTAAATAGGGAATTTTAAACTATCTTTTGAAATTTACATTCCGGTTATAGTGAAACTATGACATGCATGAATTTATTCTGACACATCTTGATGATTGAGGTTATGTCGGAGTTTCTCCTCCACTTTGGATCCGTCGCGTGGAGTAGTCACAAGGTCCAACTGCAACCTGGAGTCTCCGGATCAGTCAAATTGTATTAAGAATAACTGGATTATTTGTATCATTGTGAGAGTGTACTCCCATTTCACCCGTGTCGTAAAGCTTTGTGCGGTCTGCACAGCCATCTCACGCTTACTTGCTGTTAGTCCTCATGGCAGATTGTCTGGATAAATATTAATAAAAAAAGGCATCGGGGTATTCTTCCTATCTCAGTGATAATAATCTTCTCCATGGCGTCGTCTTATGGTGAAATCGCCATCGTACAAGAAAGGGACTAAGTCCTGTAATTAAAAAGATTAGGGTGACACCGACACACAGTAACAAAACTACAGATTAGCAGACATTTCACTTATGATTATATTGTCTTGATACATTTTGGTGAATTTCAATCACCCTTTCGTTACGTACGTGATTGCTAGCACACTAAAGAGAAAAATGTGTCTATCAACTGCCATTAGCGTTGTCCTGTGGAATTTAAGACCATAATTTTTTAGACATTCTAGGGTTGAGCATTCTACTGGCTCTCCCTCGCACCTCTTGCGACCAGGACAGGGTGTATTTCTGCCGGACTGTGACCGAGTTTTGCGACAGCGACACATCCTACATCTACCCTCCCCTTTTGGGGGTGTATGATTTCTATTTCTTTCTGGCTGCCTTCTGAATTTAATGTGATAACGAGTCTTATGTCAAATTGTACAGGTACGGCTCAGGTACGATGATACCGGAGCCAACCTATGATGGTATTATGATGATAATGTTAAAGTAAGTCCAATGTTCAGTGTATAAAAAAAAATTATATATATATATAAAAAGTAGAACAAGATACAGTTAGATAGCATATAAAAAGATATATAAAGAGTAAAACAAGAGTAAAACAAGATGCAAACAAGATGCAATTAGCTAATTCAATATACTGTTGTAGCAGTTTTATTCTCAGGTTAGGACCTTTAAAAGTTCTTGGGCGTAATTTCTTCCCATTTCAGAATAAGTTCTATAATCGAGAACCAGAACATATTAACATTCTATTTAAATATGAAAAAAAAAATTGTGCGTATTTAGTCTCTTTTTTCAGGCACCTATTTTATTTCTAGTATTCAATTATTGTATAATATACAATAATATGTACTATAGTATTGTATATAGGATTTTATTTTTAGAACATTTATCACTCACTGTTATCACTGTATTCTAGAGCAGTTAGGTTGTCCACCTTTAACGACGTATGTTATCTCAGTTAGAATTATTTCAGTAGCAACATCTTAAATTTAATATAAACATTAGGTTAGCGTGCAAATAGTAATATTATTATGTCACATTCACCTTATTATACACATAATGTACATTTTGCTTTGTTCATTTTGTATATGACCTGCTAGGAGAATAATTATTATACCGTTATGAACTTTTGCAAAGATCGTTACTTCTATATTATAAACAAAACAAATTGAAAATTGTACAATAATTAGCATTAAGAGATTCAAGATGATATTTTGGTTTTGAGAATATTTTTATCTGCGTATTAATTTGGATCAATAATTATTATTGCTGTTTTTTTTAACTTTTAGAATGATGTTTTATTAAAATAAGATGAACCTAATACTATAATACTTTCCATACTGATTTCAAATTTGTAGTTTGTTTTTCTCTTTCTCGTACGGTTTTTGCACAATTTTTTTTTGATATTTTACTCAAATTCGTATAATTTTTATAACTGAATAATATTTAATCAAGCTGTATTGAAATAGACAATGGCGTAAATGTACTTAAAATTGATAATTCATGTGAAGTGGGTAAAATAAAATTAAAGAAGTCAAATTTCCGTTAAAAAACATTAGATTATATTCATAGTATTAATATATTTATAGATTTTAACCATACGTTGTATATAAAAAACCAATACGTATAACTGAAAAATATAAAGAAAACAATATATGTGTTAATTTTCAAATACTATATATTCTCCTTAATAATATATAAGTTGTATCAATGTGTCTAAAATTTAATAAAAATGAATTGTTAATTCTGGCGTCTTCTATCGAATTACTCAAGATATTTGAGATTCCGTAGAAATAAAGTAGATAGCTTTCAAATAATGGAACGATAGATATATTAATTTGAAAAGTGTAACATATGGGTTTGAAAATTTGTCGTCATAAGTACTGTCTGCTGTAGCATAGTCGGTTAATGCACCTTCCCCGGATTGAATAAAGATTCAGGTTCGAATCCCGGTAGCAACAACAAAGTTTTTCGATAAAATTGATTTCTAATTAATAGATTTAATTAGTATATAAAATATCAATAATTAAACCTTCGCAATAAGAATGTGTTCCTCCTTAATAATTAATTTTCCTTTATTTGACGCTAATTTAAGTTTTTAATTTTTTTTCTCAGATAGGTTAAAATTTATTTTCCTTCATAAGTGCCATCTATCTTTAGCATAAAACAATAGTCGGCCATCGTGTTAGCATTTCACCTTCCCTGTTACTCTTTTTCCATATCTTTTATATCTTGATGGAAACGTTATCTTTGTTCTTGGCTGACGTCTCTGAAGTTCTCTGGGAAAAAATCCATGTGCAAATATAGAAAATGAAGCTTTACACTCATGTTACAGCTTAATTTTCTGAATATTGTTATAACTTCGGCTTTGTACTTCAGTTTTTTCATGTTATCCCAAAAATTTTACACAAATTTTGTAAATGAAATACAAGCTTTTTTTTGTACTGAATTCATTATACGTTCAAACGTATTGTCTTTCATAAAATTTCTGATCTGCGACCCCACGAAAATCCTTTCTTTAAGTTTTTTAGAAAATACTTTCGGAAACTTTGTTTCTAAATACTGGAAGCAGCCACTATCTTTTGGAAGTGCTTTAGTGAATTGTTTCATTAAGCCAAGCTTTATGTGAAGAGGAGGTAACAGTATTTTGTCTGGTTGAACGATTAGTTAACTTATTATATTCTTTGAACCGGGTTAGAGATTTTCTATTTTGGGCCGTTTCTTCTGTTCCCTTCCCCGCAAAAACGAATGAAAATTACGTTTTAAGAAACAAAGTAGTTAATAAGAAGATCACATTATTATTATGATGTTGTAATTATTCAGAACATAGGTCTGTGAAATTTTAAATACTAATTAAATGTATTAATTAGAAAGATATACATATAAAATCAATTTTATTTAAAATATTATTGTTGCTACCGGGATTCGAGCCTGTATCTCTTTCCAATTCGAGAAAGTTGCATTATTATCTGACTACTCAAAGGTATTTTACATTCCGTAAAAATAAAGTAGATGGCTTTCAAATAATGAAATGATAGATGTATTAATTTGAAAAGTGTAACGTATTGGTTCAAAAATTTGTCGTCAAAAGTATTGTCTGCTGTAGTATAGTTGGTTAATGCACCTTCTCCGGATTGGAAGGAGATCCAGGTTTGAATCCCGGTAACAGCAACAATATTTTTCTATAAAATTGATTTTATATGTGTATATTTCCAATTAATACATTTAATTAGTAATAAAATATGAATTAAATATATTAATTAGAAAGATATACATATTAAATCAATTTTATCGAAAAATATTGTTGCTGCGCAACCTGGATCTCTTTCCTAAGCGGGAAAGGTGCATTTTACAACTATGCTATAGCGACAATATTTTTAGCGATAAATTTTCGAACCTATATGTTACCTTTTTGATATTAATACATTTAATTGTTCCATTATTTGAAAGAGCCATCTACATCTTATTAAAGTACTTACTTGATTAGCAAAAAAACCGTACGTGATAGAAACAAATGAATACTAAATCTGAAAAGAGTACATCAAAATAGTTTGGAAACACCTAAAATTACATGATCATCGAATCTCATGCAGCATAGTGTTATTATTGAGAACATATTTTTCTCCTTAATATTTAAATTGTAATAATGTTTCGAAATTTAATAAAATTGATTGAATAATTTAATTATAGTGTCTCCTATCAGGATTTACTTAAAAGTATTTGAGAGTCAACTTAATATAAAGTTCATTGCTTTCAAAAATGGATTAGTACAAGTATCAATTGGAAATATTATAAAATATCGATTCAAAATTTGTCGAAAATGCATTCGATTGCTGTAGTAAAAATGGAGAAAGCGCTTCCCTCGATAGGAAGAGGTCCAGGTTCGAATCCCGCTAGCAACTAAATATTTTTTCGATAGATAGTTTTTTTCTGTATATCTTTCTTCTTGATTCATTTTATTTGTATTAATAATTATTAATTATTGGTTGAAGCACCGCATTATAAGAAGATAAGATTAGTGTTGTAATTATTTTCTGAGAACGGAACGGTTCATAATGTTTGGTTGAATACAGAAATGCTTATCGCAGAAACTGAGGAATCTTTTTTCTTATTGACTTATTATTTCTTATGAATAAAAACGAGGTCTTGAATGTGTTTTCTTTGGGAGTGATTTGAAACTTTGTAAGATCTTTGGAAAGCCCACAGTGGCATGATAAAATTCGTAAGAACTTTTTCTAGAGGCGTTCTATTCTTTTACTGTGGATTTCTTATTTGGATGACCAGATTATGCTACAGAACTTCATTATACGGGTATTGAATCACAGATTGACGTCTTTGAGATGTAGTTCTGGAGATACATATTACGCATACCGTGGATGGTGAGACGCATGAATGTCTCCATTCTGCAGGAATTAAACATCAAGAACTGACTCTCAACCTGCAGCCTGAGTTGGATATTTAAATTTTTTAGGCACCTCGTGAGAAGAGAAGATAACTTCGAATAGCTCGTTATGGTGGGCCACGTCGATGGAAGGAATTTGAAGATGCCACGCTCGTAAGACCGACCGAGTTGAAAAGGTAACAGCCACTTCACTGGTGATAGCCCTAAGATTTTTAATTATATGTTCAAAAAAAATATTTAGATATGTATAAAAAAAGTTAATGACAATCCGGAAAAGGTTACTTTTTGATATCGTTAATAAAAATTATTAAAAATAACAGTAGGCCTAAAAGAGATCCTTGCACTATTCCAGAGAGCACAGTTTACGGTGCAGCAACGTAGCCGCCGACGACAATAGATTTGTAGTAATGTAAGAGTGGAGCACACATACTAAAATTCCAATAAAGACAAACTTTTTTAAAAGTAATCCCTGATTTAACTTTTTCGAAGACTTTGAATAAATCACCTTCCTATTACCTGTTATCTACTCTCTACCAGAAATTAGGAAAATACTAATAGGTTGAATGTTACTGATTTTTGGTATAATAATATATGTTTTTCAATTATTGTTTCATGTTTAATGTATTTTAAGTATTATATATTTCGTATATCAGATTTTAAATAGCTTTTCGAAACAGTCTAGTTTTGCTGTTGATCGATTGTTTGCTATCTCATATTTCTTTGTGATGAATAAAACATTTTTTACACATTAAATAAAAAGTTATGCTTTATTATAGGACAATATTTTGTTACATTGTATATTCTTAATGTATTTTGAAAAATGTTATTCACCTAATTGTACTTGAATGTTCTAACACTGTACCTTAATGTTCTAGAACTACAGAGTGAATATTATGTTCCACGCCGAATTTCTTTGACCGTCATTTTGGTTTTCAGATATTTGTCAGTTTGCATTTGGTACCTAGTCGTAGAGAGCAGTTGATTACAATTTATTTTTGGAGCATCTAATACCTCAACAACTTGTTGAAATCATTAAAATATTTTATCTACATAATAATGACAATGCTGTAACCATTAATGGTTATCGATATCGTCAAATGTTGAAAAAACTTATTTGTTACCAAATTGGGTCGATTGGGCCTATACA
Organism: Eubasilissa splendida; assembly: GCA_031772225.1. Classification (NCBI taxonomy): domain Eukaryota; kingdom Metazoa; phylum Arthropoda; class Insecta; order Trichoptera; family Phryganeidae; genus Eubasilissa; species Eubasilissa splendida. The sequence continues at coordinate 22,236,101 of CM062851.1, read as the reverse complement.
TATGGGGTTTTAACAGGGTGGTACCACCTCATATACCAACCCGAGATACGCTTCAAATTTAGCGAGAAATTTTTCCCGGCCGCATAATGTCAAAAAGTGGTGATATCGACTCGCCTCCTCGATCACCTGATTTGACGACTTCCGACAATTTTATGTAAAGGTAAATGAAAGGAAAGGCCTACGCCAAAAAATCAATAACAATTCCAATGCTACAGGATGGTATTCGCAATAAAATTGCTGAAATAACACGCAAAGTGTGCGAAAATGTTATGGCTAAAAGAGCACGCATTTGTGCCGTGGCTATTGGCGGCCACTTGGCCGATGTCATATTCCATACATAAATGTAATTAACAAAATAATGAAATAAAAATCAAATTAAAAAAATGTGTTTTATTTGCTAGTTATTCAAAAACAACACCGGCCTGGAACATAATTTACCTTGTATCTATCAGGATCATTAACGACTTATTATGTATCTCTTCTGTATTTGTGTATAAAATAAATCTAAATATTAGAGATTTTGAAAGGATACAATATATTTTGAAAAAAGTATTACGCACTGCATAGTTTTTCAGATGTTAATAGAAACACCTATCGTGGCAGTGTGATTATTTGTGAATATTAAAAAAGTGAGATATGCTATATTCATTATATTTAATGGAAGATATATAAAGGTGACCAGCGGAAAATTTTCAAGTGAGTATAAAAGTATAAAAAAAAACAACTACAATGTTATTATCATTTTTTATTTATACAAAATGGAGTTTACGATGCTAATTTAACGTTTTATAAAACGTCTAAATGTTGTCCATTTCTCTCGAGAAACTCTTGCAATAGGACTCTTAAATTTGCGAACGCGCGAGAGCAAAGCGTTCGTTCAATGGCAGCAAATTCACGGCGGATATTTTATTGTAGGTCCTGAATTGTTCGAGGATTGTTGCTGTAAACTCTCGACATAAGGTATCCCCACAAAACAAAGTCGCAAGGTTCAGTGACCGAGGTGCCCAGGGTATGTCTCCGTACTTGCTAATTAATTTATCCGGAAAAATTCCCCTCAGCTTCTCTATTAAAACTCTAGCTGTGTGTGGAGTCTTGCTGAAATTATGTTATGTTGTTAAACCTGATAAACAGCTACAGTTGCGGTACCAAAAGTTCGTCGATCATTCGGCAATATACGTCAGCAGTGACTGTCCCTCGCTGCTTAAAAAAATAAGGACCAATTATCCCTCGGGCAGAAATTGCACACCACACTGCCATTTTTAGATAGTGCAAACGTTTTTGATGGGTTATTGGGTTATTGGGGCACCAGTATTTCATGTTCTGTTTATTAACAGACCCGTCGATATGAAAATGTGCCTGTCAGTAAACAATATGTTTTCAAGCGTTCGTGCTATTCCAAAACGTTCCAGCATCGTTCTCACTAAAATTTCAAGTAAAGAATAGTCATTATCGTTGAGAAACTGCACGATTATCAGTTTATATGGATGAAACTGCAGTTTCTTTTTCAAAATAACAAGCACTGTTAATTTTTTTATTCCAGTACAGGCTTCAATCTTTCTTACCAATTTATACAGATTGCGCATAATTTCACGTCGAAATTGAGCCACATGTTCTGGCGTCGTTGCTGACGTTGATGGTCCCGGAGGAGTTTGTTTAACCATTGTCCCTTTTTGTCTAAACTTTTGAACCCAACATCAGATAAGTTGCGTGCTCGGCCCACTACTTACTTGTCGAATATTAAAATGAGTACAAAAAGCGCGACGCGCACGAACCAATGAATCACCGCACTTTAAATATTGCTCAACCGCGAACACGCTGTGCACTCTCGACCCGACTCATTGCGACAGGCAAATCCGCAAATCACGCGCGTCGAACGATACCTCTCCGATACGTCACTCTAATGGTTTACGAGCAATTACAATTTAATGCCGCTAAACACCATATAATTTAGTTTTTTTCTGACTTTAATGATTTTACACTGACACGAGAAGTCCGCGGGGTGCTGAATGGTCAAATTTTCTTCTAAAAAATTACAATCCAGAAGGCTATTTATATACTAACATGCTTAATATTAATATTACCTACACAAGAAAAAAAATGTTATATCTAAGATATCCGAAGACACATATCGAGAAATACAATCGTGACCAGGGTTTAATTATCCCGCGTCGAGGACACATGATAAGTAATGATCTACATTTTTTTTAAATCTTCTCATTTCTACTAATATACATTTTTAAGTTAGGAATCGGTTCCCAAGAATTATTAATTATTAGTATTTCAATAAGGTCCACGTTGGGAAAAAAATATTAAAATAATAGCAATCGGGAACCGGAGTGTCGGATCGCGCCGCCGAAACATTAATTTTACCTGTGGACTAGTTTACCGTCTTGCCGCGCTTTTAGCACTCGACTTCGGCCGACTTTCGTCGAGCAACCAGGTTTAATACTATTATTTTTATACTTTTAAAATCAGCAATGTTATCTTTGTGGTTAAGATTCATATTTTTATTTATTTTCTTTGTTTTATTAACCACTAAAATGAGTTTAAATACATCTACCGGTTTCGAAAAATACCATTTTCTTCTTCAGGATGTCATAACTAACTAAAACATATATTGTTTCTTTGACAGAATCTATTTTAAAAAATTTTTTTTTTTTTTTTAGTACCTAACTCAAATCATTACTTAATACAAATTTACTCGAATAATTTTTAGGAAAAAATTTTAGAATGGGACTCGTAGTTAAATTTAGTTGGTTGTTTATAATTTTTTGATTAGTTTTACACGCTTTATTTATCTCCAACGATTCCAAATTATTTAATTTGTGACCAACACCGTTTATATGCAAAATTGACAATCCCAATTTTTTATCAAAATCATGACCATTTTCTATCAAATGATTAGCAAATTCTGAAAATCCACTATTGTTCAAACATCTCAAATGCTCCCTTACTCTTATATTAAAATTTCTACCAGTTTTACCAATATAAAATGCAGCACAATCCTTGCAACTAAGTTTATAGACACCAGAATTGTTAAATTTATCATCTTTGTCTTTAGAATTTATGAGTAAATTTCCTATACTATTATTTGTATAAAATGCCGGTCTAATGTTTCGTGGTAGGTGTTTAGATATTTGATTCGAAAAGTTATTTATGTATAAAATCCTACGCTAATAATCATTATTATCATTATGTTTTATCTGTGATTTATATAAAAATTGATTATTATATTCTTTTAATTTATTTTTTAAAATAGTGTCTATCAAACCTGTATTATACTCGTTATTAACTGCTATTTTTTTAATTGTATTCAATTCAATATTGAAATTGGATGTTGACATAGGAATATTGACTAAACGATGTATCATGGAGTGGAACCCTGAATGTTTGTGTGATAATGGATGATTAGATTCATTGTGTATGATAGTATCTGTAAAAGTTGGTTTTCTAAAAATTTTGAATTCAATTTTTGTTCAATTCATTTGAGATTCTGTAAAAATAAGGTAGATGGCTCTGTCAAATGAAGGAACGATTAAATGTATTAATATCAAAAAAGGTAACATATAGGGTCGAAAATTGTCGCTAAAAATATTGTCGCTGTAGCTTAGTTGGATAAAGCACCTTCCCCGGTTAGGAAAGAGATCCAGGTTTGAATCCCGGTGGCGCAACAATAATATTTTTCGATTAAATTGATTTTATATGTATATCTTTCTAATTAATATATTTAATTCATATTTACCTTTATTATTATTTGGATCCATTCATTGTGCTTTCCAGATTTCGTACGTACGTTTTTTTACCATGTTAAGTCTGTCATACATCGGGATATGGAATTGATTGGATAAAAAACAAATTTTCTCTTAAACGATTGAAATTATTTTTAGTATTATTATTTATTCAATAATAGATATTTATGAAGAGTAATATTATTTCAAGTTTTGGTAAACGAATCCTATTTTAAGCCTTGTGACCCTGACCTTAAAATTTCAATTGCCTGGTCGCCTTAACGTTCACCCTAAGGTTAATTTGACTCGCTGATTCTCCCGGATTAAATATTTACATTTGTGATCATAAAAATGAATGGCACATTTTTTTGTTTTGAAATTAAGATATTTTATGCCACAATTAGTAGTAGCATCCGTCATTTCCGTCAAATGTATCCCAGTTAAATTATTTTTTCAATTATACAATAAGCGCACTAAAACCATTTCAAAAGTTTACCTTCAATTTATAATTATGAAATTTCATTTTATTTATTACATTTTATACATTACTATTTATTATGTTTTTATTTTAAATATGAATTAAATATATTAATTAGAAAGATATACATATAAAATCAATTTTATCGACAAATATTGTTGTTGCGCCACCGGAATTTGAACCTGGATCTCTTTCCAAACCGGGGAAGGTGCATTATCCAACTATGCTACAGCGACGATATTTTTAACGACAAATTTTCGAACCTATATGTTATCTTTTTGATATTAATATATTTAATCGTTCCATTGTTTGAAAGAGCAATCTACCTTATTTTTATGGAATCTCAAATATTTTTGAGTAATCTGATAGCAGACGCCAGAATTATCAATTCATTTTTATTAAATTTTGGACACATTGATACAAATTTATTATTAGAACACATTAATCACCCGCAAATAATGCATGAATGTCCCCATTCTGCAGGAACTGAACATCAAGAACAAACTTTCGACCATTTATATGAGACGAATCCTTCAATATTTTGGGCATCTTGCGAGAAGAGAAGATATCTTGGAGAAGCTCATTGTAGTAGACAACGCCAAATAATAAAGATGAAGTTAAGAAAACAAAAGACTCTTCTCTGGTAACAGTTCTAAGATCTGTAGGACGCCGAGAAAAGTATAGGATCATAGTCAATAAGACGGGATTTCATGAAGAATATCATCCTCAGTCATGATGGACCGACGTGGATGATGATGAGGACTGTGACTATTAAAGGGATTTCATCAAAACGTGGACTACGAGATGGGGTATATTAGGCAAATAATGATAAGATCGTGTCAGCGAGAACACGGACATTTCACTTTTCATAAGTCAAATTCTTAAAACAAACAAAATCATGCGTGACTCCGTTGGCCTGTACCGTGTATGGCGTGTCTCATACATCTTTGTGTTTCGTCCAAGTCCCCTCATGGGGGAGTATATTTGGTAGTTAGCCTTTTAATGGCTGTACCCACTGTTTTCTTTACTTCCGTACATAGCATTTGATTATCTGTGTATTTGTAATGTTGTTATATACCTGTATCTAAAATAAATAAAGATAGCGCTTAAAAGGGCCCAAGAAAGTTTAAATTTAAATCTCTGTTCATTTTGCAATTTCTTACATTAGCTTTTGTTTTTCTTCTTATTGTTCTTTTCTTCTTCCTTTTGTGTTTATTAATTGTTCGCGTTTCTGTAGCACTGTTTGTGGAACCGATAAAATAACTTCCACAACGGTTCCGGGAAAGGGTGGGTCCCCCCCTTCTAGCGCCTCTTTATTATTATTGTGACTATTAAACAAAAATATTGTTTAAAAAAAAGTAAAAGGGTAATAAATAATTTTCTTGCTGAATAAGGATTTACACTAACAATAATATTATTACAGAAGTTTATTTGTTCAGTTAATTACTTCTGTGGTGCGAATACTTTTAACTGAAGTAGGATTTATTTTCAACATATGAGTACGTACATATACAATAATATGATATTTTTTATAAAATAATTAAATTTTCATCTTATTAATTTTGTCAATTTTTTTGTATTCTTAACATTTAGTTTAATCCAACGGAGGCAAACTCTTTTTTGTATTCTGTTGGTCAATAATGTGATATAGTATAAACAATTGGGAAATATTTTGTATACCATTTTAAATAATTATAAACGTTAAAAATAAAATAAATTAATAAATAACTACTTTGCACCATCAAAAATAATATGTACTAAAAATAAATGGAGGAGTGTAATTTTAAGTAAGACGTGATTGAATGGGGTAAAATACGAAGACACATACCATTTAATGTATTATCTTTACCCACACTTATAGAAAGCCAGTGTAAAAATAATGTGAATGTACATATATTACTATGTTAGTTTATTACGAAGTATAATATTTACATCGTTTCAAAAGTTTTTATTTATCTTTAGCAGGAGAAGAATATTACGCGTGTATTATAAAAGCCTCATTTGAATATATATTAAAAACTTTGCGTAACTACAATACATATTATATATCACGTGGTACACGAATGTACTTGGGACAAATTAATGTGAGATAACAGTCTAAATGCCCATTAATTTCGTTGGATGTGACATTTCTTTCAAAAGGTCTTTTCAGGCTAAACCATTAACAGAGCAGTGCTAAATTATGAATAAATTAATTTATCTCACTTTGTTTTCAATTAAGAATGACATCCTTCCCAAACCATGCAGTAACACAGATCTACCATCAAAATTAAACCTGTAATATTTCGGTTAATACATGCAACATAAAATTAATATTTTAGATAATCCTAAAGAAAATATTAGCGCTTAGGAATTACTAGTGAAAAACCAGTTATAAAAAGGGAATCGCACAAAAACAATTATTTTTTCCATTCAACCCATTGTAAAATTAATACGTTGGTAAAAATAAAGTTTGTGATATGAAAGACAGAGATCACACTCTATTTTCACAGTGAAAAGAACAACAAACATACAAATATAATTGTCTCTTTCTCACTAATTAAATGAAGAGAGATAAGAAGGAAGAGCACATTGTATACGACTTAATGAATGCTCTAAATTATGTTATTAATATTTTTTTCAAAATTGAATGCTGAATATTTAGAATAAATTTGTGCCATTAAAGCCATTGAACCTAATAAAAATATTTTTTCTAACAATTATTTACAGTAACACGAGTTGACAGAATGGCTTCGTTCGAGTATTTTACATCATGGTATTGTAATGGTTAAAATATAAATAATATTACCTATATATATTTTTTAACATGTAAGGCTTAAATTTATAATTAATAAAATGATGCAGTAACTTTGTATTTAACCACGTAAGTTTTTATATTCACCAACCAGTTTTGAAAAAATCAGTTTTCTTCATCAGGATGATAAAAAAATTACCTAAAAGGATTTTTTGAAACACACTTACATTAAATAATTTAAAGAGAAAATATAAAATTAAGAAACAAAAAAAAAGAAAAATAATAATTTTAACAATTAATAAAATAAACTTTGTTTTATGTCGTCACTGCTATAGTTTCAAGAGGTACAGTCCTATCAGGAAATTATTAGAGTAGAGCGGCGGGCGTATAATCGCTCTCTACTGGATTTCAGTCCTTAATGAGAATGTGGATAGTAGGGCTTTTACATTTTTTTAGAATAAAGTTTAGGTTATTATAATAATGTTGCAATGCAAAGTATCCGCTATGTCAAATATGATCAAAAAATATATTAAATACTGTAAATCATGGGGTTCCAAGAATATTGTGATTCCTCTTTATACTTAAATATTTTTAAATCGTTAAATATTTTATAAAAGTGTAGATGATTATGGCAGAATATTATTATATATAAAATAAATAAGTAAATTTACATAAACTAACAAAATGCCTTATATTATTTTTTCTATAATATTTACTATGAATATAAATTTAAATCTCATAAGGCTCAGAAATTTAGCTGCAAAGGTCGGTATGTATCAGTTAGTTATTATGCTTTACGTACAAAACAACAAATAACTTTTGAAAGCTCGCTCCGTACTCAACTTCGAGACAAGCCTCAAAACAAGTATCATCCGTGTATAGGTTAACATGCATATTACACCTAAATTTCCAATATCCATACGTAGTATAATGCCATAAATAATGTAATGATAATGGTTGCTGTTAAAGATAACCCAATAATTAAAAATTGTTGCCTTAAATCCAGCAAGGGATTACTTATAATTTTTATATGAATAATTAGATCGTAAATGCAATTTAGGATGTCCATTGACTATCTATGTATGTAAACTTTAAAGGTGCAGTAAAAGGCTTACTAGAGGCGGATAAAATAAGGCCAACCATAATGATAGTGGTGGAGGATAAGTTGGATGATCAGTTCGGTGGAGGGGGCAGTGCAGAGGGTTTCTACCCGTATAATGGTGGGTATATCTAAACTATTAAATACTTGAATACTGGGTAATCCAGTGTCTGAACACAGGAGAAGAATCAAGGAGGGATGTAGGAAGGGTGGGACGAATTCATGAAATAGACAGGAGTAAGGGACAAGGGTGGCTGAAGAACTCCCCAGAACCAGAAAACACGACCCACCTGCGAAATGCTCTTTCGGTATCTGGATCTTTTTCCACTGGATCCACAAGTCTTCTGGCTCCAAGACACGTACTCCGATGGTCTACACAAAGCACCCTTAGACATACAGCATGCACAATAGCAAGATATACAGCACTAAATCGGTTCGCACGGTAACAAGAAACTGATTGATTACACACAAACAAATATCAGCCCCACATAGCAGGACAAAATGGTAAACGCTACTTTTAATTCAAAGGTACAACTTCAACCTAATACAATACCATAAAGAACACGCTACAGAAAAAAAGTATTCTGGTTATAGGAAGAGGGGGGTAGTGGATAGGTAATAGACAAGTACCCCCAGTTTACGTATGTCATGTTCACAAGCGCGCGCACGGCGACCGGCGATCCATGGATAAGTTATAAAGATCGAATACTAATTTCTTTACAAACAATCTTTCAATAGTTATTGGCAATTAGCAGCGTTGCTCATTTTTGTATATTTAAAATAAATTGATCCGTTTGCTTAAACCATCAGTTTTCAAAGAGTTATTTGTATTTCACGAAATTATCAAATGCTCTCATAACGGAATGCTGAATGACTGTTTGCGATGCAACGGTTCCAAATATCTGCAAAGGTAATAAATTGCCTGTCGGCATAAGGTTTGATGTGTAGGAAGGATGCAACGAAATCCAATTCTAACGAGGTGCATAATATAACGCCGTCATACAGACACATCAGTGCAAGTCTGTAAATAAGTAGCGGTCATTTCATCGCCAGTTTGTATACATTTTATTAATTTATTTACAAATCGCGGTCCCCCAACGCTCCGCCTCCCTTCTAGTCCATGGAATTGCAGATGATCACGTGTTGAGGTCTCATCCATCCGAGCTAGATGCCCGGCCCATTAAAGTGGCCGGACCTTGATAAATGTGACGTCAGGCTTATCAAAGTTATAGCGGCAAGATTTGTATTATTGTCATCGCAAATCGAATCACAAATCCATCTCAGAATTTTACGCTTAAACAACGTCTGCAATTTTATGGGATCGACCACTCAAAAGTTCAGGTATTTCTTAATTTTACAATTCTTATTATTCGTTTTACTATTTACTTATTTGCTGCAGATATTATAGTTTTCCTTAATTAAACACATCAATTAATCTGAGATAGCCATCAATATACGATCTTATATATCTAATAAATACATTCATTAATTAAATCTTAATATGTTGGAGATTTTTCTATCATGTAAAGACGATATAAAAATTCTTGAGAAATATATACTACTAGATAACACTTACCTTCATACATATGAAATAAGAGAAAAATACTACCCATCTCGATATGATCTTAGAGAATGTCAAAGATTTAATGAAATAAAGATATTTTTTTAGGACAACACATTCTTATTGTGAAGTTGTAATTATTCAGAACATAGGTCTGTGATATTTTAAATATGAATTAAATATATTAATTATAAAGATATACATATAAAATCAATTTAATCGAAAAATATTGTCAAAAAGGCAACATATAGGGTCGAAAAATTGTCGCTAAAAATAATGTCGCTGTAGCTTAGTTGGATAAAGCTCCTCCCCCGGTTAAGGAAGAGATCCAGGTTCGAATCCCGGTGGCGCAACAACAATATTTTTCGATTAAATTGATTTTATATGTATATCTTTATAATTAATATTTTTAATTCATATTTGAAATAAAGATATTATAATGAATAATAATACAAGTACAAGTTTTTAAACTAGACTAAAATAGATACTTAAACATAATACTATTGTCAGCTGTTTCAAATACTCAACGAATAATTCATTACTTCTTGATTAGCTAATGATACCCTGAAGAAAAAAATGATATTTTTCGAAACCGGTAGATGTATTTAATTCATTAAGTGGTTAATAAAACAAAGTTAACAATCTAAAACAAAATAATTAATTAATTCATTAATATCTTTTCAGGGTCGTTTAAAATGTTTTTTATTTTCTCAAACAAACTGAAGCAAAGATATATAATATAATATATAAAGAGATCAGATGCAGACGTCGCAATTAACCTAAAAGTGTTCAGTAAATTAATGAATAACATTATTTAAATGGTACGTATCTACACAAATACCTGGTAGGTTTATAGTTATAGATACAAATAAACCTTCATGGTTTAAAAATAAATGCACCTATATAGATAAACAAAAATAAAAAATATATATTTGTTCTCGTATACTTATTTACATTCTCACCTTATTTATGTATTGCATATGGAGTTCAAAATAAGCACTCGTAAGTGCTAAATAAATTTAAATAAGTAAATATATATATATATATATATATATAAATGCGCTTGATGGTAAATATTTATTTTAAAGATTTTTTGTTAATTTGGATTCCAAAATTTCATGAAATTATATTATTTTTCGTTATTTTGACCTGCAAAGTTATTAATATCAGCAGGCCACACATTCCGGGGGTCACGATCGTCAGTATTGAGGAAAACGACCGAGTAAAGAGTTTAATATTAATATTTCATTAATCCTTAATTATATTACACCAAAAACACCAGTCGACTCACTGGGCACTCTCGGCAGGTGACATTATCCAATGAATGTTTAAGGTAGCGCACGTATATCGCGATATTTCCGGTATGACACATTACGCATTTAATTGCGTAAAATAATTCTAATAATATGTCTAATTGGGTATTAAATTTTACTGTGGTAAACCTTTTCCCTTTTTTAAGAATAAATTAAATTTTTAACATTGAAATGTTCTACATTAGTTATCAATGGTAAATGTCCTTATTTTACGTATATATTTTCATTGCCCTTGGAACAACAAGGTATCATCTGACATTTACATCACACCGAGTTATTGAGATATGTCATAATTTAACTAATTCCTAATTCAAGCACGCCATACTCGTATAATAAAATATTATAAGGTCACGGACATAATGTTCACATTTGAAAAAGTATATTGTGCTGATATTGTATTAAAAATAGATGACTCATGATGTTAAAACACCTAAACTGGTCCTGTTTTTCACTATCAGTTGGTTCCTAAATATAATCCCGTATTGTCACTGATTACACCTCCATAAACGGATAGCGCACTAAGCCTCTAATCCCCAAAAATGTCGTTCGACTGAGTGTACAAATAATTTCATTCCAATAATGCTTTCCCTTCCCAGAATAGCTGTACATCCGAATATATACTTGTATCTAAGCAGGTCTTGGTGTTAACATTGTATAGTTGTGCAAATGCTTTTACTGTCTGGTATTGTCAGTTGTTCTGTTTTCGATCTTCTAAACAACTCTAGAGAAGACATTTAATTTTAAGATGCTTTATACAATGGAAACAATTCTGGAGAGGTTTTATTTACTCCCTTTGTTATAATCGTGTCGGTGAAAATTTAAGTTATAGTGCTTTTGAAAGATAAGTTAATATTGTAATGGTGTTATAATATTATGGTAATAAAATACGGCCTCTTTATGCATTAAAATATATTCAGTGATTTTCACAGCTACCATACATGATCTTAATTTAAAATTTAGACGCAATAATTATTAACTGCTATTGTTAATGATAAGTATTAGTTATAATTTTTAAATAATGATTGTCTTTTTAAATACGCGTTAAATACTCACAGAATGACAACTAGGAAATTCTTAGTTAGGCTCTTGTTCAGCCTCTTTTTAACCATTTCCTGTAAAGACTGAATCCTGTATTCTATATAGTTCTCGAAAATAAAGCTCGGGTATAATATTTGTTAATTCCATACGACATTAATTTTTATTACTTATATATGATATCAAATTGTATTTTATTTCAGTATATAATTAAAAATACTAATATTAGTTGATGTAATTGCCGTTTAATTATTTATTGGTAAACTTCTTCTTCTTCTTCTTTTAAATAGGCAATCCACTCTTCAAGAGTGATTTGTGCCATTAAATAAGTTAAAACATTATTTCATAGAAAGCAGTTCAACAGTATTATAGAATAGGGAATAGGGAATTAAATGTGGCGAGTTAAGGGAAAGAAGATGACACAAGTTAACCGGATGTTGAAAATTACCATTGACAAGATTATTGTAAAAAATACCTGTAATCCGCAATGGACAGGCAAAAAAGACATGGTCAAGGGTGTCCTCCTCGGTGCCACACTCACACATTGGGGAGTCTATTATGTTTATTGGTAAACTATACTAATACAATTTAAAATGTTATTTAAGTAATTACTTAAAAAAATAAAAAATTTCTTCTTCGGGTATAATTAATTACTTTATAAAAATATGTTTTCACAGACGATGCCAATAATTGTCAAACTCACAATTTGCTAATTAATTCTATCACTATTAATTCAGTAATCAAAGCTGGATTTTAAATAAATTTTGATTATACTGAAAAGTAGCAATTTTAAAGTGAGTGTTTTATTCCGTGGATGTGTCGATATATTTCTACGTGTTTATATCTCTATACTTTTATCTTTCTTCGATAATATAAAAACGATGAGCTTAGTGAGATTTAACAGTGAATGTAGTTATTATCAAATACAAACAAAATACGTGTTAAAAAATCAGTATACGTTAGTAAATATGTTAAATATAATATCATGTAATATTTACTTAAAGAAAAACAAATAAAAAAGATGAATTTTTGCACAAATTTAGCTTCTTCAATTTTTGCTTCAACACAATCACACATCTTCGAATTTTGTTATAATCGGTTATACATTTTCCTCGTATGTGGTGCCAAATAACGGTCAATTTTTGTATAACTTCTGATGCCAGGAGTCCACTCTCGCCGAGGCTCCTCGGCAAGGCGTTTGCCGAGGTCCCGAGACCCGAGTGGTATAAAGTACTCTCGATAAAGCAAGGCGTGCGAGGCGAAGCGAGAGAAACCGGGGCTGACTGTACACTTGCGGCGAGAGAAGTTGGTACGAGAATAGACGATGCAAGCCGAGAACTGCAGTACATTCTCGTGCTCGGCTCCTCTCACCATGCCTCGGTGAGAGTGGACTGCTGGCATGAGACATCGAGTTACGGGCGTAAAGTTGGGCAGGTATTGAACCAAAGAATGACATCGACTGCAGAGTAGCTATAGATCCAATAATAGCCGTGACTGAAATTTAGTATATATATTTTGTTTATATAACTTATATAACTTTATATAACATTTTTTAGTTTTCTTTTTAAAACATTTTCATTATTTTATTACTTAAATGAATTATATTTTATGTATTATTTTTATGTTAAATTGGGTCTTGCATAAACAACCAGAATACGGAATAAATACATTATTATTTTTATTATTATTATACATACAAACTTATTGTTTTTAAATCGAGGCTAAATATTTCCTAATAATTAATATTTTGCCTCCTTTTTCTGATTAATAGTAATTTTGTTGATGATTACCATTACTACTAACATCTGATATTGCATAACTGACGAAGGGCATTTACATCTACAGGGTTTCATGAATAATAAATAGGAGGTGAGTTTGGAATTCAAAACCCGCAGGCATTCTGCCCAAATGCCTTTGTCCTCTTGGTGTTTGAATAATTTTCGTGAATATTTATTTTAATTTTTAAGGATTATGCCAACAACGATCGTTCATGAATTATTGTTTTGGAAATAATATTGAGAGCATCACTGTAAAACTATTTCAATAGTTAATTAATTAAAACAAATTTAGATACATCATAAAGACACATAGAAAAAATGTATGTATATAAAAAATTACGCGTCATCAACGCGTCTATATTTTTGTGGGATTTATCTAAATTTGTTTTAATTATCACTGAACCGCGTTCTGTAAAATCAAACCTTCATAAATATAATGTGATTTCATTAATAAATAATTATATCAATCAGGTAATGTAATAAATAATTCGAGCTATATTTGAGCAAACTTAATAAAATTGTTTATAATAATGGATAATATATATATATATATATATATGTTACAGTGAGAATATATTTTCACTGGTTAAAGTGTATTTTCGCTAAGCCGGTCAGTGGATGTATATCTAACAATGAAGATACAAATTCACTGGTTACATTTAATGAGTTTGTATTCGTTGACAAGCGATAATACGCCGCGCGGGGATATTTGGCCTTAAGTGTCGATGTGTCGCCCGACAGCATGGCAACAAATAGTTTGGTAGCGTGGGTGGCGTTTACAACTGTCACTTTTATTCGCTTATAGTATTTTCATCTATATTAAATAAAATCATTTACTGTATAAATAATATGTTTATAATCTCAGCCATTTTTATTTCCTTTTCAACACATATGTAAGGATAGGTTAGATTAGGTTCAATTATAGGTTGAAGTAGAATATAAATTTGCTAAAACCTGCTAGTTATATTTCCATATTTCCACAAGTAGAAATATATTTCCACTGGTGGAAACGTATTCGGATATGATTTCACTGAAACGTCAGTGAAAATATATTCTCACTGGTAAAACACACCCACTGTAACATATATATAACATTATTATTTTCAGCACTCGTTTATTATATAAATTACTTCATTGAATTTCATACGAATTCAAAACTGATGTGTCGTAATTTTAAACTATTTGCAATACAAATTGTAATTTTTTCATTTTATACGAGGATCGCGGATGAACTGAATGAAATACATAAAATCGCTGTTCGGAAATTTGGCGTCTTTGTAGACACCGACAAAACAGCAATATGTAGAAAAAAACATATTTTATGCAGGGTATGGTAATGGTATTTGTTTTGCTCATTTTTTTATTACTATATGGTATATTATTGTAAATATTTTCATTCTTTTTTAATACTGTAAAACAACAAACTGTTTTTTTTTTTATAATTATTATGTTTTTTTTTTAAAATAGAGATGCGTGCACAGAATATGTGTCACATCAATATTCTTACTATTGTCAATCTGAACTAAATGCTTGTGCTATGAAAATAGGACTAACTTGATTGCCTACTGGAACGTGGCTCGAACCCCCAACCATTAGATCACTAAACGAGTGTCGTAACCACTAGACCACAAACAAGTCTTTGTATATCAAATTAAATTAATCATTATAATCGTAGTGGTTTTAATGATAATAATGTATAATTATTTTTAAATTTATATTAAGCACGTTTATTACTTAAATGTCGACCGGTTTCGGGATAGACATACGCTTCTTCTAGGCGGAAGCGTCGCTGTAGTTCTGGCGAGAGGGGGAAATAAATACACTGGAATAGAAAGTATATAAAACTTATAAAGCCAAAAAATATTGTTTTTAAACCCACAGACCTTGTTCTATACAAATAGGAATATAAATTTAGGAAAATAAACAATAAACGGAATGTTGATAAACATGATGTTTTTATTATATTTTGTAATATACAGACATTTCTCATATTGTATTTTTTTCAATTCAACAAAAAAAATATGTCGTCGAAAGTTTTTAAGTCAATATGTTAGTTAATTAAATCGATCGTGAACCACGTGCCGCCTTTGCAAATGATAATCGATTTATTTATTTATAATATTAATTAATATCCGAGTTTACAGTGTCGCAGTATACATCATATAATATCTCGGTAACATATCATAAGATTAGTATAGTTTATATTACCTGGCGATCATGTGTATAGTATGAATGTGTTTGCATTATGTATGATAAATAACGTTCTCCTAGCCATATATAGTAAAGAGCCTTTCTTCCTATGGAAATTTTAAGCAACAATAGTGCTATCCCATTCATTATTCAGGGATTTATTGAATTTTCTCGGTTATTTTACGTCGATAAAGGTACGTCTTAACAAAGGATTTTCCTTCACAACATTTTACTTGAGTAACTCGTGCGTTACAGGTTGGATTACTCTAATTATATAAATTAATGCTGACTTCTTTCGTTTGGTGAATTTAAGTAACATGAACGATGTCAGATTTGTTATTTAGGGATATGTACATTATATGGATTCCTAAAGAAATTGCCTTATCGATATTGAAGTTATTCATCTATCCTCTCATTGGCCCAATTATTTCCACATTTTATTCTGTAGTTCGGTAGTCTGTCATAGCGAGGTAATTTACTTTGCTTTATATTTCTGAAGAATCTTATGAAAAACCTCAACAGTGAACTAACTTACCATCACGCTGTTTCCCCGCGGGGGTAGGTAGCAAGGATAGAGCGCTACACTCCTCTGTCCTGATACACAATTCTCGCCTTATCTACATTCATACATGTTCTTAGCCCCGAAACTGTAAAACACACTCAGTAACAACTGAAAATCGTTCAATTCCAATAAGATTACACAAATATGGAGCCAATATATGATCCAATCGGGTAGAGAGCAATCAGAAGCATAGCTATCCAATATTCTAAAATAATCATTATTCAGTGCCTACACTAATAATTCACTAGTTCCATAACACTCCCACTATATATTTTTTTTATTTCTGTCAAATCTAAATAACATCACAACAGCACGAAAAAAGACTGGCTACTTTAACATAGACATCAGTCTAGCAAAGTAGCCAGAACAACGCTGTATATATCAGAGGTGGAGTCTACTCCATTCCACACAATAAACTACGAGTATTTAATTACAATATAATTGTATCTTGTGTTTATCATGTATTATAATATATTTACCTCTGTTACAACAAAAATATGTATGTCAATAAAGTCAAAATAAATAAATACATATTCTTATAGAAGCTTGCTGATTATTAAGGCTTCTAACAGGACTATCCTCCAGTATCTGGTTAACTTGGTCGTGCCAAGTCTTCCGCGGACGTCCTCTACTTTTGGTGCCATCCACACTTGGGTCATGCATCTTTCTTACCATTCTCTCCTCATTCATCCGTTCCATATGAAAAAACCTCCCAAGTGATCCTTTCCTAATCTTATTGACTGTACTAAGATCAGCGTTACATTATTTCCTTATTTCTTCATTCTTTACTCTACCATTACTTACCATTCAGTCTACTTTCGTTCCTCTTCTGCCAGCTCCAGGTCTTACTTCCATACATCAGTGTCTATACAAGGACTCCATTGTGTACCACTAGTCTAACCTCGGTTGACAAGTTCCCGTTAGATATAATTCTATTCAAAGTGCCCTTCACTTTATTCCCTGCAGTCACTCTCACTTCATAAGTATAAGTACAATATATTAAAATATGAACAGGACATCTCTGTTTGATTGATTTCTCTTTTTTTTATGGTATAACGGTTATTGTAAAAATTAATATTTAAATAATAGTATATAAAATCTGAATTCGAAAAGATGTTTGATAAGGTTGTAGGGTAGATATATAATTAACTATACAAAACAGTCAGATGATGTCATCAAAAGCTTTGAAAATTAAAATATCACAATACAATATAATGTCACGCTTGAGACTCGTTATCCTGAGATACGCGAGCAGATGTGAGGTAAATGGAATTGGTGAGTTGATGTAAGTAAAATATATTTAATAAAAATCACAAGTTATTTTCATATAAAATACACAAAAAATCCCTAGTTGCAATATTATTTATATCAATATGATTAATATGAATAAGACTTATACGTAGGCCACTTTTAAAGTAATAATTATTGTAATACAAATTAAATGTATCAATGAGATAGATAATATACAAAAAAAATCAATTTATCGAAAAATATGTTTGATGCTATCGGGGTTCGAACCTGGAAAGATCCAGGTTCGATTTATTATTTATTGTTTTTTTTGTATATTCCACATATAACAAAATGATAAAAAAATACGAATTCTACGAAATTTCTAGAGCGGGTCGGTTAGGGGCGAGAGTAGCGGGGCGAGGGAGGAAAACAGTATGAGCGGGGGTGGCGAACGCGTCTCCAGACAGTCGGTTTCGGGAGGGTGAGGGGGTTGTACGTGTGAGAGTCGCTTTTGAACCGGGAAAAGAGTCGAATACGTTACGATTGTTCGGGGTACGAAAATTGGTTTCCTTTCGAAATTTACGCCGCGAGTGTGTTAGGGGTGATTTAGGTGTGGGTTTCGGCGTCCGCGGGGTCGTGTTCTAATTTAAATCGCGAGTGCGGTGACTTCAAGTTCCTGAGGGCTGACCAGGACCGGCGCAGACGCTGAGGACCAGATCCGCCAAAATACTAAGTTTATCTTTTTGCATGCTTGTATACATAATTAAAACCGCTAACAAATACGGTAGTGTGATTCGGATCATCATGTAATTACTCATTCATAAAAAAGGGGTGGCCTAATCGCTAGACTACTTGATATTTCGCTTTATTTAATTACTGTCCTGTTTTATTAATTCGGAACACCATCCTACAAGTTTTAGTTACATTATCTCATCGTTCAGGACTATTTATATACTACTATGGTCCGTGTAAATAATTATGTAACTATGTACGTAATTATTTGTGTATTTACTTATTCGCGGAAACCTAGTAAGATCTCACAAATCCCGTCATGGCTCACGCCGCTGGCACCACGGTGCGAGACAGGGCGCATTTTATAAATTACATTTTCGATCCGAAGTAATGGCTTGCCAGACGAAATGATAGAGTATATTCGAGAATGGTCGTGTGTTTATTTTATTTTGAAATAGCACGATTGCATGTGTATGGAAATCATACTGCCTTTTATTATTGGCATGGTACTAACAACCACCCCAAACTGAAATTATTCGAGGGCCTTGCTCTCCCGTGATCAAAGTAACAACAGTGTCGCGAGTGACAGATAATGATGCAGAGGAATTGTATGTCGAGGTAGTCTCTTGTCGAGTTTGGAGTGGTCTATAGTTGCTGAGGGGGGTCTCCGTTCTGGGCAATGCTTCACGGGTATCTCGCAATCGTCGAGATCGTACACTTTAGCCTGGAGGATTCCTTGACAATGCATACATTAGCTAGCCATCCAAGAGGCGTTATCGGCACAAAGACGAAAGAGTCTGCCGATTGAATGCTGTTGCGTCACACCTTAGCTAAGACGTGAGCGGACGGAACGGATCCCAGAAGAAGGAAGCCTCAGCGCTCTATAGATACCTCTTCGGACTTCTCGAGAGATGAGTCTCTAAACATGAATGCCGGGAGATTGCCATTTCACACCACCTAGCGTGGGTATCTTAACGAAAGGACGAGAGGGAGATTTACATCAAAAGACGTCATCTTGCACGGACTACGTATTATTAACACATCTAGCTGATTTGTTCCTGGCTCTATTCGAGATGCATTGTTCGAGACACCGAGGATCATTAAACTAAACTATTCATCACTGTCACATGTCGTATGCCCTCAGACGCACCTAAAGGATGGTAATTTTCCTGAGAATCGTACTGACATGTCACAATCAATCACAATTACCTTCAGTGGTGGACGCGGCCACGGATTGGCCATTTTCCTACCGATACTGAACAGCAGCATTTTGGAGATACAAGGACCTCAGCCATGCATCTTGGATGAGTCATAACAAATGATATTGTTCACTGAGACATCGGCCGAATCTAAATTTTGGATCATCATCATCATCATTACCTTTTGAACGTGTTGGGTGAGAGGGCTCGGGGTTAAGCACCCGTCGTCTACCGCGAATAGGCACCAGGCGTACGGGTATCTTAATCTGGGGATAGGGGAGCCGAGCGAGCGCAACAGACCGGTGTCTAGAGAACTTATCATAATCACGGAACATATTTGCCAAGCGAGGCATTTAGCATGTCGCATGTTGTTTCACATGTCCACATAATTTATGAACAGCTAGGCGACGCTGCGAAGCGGCCACAGTCACGAGGATAAATCTACGACAAGGTTGGTGTCCTATATATAATTCCTTCCACACTCTTATATTTCAGAATTAGGGGTAATAAATTGAAGACTAGTAGAATTAATGTTATAACGAGTGCGTTCGGGTATCATACCGCATAATCAGAGGTATCCGTTATTTAATCGCGTACTATAAGATAATCGGTATATTTATTTTAACAATTGCTCTATAGGTATTTGAACGGCTATAATATTTGGATATTTGTAAACTTTGGATATTTGATAATTGAAAACGCGGGTTAAAAGAATTAGGATTATTACGGACACGACACGGGGATTCGTAACCGCTAGATGATCATTTGGCCAAATTAATATTAAGGTTTCGTAGGAGACGTCTACGTTAAACGTCGAACTTAGAGAAGTAGAGATTTCAGGATCCTCTACACTGGTTCAGAATATGACAACGGAAACAACGGAAAAACGGGATCTCTTACAATATCTTTCTAATTTATACATTTAATCTGTATTATAAAACCACAGAACTATGTTCTAAAAAAAACTGCATTCACAATAATAATTATTATTAACAACGTAAGTAGGCACTTGTATTGGGACGTCATCAAGAACTGTCTGTAATTTTGACTATCAGTTGTGAGCTTTACAAGGCATCAGACATAATTTCTCAGTGGTATTTTAAATAACCATAATATCTATTATTTACACAATTACTGGATTTTTACCAACAAAGGCACTGGTATTAAATAAATATCAGATATTTCATATTTTTATTATATTTAATGAAAGATATATAAAAATATGAAAGGTTTTTTTTATCAAATTCTGTCCATAGATAGCGATAGTATAGTGGTGCTCGAAGCGAGTCCACGTACTAACATATATACAACTTTCAAAATTTTGATAAATATGGAGATTAAGGTGTTAGAATTGGTGAATGTTATATATATATAACAGGTCGTAACCCCTGCAATTACCCATATTTCTAGATATCTGATATTTATTTTATGAAATCTATTGAGTTTAGATGGGAGCTATTGAACATTCATCCACGCAATGCGAATGCCATCGGACTTTTTTCCGTCTTCGATATCTCTTCCAAAATTAAAGGAATTTTCGAACGGAAAACGTATGCAGACAAATGACAACATCAACGGAACCGTTAACAGTCAAGCTCGTCTCCCGGTCTCAAAAAGTCTCTGACGTTAGCGGGGACTATATTGAAAAGTAGTTTTTTTCTTCTTATTTTGATACTGTTAATTCATTTTGGAATTCCATTTTAATGATTTATTAAAACACTTTTTTACACTATTTATTATTTTAAGAGCATTACTGGTTTCAGTCTGTCACGGCTATCTTCAGACTCGTACATTTTTCTTTTAAGCTAGGATATTTTTACAATTCAATACAGGATAAATTCAAAACCTGTAAATATTTTTGTAATAGTACTTAACATAACATAATAAGGGAAAATCCCAACATTAGAGTCAAATTAGCATCAACTTTATAATTATATAGACTCGCTGAAATACACTCCTGTATTGAATTGTATAAACAAATAAAAATTATAATGGTCAGAACTTTGAGATATATCGAATGAATAAAAAAATTCGCTTATGTAAGAGGGATTTTGAAATTGATTCGAAATATAATACGAAAGCATAATTTTACAAATATAAATGAAACTTTACTAAGTTATGGCACATACTTCTTGCAGTGGTTACATTTAGTCAATACTACGCACCTGGTTAATACAATGTCACTAGTTTTATAAATAGTTTTTTAACGAAATATTCGAGGCATATTGAGAATACACCAAAAAACATTTTTTTTTTTTTCTTAGGGAATAATAATGTTATTAAAAACATATTTTAATTAAACTCATTAAGCTCCATCTACTTTTATTTCCCTATTATTTAAATGATAAATATAATATTATTCTTATATACAAACATTCGGTTCACGATTATAGTGCCTTTGTGTGAGGCCGCATGATATATAAAGGTGTCCAGCGTAAAATTTTCAAGTTTAATATTAAATAATAAAAAAAATGTTATTCTCATATTTTATTAATACAAAATGGAGTTTAATGATGTGTATTTTACGTTTTATAAACAGTATCGTCTAAATGACGTCCATTTACACGAGAGCAAAGCGTTGGTTCAATGGCAGCAACTTCACGACGGATATTGTCTTGTAGGACCTAAATTGTTCGAGGATTATTGCTGTAAACACTTGAAATAAGATATACCCACAAAAAAAAGTCGCACGGTGTAAGGTTCGGTGACCGAGGTGCCCAGGGTATGTCTCCGCACTTGCTAAATAATTTATTGGGAAAAATTCCCCTCAGCTTCTCAATTAAAACTCTAGCTGTGTGTGGAGTCTTGCTGAAATTGTGTTATGTTGTTGAACCTGAAAAACAGCTGCAGTTGCGGTACCAAAAACTCGTCGATCATTCGGCAATACACGTCAGCAGTGACTGTCTCTCGCTGCTTAAAAAAATAAGGGCCAATTATCCCTCGGGCAGAAATTCCACACCATACTGCCGTTTTTGGATAGTGCAAACGTTTTTGATGGCGTTCCCTTGGGTTATTAGGGCACCAGTATTTCATGTTCTGTTTATTAACAGACCCTTCGATATGAAAATGTGCCTATCAGTAAACAATATGTTTTCAAACGTTCGTGCTATTCCAAAACGTTCCAGCATCGTTCTCCCTAAGGTTTCAAGTAAAGAATAGTCATTATCATTAAGAAACTGCACGATTTGCAGTTTGTATGAGTGAAACTGTAATTTCTTTTTCAAAATAACAAGCACTGTTAATTTTTTTAATTCCAGTACAGGCTTCAATCTTCTTTACCAATTTATACGGATTGCGAATAATTTCACGTCGAAATTGAGCCACATGTTCTGGCGTCGCTGCTGACGTTGATGGTCCCGGAGGAGTTTGTTTAACCTTTGTCCCTTTTTGTCTAAACTTTTGAACCCAACATCAGATAAGTTGCGTGCTCGGCCCATTACTTACTCGTCGAATATTAAAATGAGTACAAAAAGCGCGACGCGCACGAACCAATGAATCACCGCACTTTAAATATTGCTCAACCCCGAACGCGCAGTACTATCCTGACCAGTGACTTATTGTTACTGGCAATCTCACAAATCACGCGCGTTGAATAATACCCCTTCCACATACCTCACTCCGAGATGGTTTACGAGCAATTACAATTTCATCTTGTGATTTTTCCGCTGAACACCCTATACCTACCCTTGTGACCTATCAACACATAATAAATTATATCTTCTGAAAATTTAACACTACCTTAACCAGTGAGATATGTACTCGTAAATAATTTAAAAGCCACAAGTTTTATTATGAAGCTGGTAAAATTTATACATGTATTAAAGTCTATATTTCCAAAAGTTTTTTTAAGTATACTTTTATTAGTTTGCAGATAAAATAGATAAACAACATATTAGTTATATGTCAGACTAATTTAAATGCATATAATTTATTTTATTTTTAATATACAGATTATCAACAGGTCGTTAATGACAGTAATAGATAGTCGTAGTGTGACATTAAGGAACAATTTTAAAAGATTTTTAGATAATTATTTAGAGGGAAAAAATTTACAAGATACACTTTTTAAAGTTAAGATAATAGAAAGCAGCGCTTTTTTGAAAGAAAAAAACTACCGGAACTCACATTTTGTTTATCTTTTATTTAAAAAATTACATATTCAGTTCTTAACATAAATTCAATTTATTTTATTTAAGGCAAAATGTTCATAGTAAATTCCAAAGTTTTGTCCATTTCTCGTTTGACAAATCTTCTCGACTTCTTTCCTTGCGTTGGTTTCTAAAACTTTGAAAATCTGTCGGAAAATGTGCCGGAAAAGTAGCACAGTAAAAATAAAAGTTTTGTTATGAATAGACCAATTGAGGATTTAATCAAAATATTAAAAACTACCGCACAAGTACAGAAGTGCGTGAGTTTTAATGTTAACGAGGTATCATCATGCGATAGTGATTATTAACCATGTACAGTATAATATTTCCTTTAAACTGAGCTGTCGTGAATAATATATGCAAAATTAAAACTTGGATTCGCAATATAGGTGAATCTAATATTTGTGTTCTCACCCGAATATGCTGATCAACAGCGGTGTGCTATTAGTACTTTGAAATAATCTATTCTTTACTAGAATTTATGTGAAATAAATCGATGTAAAATTTATATTGTGTAATATTCCTAACACAATTATCATATTAAACAAATAATAGATATTTCGTAGAGACGAACCTATTTTTAATCATATTTAATGGAAAACATATGGAATTATGAGTAATTAAAAGTCTTACGACGTAACTAGCTTAAGTGATCACTTTATATAAATATAACGTTCACCATTTTCACCCATCAATCTCCATATCTATCAAATTTTAGAAAGTTGTATATATGTTAATATGTGAACTCGCTTCGAGTACCACTATACTATCCCTATCTATATATAATAATAATTTATATATATATTTGATCATTAATTTAGCTGAAACAGTTACATGTTACAATGAGAATGGAATTTTTTTTTTGAAATTTTTAATATAATAAAAAATAGCTTTGTGTCTATGAGATATTTACTACTTGTTTAATAACTGCCTTTGTACGTGAAAATTTAGTAATTGTGTGTTCTTGAACATATTCAAATATTTAATTATCATATTATTCAGATTTTAATATAATATCATAATATTCTGTTACATAAATATTTAATTTCACTATATTACTCAAAATATACAGTTACGTACAGCTTATTGCAATGTACTGACTGCACGAGCCTGCTGATCAATATATTATTATTGTAAATTTCTTCATCATAATATATTAAATATCGACCTTGTATTTTTTTTATATATATTATACATACACCTTATCCCAATTTATATTTGGAGATTACTGTTAGTTTATTCTTATATTTGCGTACTTGTAAACTATGTCTGTCTCAACATAGATCTTTCTAGTGATGTAGGTACTATCCAACATAAATTGCATAATTGTCTCATATAGATAAATAAATTTAAATAAAAATTAAAAATATTATGTCTAAGGGTTTGCGCGTACGTGTGTGTGTATGCGTGTCGGTCCGCGTAGTGCGGCGCGAAGTAAGAGGTATGTGGATGTTTGTGTGTGGTGAGGGCTAGCTCGTCTTTTTCTTCTCTGAAGCGATTTAGATATCTCATATTATGTTATATTGATGTAAATAGCAATTTATTCGTTGAATAATAAAGTGATGTATGTTGTCACCCGATACGAGTTTAATTATTAACCCACACGCGGAATATTAGAGGATTTGTCCGTAGACACATCCGTAGCGGTACTTACGCCGTTCGAATAATTTATATAATGCACAAAAATGATAATTAAATGATTTATAATATGCGATGCACAGTAATAGCTAAGTAAAAAAATAATTACGACTTATGTTGTGATTTGTTCATATTTTACTGTATTTATACTCATCACGTAGTGTAGTTTGCTATAAAATATTTGTACTAGCTACAACGCAATTTTATATACGCAATTGCATTGCAGTCCTATACATTTTGTTAAACCTACAATATGAAAACCTATTTAAATATAGATATATATTATTAATAATATTTAATAAAAATACATATTATTAGAGACTGTACTGTAGTAAGGAAGTATAGATAGGTACTGTTAATAATTTTTAAAAGGGTATATTTCTGAGCTTTGCCCTCAAGCAACTTCCACTCGGGTCGCTTTAATTGGTTCATAAATAACCGTTATTTAAAACGGTATATACACCCATAACTGGGAATATAATTTCTGTCATTTCCATCTACTCGTCATTTCAGAGAATATCAATATTATATTCTTCTTCTTTTAAAC
Organism: Eubasilissa splendida; assembly: GCA_031772225.1. NCBI lineage: Eukaryota > Metazoa > Arthropoda > Insecta > Trichoptera > Phryganeidae > Eubasilissa > Eubasilissa splendida. The sequence continues at coordinate 22,210,129 of CM062851.1, read as the reverse complement.
AGGCAATCCACCCTTTGAGAGTGATTTGTGTCATTAATCAAGTTAAAACATTATTTCATAGAAAGAAGTACAACAATATTATAGAATAGGGAATATTATATTACAAGTTAATACCATTGTTGTTCAAGAAATTTACTATTATATAGATTAAATGTGGTGTGTTAAGGGAAAGAAGATGACAAGTTAACCGGGAGTTAAAAATGACCATTGACAAGATTACTGTAAAAATAACCTGTGATCCGCAATGGACAGGCAAAAAATACATAGTCAAGGGTTTCCTCCTCAGTACCACACTCACACATTGGAGAATCTATTATGTTTAATCTATATATTATATTCAAGATTTAGTAAAAATGGCGTCATGTTCGTTATCAATACCTTTTAGCGCTAAATAATAAAATTTATTATATTTTAATAAAACTTATACATAAATCATTTACCAGCCTTAAAACGCAATGGTACGATAATGTCAGATAGGTAGCTATGGAATGCAAAATCTGTAAAAACAAAAAAAAGGGAGGCATTTATTCAACATTGGATGTAGATCGGTTGAAGAAGATTATTAAATAATATTTTAAATGCACAATAATAAAGTATCGTAACTTAAAAGTTAGAATTAACGCAGCATGCTCGCCCTAGGACAGGTAGAAGGATTCAGCTTAATCTTCCACTTTAAATGATGAAATAATTTTTATAAAGCGAAATAAATTCGGAATGACAAGTGTCCTAAGGTATAAAAAAAAATGTTTTGTTGTGTACATTGTCAAACATACTAAACTTGATCGTTTATATTGTTAATATTAATAAAATATTTTTTACAGTGCCCACTTTATAAATACAGTGGAGACCCGCTTTTAGTATTCGAAGGGACCAACAAAAAAAAACGTAAATTTGGATTTTAAAAAAATATATAAAATACTTATTTTTTTATGAAAAATTCAAACATGTTTTTAGCTATATGTTTTTTTGTTATTTTTGAATAGCCCTTTCAATTTTATAAATGATATTAAATGTTTCTGATGATACATTACTAATACTAGTAAAATATGCTTTGGGATCTTCAATATGCCTTTGTAGGAACTGGGTTGATGGGGTGAGCAGACACTACTTCTTCATTGGAGGTTCTTCTTCTGTCAAGTTTTCGTTTATACGACTGTCATCTACATCTGTCACTATTTCATCAATTTCCACTACGTCCGATGTTATTGGAGTCGAAATTTGAATAAATTTTTGACGTTAATTGCGGGAAAAATAAACGTAAACTAGGGTTATTTTAGACTTATAACATTGTTTTATTAAGCACTTGATGAATTAAATACATCTACCGGTTTCGAAATATATAATATTCTTCTTCAGGATGTCAATAACTAATCCAAAACATGCTATATTATTTTTTTAACACAATCTATTTTTATAAAACAATAATTATTTAAATAGTAAATTTAGTACCTTACATAAATTGTTACTTGATAATACAAAATTATTAGAATATTTTTAGGAAAAATTTTTAGATACAAATTAAATGTATTAATTAGAAAGATATACAAATTAAATCAATTTTATCGAAACATTTTGTTGTTTAATTAAAATATCACAGACCTATGTTCTGAATAATTACAAATGCACAATAAGAATGTGTTCTTCTTAATAAAATGTTTAGAATGGGACTTGAAAAATGACACTGGATAATAACACACAGATGGAGGGAAAACGTAAATTCCAGGCATGTAAAATCGGGGTTCCACTGTATATACATTTTAAATATGAATTAAATATATTAATTAGATAGATATACATATAAAATAAATTTTATCGAAAAATATTTTTGTTGCGCCACCGGGATTCGAACCTGGATCTCTTTCCAAACCGGGGAAGGTGCATTATCCAACTACGCTAAAAATATCGTCGCTGTAGCATAAATGTGTTCTTCTAATAAGTATATATATATATATACATTTGTAAGTATTTATTAATTTCAGTTTACGGTATAAATACTTAATATAGATCAGTTTTTAATTTTCTGACACTAGAATTGAAATCTTTCCTTTTTTTCTAATTGAAAAATGTGCCTTTAGAATAAATATGTCACTCATCATGTCTACATAATTAGTTAAAAAAATAATAATATCCTAGTGCTGGGCTTTTATATATATTTAATGAATAATAATATTTACTTGTAGTAAAATAATTGTGATTCTGTGAGGAATCTCTTCAAATTAAATAATTATAATGACAGATTAGTCAAAGGAAATAGCCTTAATGGTGCCTTTATTTAATTGTTTTAGAAGACAGCGCGAAGTATACATTTCATATAAAATCAAAATATTAATTTTCATCATGAATATGATGAGTTAAATTGAATCTGAAATTATTAAACCACTATAAAATATAAAATATTATATTTCAGTATTTAAATTAATTTTGACATTTATTTTGTTTCAGAATATATTGAACAACCTACTGATGGAATGGCTGTGGCGAGTAACAAGCGATCAGCGAGATGTGAACATAAAATGCATATCCAATAAATTGAAGTTAAATTGAATTGGATAAATTGTCATAGTGCAAAAATGGGTTCACCATCTCATCTACCGGAGGAGGTGACGACCCTCAGTGAGAGATTTACAGAGGTAATAGAGACATCGAGTGACTTGGAGTGGACGAACTTGTGGTCTCTCCACTTTGTGGGTGAATCCGGAGAAAACAACGATACCTTCAACCCTAATGTAACAAACGCAACTCTGGATTGCGGAGAAGGCTTTCAAGACGGGTCTTTTTTAGCTTCAGCCTATTTTCAAGCCATAGTGTCATTTCTGTACTTTGCTATTTTTTGTGTGGCTCTTTTGGGCAATGGACTTGTGTGTTTTATTGTGCGCGTTAGTCCCAGGATGCGAACCGTGACAAATTACTTCATTGCCAATTTGGCGTTGGGAGATATCCTCATGTCGCTCTTCTGCGTTCCGTTCTCGTTCATGTCGCAGCTGGTGCTGAACCACTGGCCCTTCGGGGTGACGCTGTGTCGCCTGGTGAACTACTCCCAGGCCGTGTCTGTGCTGGTGAGCGCCTACACGCTGGTGGCTCTTGCCGCAGACCGCTGCAGGGCCATCACTAGCCCGCTGCGACCGCGTCTATCGAAGCCCGCGGCCCAGGCTGCTATAGCCGCCGTGTGGGTGGGCGCGTTGGCTACTGCGGCGCCCATCCCTATCGTGTCATCGCTGGCTCACCCCACCCCGTGGCACGAAGCCTGCCAAAGGTATCAACGTTGTTTATTTACGATTTTATATATTAACATTTGTTGAAGATCATTAATATATACTATAATATTATACATATAAGAATAAAATTTCTGAGAATTTACTAAACAGCTACGATAGTTTTATTTACTTTCATAGACATATATCTCACATACGCAGCGTTTATTCAATTAAATATAATGATTATATAGCGTCGAGGTATTGAAGTTCTGTAAATAAAACTATTACCTTCTTACAAACATGGGTCGTCAAAGAAAGAGATAATACAAAATAATAGGTATGTAAGAACTTAATATTAAAAATACTATGATACCATACAAAATAAAAATATTACATCAGTAATGCTTTTTTCAAATGTCGCTTATATTAATTTTAGTTGAGAATCAAAAATGGATCGTTCCTTTTTAGCCAATGGGTACTGGCTTTCTCAGTCATTTGTGTAATTGGCGCAATGCGTTACTTAATTTGTTCGAGAGTTACTTACAAAAATGGATTAATCCAAAGTAATTAGACACAAACATAGCTTATTTCATCTATTGTTTTCAAAGTCGTATTTGATAGAAATATCAAATAAATATTAATATTATTCGTGTTTATAAAAAAACCAATGAGTTTTTATTTATTTATTATATAAAATATTCTTAGTCATCAATTAATAGTATTTTGCATTTTGCCATAAAACATTTAGTGAATGCGTCATATTTACAAATAATAGCCACAAATATATTATATATGTGTATAATAATTATATTGCATCCAATGTATGAGTGTGGTGCCGAGGAGGAAACCCTTTATCATATATTTTTACCTGTCCATTGCGGATCACAGGTTTCTTTTTAGAGTGGTCTCGTCAATGGTAATTTTCAGCTCCCGGTTAACTAGTGTCATCTTCTTTCCCTTAACTCGCCACGTTTAATATATATAATATAAAGTTTTTTGAACGACAATGGTATTGACTTGTAATATAGTATTTCCTATTCTTTAATATTATTGTACTTTTTTCTATAAAACAATGTTTTTAACTAGCTTAATGGCATAAATTACACTTGAAGGGTGGATTGCATATTTAAAAGACAAAGAAGAAAAATTATATTGCACACGAAGTAATGGTTTTCTCAGTTAATACGATACGGTGATGGGGGAAAATAATGCGCGCGCATCCTGCCACCCCATTTAGTTGCCATGGAGCGTTGGAGTGCATCACAAGGTACGTTTTCCGTTAGCGTTTCCAGTTTACCAGCCAAACTCTTATATTTAGCCTCCTCATTTGTCTTCTAAAAGTGAATCATTAACGTATCATTTTCTTTACTTTTTTAGACTTTGGTTTTCAGGTCTTACGGAGTACCGAGTCCGGTGGACCCCTTGCTCCTTCATTATATTGTATGGCAAAATGGCCTGTTAAGTATTATTATTAGTTTGTTTATTATTATTCTGCAACATGGGATATGGTACTGCTAGCTGGCGCAGTGATTTATGGCATCTAGAGGAGGACAGCTTTGGGTCGTTTGATACACGACGGAACGGTGAAATCATAGTTTATTAATACGTTAATCGAGGAGTTTTGGTGCCTAGGGAGGTCAGCATAGAAACGCTTAGATATATGTTTTATGATCATTTTTACGAGGAGAATGCCTGAATCGTGATGTAGCTGTGAGATCCTTAACCATCTTGGGGCACCCAGTGCTGACCTTATTCTGGAAGGTCTGTAGTTTTTTCATGTGTGTTTTACCGCGTGACCCTAGATGGGGGCTGCGTACAGGAACGGCCTTGTATAAGAGGAACTTGTTGTCAGTGGCAAGTTTGCTATTCCTGCCTAATAGTAGATATATTGCGCAGAGTGCACGTGATGCTGCGCTTAATATTTTATTTGCAAACTTGACTTTACACGCGACAAGTTTTTCGGATCATTGTTCCTCGTAGAAAACTCAATGACAACAATTATCTGGACAAGTTTTTGACATTTTATTTTTTTAATGTAACAAAACAAAAACGAGTTCCTAGGCATGCAGATGTATATATTAGATGAAATGAATGAACCTGATACCCTACCCGTCTGACCTCAACAAATTTCCGATATTTTTATTAAATTTTGGAAACATTAATACAACTTATATATTTTTAAGGAGAATACATTATTACTGTGAAGTTGTAACCTAAAAATTAACCATTATACATTTTTACTGACAATACGAATGTTTAGTTCTTTTCAATCTCTCACCAAACACTATCTCTTATTTTTGTGGTCGCTACAAACTAGGGTTGCATTCTTCTTCCTGGTCCAAGAAACAGCGAAAACATCATGACTTCGCCTCTCCCTGCAGAGCCAAGCCGGGCGTCGATTTCTTCTCCATCTTTTTTAGTGGAATGGTGTACGTCCAGTCTCCGAGAGTCTAGGGCGGTAATCCATCTCAGCCAATTCTTTAGGGTATTTCCAACTTTTGCCACTAAACACAACGTGGTTCCTATAAATCCTTCTCACTCCCCGGCCGGGGCCGAGCGCGGCTCCCGCTCTCACCAAAAAATGTTAGCCGTCGCCGTCTTGACTTCCCATACATATTTCTCGTACATCGGGCCTTTCATTGGCTAACGGGACTACAGTGGGTTCCACACATAGCGTGATATATTTCATCAATTATTTTTGGTGGGCCCATACACGGGGACGCATGCATCTAAACGTGACAATGTGTGTAATATTTTATATATTATGATTGACTATATATATGAGTATGTATTATATGAATCTAAATGTCTGTATGTCTGTTCTATGTCCCACATCTTTTGACTAACTTATGCCAGATTTTGCATAGTTATTCTTTAGGGCCCTGGTTAAAATATACATGCTACCCCTTCCCAAGGCCAACGGATCTCCTCCTCTTGTTATAAATTTAAATATATATATATTGAGTGCCATCCATTCCAAATTTTGCATAGTTACTCATTAGGACCCTGCGCAAAACACACACAGGAATTTTGCCCTCTCACCTGGTCACCTCATATCTTACCACTGATATAAATATATACTATAATTAATTCATTTCAAATTATGCTCAATTACACTCTAGATCCCTTATAAAAATAAAGTCCCGTTTCCTGCCTCACCTGAGCTGCCCCTCCCCATCATTCCGATATAATTGTGTATTAAATGGAATGCCATCCGTTTCAATTTATTCGGAGTTAAGCATATTGCACAAAATAAAGACCCCCCAAACCCAATTGAAAATAATAACTAAATCTGAATCTCTTACAATTTTGAAAATCTATACCCTTTACATCGTTAGATTTAATTCGTCTCAAAACCTTATATATCATTTAGTAAACCTTCGTTATCAACATTAGCCATAGCTATAATGATAATTACTATTGGAAACAATACCTTCATAACTTAGTGATAATTTCCGTGTGAATCGACGCGTGTCTACAATATGCTGTTCACCATAAAACAATGGGCGCTAGCACAAAGGGGCAGTCTGATGTAACAATTGAAATGTTCATTGTCTGTGCTTTCTCTTTCGTAGTCCCTCGCGTCCCGTGCCAAATCCTTTCTTCATAATTATTGGCTACACGAAACCTCTCAAGGGCTGACAAGTTGGCATAAGGGCTTACAAATAAAAATATATATAAATGAATAAAATACCTATCTTTCATACTTTGGATGTAATTTTACAAAGATTTTTTTTGACTCCTTATTAATTAATAACCTGTTTCTTTTGTCAGCTAATTACGCGACATGGTGCAGGTAAATTTTTCCAGTATTCATCTTTGTGATTTATTTTAGATTCATTTAGTTATAGTAGATGTTTTTTTGATATTTCTATATTCATACATATATACATAACGGATAAGGAAACAGACAAGAGTAGCTAAGACGTTAATACGCTAAGAAAACCAAATAAATCTGTTAAATATATAGTTTTGTAGATATTTTTGTCAGCTTGTTTCTCGCAAAAACCACTTAAATTCATTGATATTGCATGTTTAAAATCAGGGTTATTTCCAAAATACCCCAAAACAGGCAGAGTATAAGTTGCTAATCCCCCTAAAATGAAATCAGCCAATCACAGCGCTTGTTGATGATTACCTGATCTAAAATCCAATATAGCTGCCAGAACGATATATACAAAAAAAAAAATTACGTCATAGAATTGTAATGTAATTAAAAGTAAATTGCTGATGTAATAACAAACATTTTGTACATTTGCATTTAAAATATACGTTTTCATCCATAACTCAAAAACACATAAAGTCGTTTTAGGGGGTTTCGAAATAAGGCGTTACACATATGTATTTCTTTGTGTATTCTTGGTCCACTCGATCCTTTTTTGTGTCGACAGAGAAGGGTCTAAAGTTATGTTTGGTATTCTAGTTTGGTGCGTCTCGATCTAACAGAATCTTAAAAACGTGTCACAAGAAATAATACAGTTTAGTGCCCACTGCGCAGTCTGATATATACGAGTATATATATAAAGACGTTTCGAATTCAAAAGCCGTGATTAAAAAACTAGATGTCTTTTGGGTCCAACGTTGGGATAACTGACAATCACTCTTGTTTATTATTATCACTAACTGTTGGATTTTCGTGATGTATGAAGAGAAAACATATTAATTACTTATAAAACTAATAAATAATAATATTTAAATAGGCATTTCGTTCATTACTTTTTATGTTAATTGTACTCTAGTAGTCAATATTATTAAATTGGTCAAACCATGAGAGTACCGACCGTAAGCGATGGGCACGAAGAAAGGATGAGAGATGTGTCGTCCCACGAATAGTTAAGAAAACAATAATTATATTTTTTTTTTAGGAGAACACATTCTTATTGTGAAGTTGTAATTATTCAGAACATAGGTCTGTGATATTTTAAATATGAATTAAATGTATTAATTATAAAGATATACATACAAAATCAATATTATCGAAAAATAAGGTAGATGGCTCTGTCAAATGATGGAACGATTAAATGTATTGATATCAAAAAGGTAACATATAAGGTCGAAAAATTGTCGATAAAAATAGTGCCGCTGTAGCTTAGTTGGATAAAGCACCTCCCCCGGTTAGGGAAGAGATCCAGGTTCGAATCCCGGTAGCGCAACAACAATGTTTTTATTTTTCGATAATATTGATTTTGTATGTATATCTTTATAATTAATACATTTAATTCATATTTACAATAATTATATATTTATTACATATGGTTAGGTTATTTGTGCAAGACCTGATTCGCCATAAATAATACTTACAATACATATAAGTAACAAAATAATATTTATGTTGAAAGAAGTAAAAAAAAAAAAAAGATGAAATAAAAGTAATAGATTTCAATTACGGCTTTTATTATATCTATAGCTAATCTGCAGTTGGTTCCATTCACTGGTCAGGGAGGCAGCCTTCCATGAGAGTGCCGGTTGCACTAGAGAGTCGGTGCCGCCAGCCGCAGCTTTACGCCAGCAACTTTATGTCTCAGAAGCAGAACGAATCCACGTATTATTGTAGATGCACTACAATAATACGCCAACCCGAAGAGTATTTTTTATGAGTTGTTATATTGAATTTGTAGACGGTTGTACGTCACTTACTTGTAGTCAGACCGGAGCTCGCAGATATGCATACTGGTGAATAATGATTTAAAAATAATGCTCTTCATCTCCTTACTGCATAAGCAGAAACGCCGTGATAGCATATTCGCACGAACGCTTAACTGTCTCCTCTGTCATTTGATATCATCATCTTCTTGTCCATCTTCATTGAAGATATGGCCAAGGTGCTTGACGTTTTTGAACGTTAAAATCTTGTCCCGCTCAGCCACACGGGAGATATATAAAATAAAGAGATTTTATTTATTTCATTTAATTATATAATACTAGCTTAAGTACCCGGCATTGCCCGGACTTTACGCAGAGTACAGATGCTTTATTTAGGAGAATGGCGGTAGTTTTATCAATCAAATCAGATGTAGACACTAATTTTCCTCTTAACTTAAGGTGTGCAAAATTTCATCAAGAATTACCATAATTCTGCTTTAAGGGGTGGAAAAAGGGGATGGGGGTAGTTTTTTTAAATCTCGCGTAGATTGTGACCTTCCTTTAGTTTTGAAGGTCAAGTGTGCAAAATTTCATCATGCTCGGAATAAAACTGTAGATATGTATAAAAAACAAACCAACATACACTTTTATTTATATATATATAGATGTTATTAGTAACAGACTTAGTTGTTTGCCCTATTTTTACGTGATTATATTAAAATACTATTTATACCTTTTTAAATTGTTTTGTAGGTTGACAAATGCATACTAAATACATAATACATCGATTAATAAATGATGAATTCCTGGCAATATAAAAGGTTTGGTGCTAGGGGTATTTTTTCACGATGGATAACATGGCCATTTCAGGACAAAGAAATCTTTCCTAACGTCAGAGAAATACGGGGTTGGTATTTACGGGATTACTTGCAGGTTCTAACCATTATTAAATATACACGATACAAGATTTTGTGTGTATTATTTTATATAGTTTGTGTGTCTCACAATAAGTATTACTTATTATTGTAGTTAGTCAGTCTTGTAATTACAAGAGAGAATAGAAAATCACAAGATTTTCTGTTGGAAAGGTAGCTAAGGAGGAAAAATCATTTCTAATATCCATTCAGATTCTAACCATTAGCAACATAGATAACATACATATATACATATAAGATAACATACATATAAGGTTCTAGAAGCTTATATTCTTCTCAAAGTTTATAATATTTATGTTTTCGACCCGTGCAACGCCGGGTATATCAGGTTATCTATTATTATTTCTCACTCCTCTAAATTAGTTTTGAATATAATTTTATATTAAATTGTGAAATTTTAATCTCTATCGTACTCCAACATAAGTTTCTCAAGTTTTGGCGTCAAATTTTCAATTAAAAATTTAAAACATTTCTAGACTTCTTAATTTTCATGTTTTTCTTCGAAGAAAACTTTTATTTTTAAACCTTATTTTTATACAGTGATATTTTTAATTATATGCTTGTGTAAACAAACTTTTACTTTGATAACTTGGAGTTCAGTGTTAAATTATTCCTGTATAGATATTTTTTTATAATATATTTTGACTTAGACGTAAAGTGATATAACCTCATAGAATTTAACATTCCAAATAGATATATTGAACTTCTTGGTATACTTAAAAAAAATTAAATGATATTGATATCTTACAGGACCTACATCATACAATTAATGAACAGTCTCAAGTAGAACTAACGATAACACGCCGATTGTTTATTGCTTGGCTCCGTAAGAATCTATATTGGCAGCTTTACATTCAAGGTAGCCGCGGCCAAAGCCATTGAGTTTGTAAACCCTATTTTTCAGGATTAAAAATATCATTTTTTATAAAATAAAAGTTATATAACACAGTGCAATAAAACATATCCAATAAACTAAATCATTCGTATTTCCCACAGACTATTAAATATATAGACATGAACTAAGGGAAATTTCTTATTTTAATATTTTCATTTTGGTCTCACTCGCGTGATAAAATAGCTCCGTGACTTTTTTTAAAAATATGATTCGATTGGAACAAAAATTTAAACGCTGACAATATAATGTGTATTAATGTAAAAAATACGTCTTGTTTACACAAAGATTTAAATTTCGAAGAATAAGTACTTTTACTGTTACATAAATGTGTCATAAACTATTAGATTTATGTTTCCACAAATAATGTGTGTAGAAAGCCCCGCATCCCGTCTATTATTCATGTCAATTATTTTACAAAATAAATGTTATTATTTAAAATATACTTAAAGTACCGTTCGGGTGGTAACACGCTGTTTAACGCTTGCGAATTTGAAATGTTTACTCACCGAGTTATTACATCCTTTTTCAGACCAGACCTGGTCATTAGGCACTTGATCTTCTGAAACTGCAGCGGAAATTATTTGGCACCATTTTACTCTATATATCGCTCCCGAAGTATATTAATAGTCAGTGCTTAGGTTTTCTGTACATTTATTTCCATATTTCCAGGCCAAGATTGGTATACTCTACAAATAATGTAGCACTGGATCCACCTGATATCTGAGTGGAAGGAGTACATCTGGAAAGTGTATCCAACTTTATGTATTTGGATAGCATTTTTACATCAAATTTCTCACTTAATGATAGCGTCTTCAATACCAGAGATATTTTCCAGTCTACTAAAATATCACTAAATAAAGCTTTCGTTTTGGGTTTGGGTACCCTACAGAAGACATGTTAAGATTCTGGAAATGTTCCACCAACGTTTTATTTTTTCATCGCTTTCTACAGACCGGACACGTGATACGCAAGTGCAATCATAAAAACATGTCACATGTGGGGAGATCGTAAGCAGGTGAAGATCTGGGGGCATAAGAAGCGGAACAAAGATTTCCTCCTGGAGATGCTGAATTTGTGTGGAGCACCTGAGGACTAAGAACAGATGGCAGAATTGACGGTGTTCCGGTGGCTAGACGAGCTGGAATTAAGCAGCGAGCCGTGGCCATGCGACAACGTAACGTCAAACGTAATATTAAATCAGTCAACTTAATGTGACGTCTATGGGAGGGAGTGTGCCTCTCGATTAGGACTATTCTCCCACCAAAGAGCGTACGAGGGGAAAATAAACTGTGACACAGAACACACAACTAAATGAGAATAGCCAGGGACCCGCAGTGCTTACAAGCAAAAAATCTGTGCATTTCTGACAATCTTGGGAAACTATTGTAAATTAAATAATACATGTGTTATAAACGAACGATTCATAATTATTATTATTTATATATTTTTTAATGTAACTAACAACTATAAATATCCAATTAATGGTATTTTATTGATGTTATCTAGGTAAATATATATTTGTTAAATTTATTTTAATATTAAAAAATATAATACATTTTAAAACATTTATTCATTTTCAATAAGAGTAGGACTCGTGCATAGAGAAGGAGTATATACGAGGTTATTTATGTTTCAGTTAGTCTGTGTATATATTTTTTTACTTTAGATACAAATTGATAGTAGTCTGTAATTGTTATAATTGTGATGGGAAGATTGTTAAAAAATTTGATGCCTTGATAAATATAGTGATTTTGGGTTGCGGTATATTTTAGTATTGGAATATCAATTCGGTCTCTAAATCTTGTAGATCGGAACTCGCTTCTAAATTTTAATTGATTTTTAATTTAGAAAATTTGGATTATTGATTTTTTTTTATGTCTATTATATTTATATTTATATTTACACTAGTGTCATCTGTGTACCAGTAGAATCTTTAACTACTTCTTTCTAAATACTACAACGACTATCCCGCCACCGCGGCGCCGCTAGTGCCTAGTATATACTTCTTCTTTTACTAATTGCTTACTGTTGTATACGCGTTATTTCCATGATTATTATTTGCATTCTAGGTGTATGATGGATTTGGAAAAAACACAAAGCAAATCGGCAGAACTATTTCTATTAATTTTTAATAAAAACAATAATTATCTTTAATTACGTGATGGATGGTCAAATAGTAAAAGAATCATGTTCAATCATAAAAACGTCCATAATTATTTTTATATTAAATTTTATTAGGTATTATCTTACGTTAAAACTTAGTAGTAAATAGTACTCAAAAAATACAAAAAAAAAATGGTAGGGTCGCATAAACGATGGTTTAATATACGTTGAGTAAATGGAAGTTCATAATCCTATGTACAGCATATAATAGGTAATAGGTATATGATTGTATAATATCATTAGTAACAGCATAACATCAACCTATACCTACTGTATTCCACTAATAATAACGAGGGGATCCTCGAATATAACGCCCGATTAAACCAACTAAACCATTTTAATAATCACTTATTTATTATTTTCAATTTTCCATCCTGTACCTAGCTAGTTTGATAATTTCGAGTCAAAATTATATTTAAATTAAATGCGCCACAACACCTGTACTAACGTGTGGGTGTGAATTATCGATATAAACGGATGCCACAATAGTGTTAACGTGACCCTAAGAGCCATAGAGAGGTTCAAGTAGGAGATTTGGGTTGCTACGTGAACGAAATTCAAATGAGTTGATACGCAGTCAAACTGAACTAAATGTTGCAGTACACTGGGTGGGAAAGTTGAAATGGGAGATTTTATCTGATGAGACCGGAACAGATTGTTTAAAAATGAGATGATCCGTTTAACAGATGTTTAATCATCACTTTTTTACTGCGGCCCTGAAAATCTCTACAATAGATTGTCCAAACCAATACCTCAGGTTATTCAGCAGAGACGTGCAGTGCATACAAACAAAAAAGCAAACGTAAATTAAATAATTGTATTAGTGTAAACAGATACATTATTTTACAATTAGTACCATTTGTGTACCAGTAGAGACTTTAATTGCTTAGTTCTAAAAACTACCACGACAACTCACCACTGCACCCATGGCGCTCTCGTATATTCGCCGCATCGAGCTATTCACATTACTCTGTTGTCTTTAAGCTAGTGAATTACTCGAGTCATATAATTGGCCATTTTCCGAATTGAAAATTTCTTTCTATTGATCTGTTTTGTATGGAGTCATTACCTACGTAATGTTTTAAACAGATTCACATTAGAAAAGCTTATAACTGCGTGTAAATCATTGAAGTGTCTACTTCCTATTTTACTATCTTACTATTTATAACGTGTTGATTTCATGATTGTTCTTTAAAGTTGGTGCATGGATTGGTTTTTGATTTGGAAAAACCAAAAAGCAATTGGCAGAACCATTTCATATGTTAACCTTTAATAGCAATGATTATTTCCTTTAGTTATTGCGTGAAGGATTTCCAAACTATAAATTAATCATGTTCACAGTGATAGAAAGTGTTCTTAAAAACGTCCATACATTTTTTATATGGGTAAGAAGGTATTATTTTACGTAAAAACTTAAACTTTAAAAACACTAGTAATAGTACTCTAAAATTACAAATAAATACATGGTAGGGTCGTATAAACGACGGATTTATTTTGTCTTAAGACTTTAACTTAAACGAAAGTACATATATTATATTTGATTGTATAATGTCATTGGTAACAGCGTAACCTAAATCTATACATACTGCACGCCACTGTTATTCAGCCATAATGTTCTTCTTCTTTAAGTGTCCTAATCTTCATAACTCTTTCCCCACATTATTCGATGTAAGATCTAATACTTCTCTGGATGTTTCATTACATGTCCGAGTTATTAAAGTTTTAGGATTTTTATTATTTAAAATACTTATTTTTATTTATTCATCCGAACCATAACATCTTCATTCGTAAGTCTATCCATTCAGCTATCCTGCCATACCAGCAACAGAGAAGCTCGGAAGAAGCTGGGGAAGAATATGAACTCTACTAAACTTACCTAAATATACTGAAGTTGATAATGATGATGATATAAAAAAAAGTAAAATAAATGTTATTATTCATTTATATCAGATGTTATACACTAGATTTGACTTTTTTTAAAACTATTACTTAGATAGGACCTTAACACTAATGTAAAACTAATTCTTAAAATTTTCGCGTTTTTTATAAAAATGTGGGTTTTTATTATTCATTTATATCAGAAGTTATATACTAGATTTGACTTAAAACTATTACTTTGATAGGATTTTTATACTAATTTAAAACTAATAAACTGAATGTTATTTGCCATCATTAAGAAAATATGAGCATTATAAGAAAAACTACGACCATTAAATTTATTTTCTGCGTGCTACAAAATTGCCTTAATATAGAAAGTTTTTGCATACACAAAATATATTTTCTTATAATCTTGAAGCCAGGATTACGGAAACAAGTCTGCACTGCACTAAATTAGCAAAATATTAAAAATGAATAGAGAACCATTCAATTTGCAGTTTTTAAAACACTTCGTGTTAATGAAAACAAATTATTTTAAATAATACATATTATTTAATAAAATGATTTGAGGCTTCAGCTATTTAAAATCAAGTTTTATATTAAAAATACAATAATTTCTTACTAAATAATATTTATTTCGATCTTATTAATGTGTGTTTTTTTAATTTCAGATCGCCGATTAAAAAATAATAAAAAACACATATAAAATAGCACTTATATAAATATTATTATTATGTTCGTTATTTAAATTTGTTCATTATTTCTAAATTCAAAATCCTCACAGACTTGATTCAGTTTTGTAAGAAATATGGAAATATGGTAAATGCTACCTACGTATATGATAGGTGTAACCTACCCACAGTAACAAGGGTTCGTTAATTGAAACGTATTTGAGTAAACAAATATCATAGAAGAGAACCCTCGGCACACCTAAAAACCGACTTATATACAGCATGACCGTACATTGCTTCGTCGATTTTGGCTGAACAAGATAATTATTTCTATTTTACATACCTATACTAGATGTAAAGATTTGTTTTATACAATATTTAAGGCTAATATAATACGACAATAATACTATAACTATGCATAATATCAATTTTACGACTTTTTGTGACCTTAAAACATTAAAGTATCATGTGATAATTTGGTTCTCTTTTGTTTCAAAATTTTGACAATAATTTTCTCTTCAAAACTAAATCACAGACATTTCAAATTTTCCAGTAGTTTAAAAGATTACAAGAAAACAAAGCACTTGTAATATTTGTCGAACAATAACCGTTGATTTGAATACAAATTAAATATTTGAGTTACATTATATAAAGTTCTCGAAAACAAGAATCAGTTAACTCACTTATCCTAAAATATATAACAACATTTTTGTAAAATTTTATCTCATCGGCGATGAACTAAACTCGGTTTAAGAAATCGAAAAATTAATTTTCAAGCACGTTATGTTGATGAATATTTGTGCATTTGAATATATATTTTTTAAGTCTAATCGAGTAAACGTGAATTAACAGTTTCAGGTTTTTTTTTATCGATGATTAGTTTATTGAGTTGTGGTTATTAGATGACAGTTGTAACTTGTATATATAAAGAAAGTTTGATATGCAAAAGATACAAGTCATTTAAAATCAATCTAATTATTAATTATGTGTAGCTAATTACATGTAGCTGAAAATTGTAGTGCGGCATCAGATACTCAGTGGAAGATCACCGGGAGCCAGAAGTTTCTAAAAAATGCTGTTTGTTTTCATTCTACTTGAATATTTATAAGAATTGCATATTTCATCTTCGGTCTCTAATATATGTACTAGTCCAAAATATCTTGATGTATGGAGTATTCTGGATATTCATGGTCCCAGAATGAGTAAGATTAATTATATGATTTCGGTCTTATAACAGTAACATTTTTCAGTATTCTAATACTGTGAATAAATATTTGTTATAAAGGATGTTCTAACTTTTAATAAATATATAACATAAAATTCTGAATAAGAAATATTATATAAATTATTATAATAATTGTTAAAATAACAAACAAGTATGTACACATCGATGGTGAAAAGCAATTTTACTGTTAATGCCGAACTATACAAAATACGTTTTTCACATAATTTCTCTTCATTTTATATTCTGCGTCAGATAGTCTATATCTCATAAATATATGACAAAAAACAAAAACTGAAGGTTAATTCTAAACTACTGTTATTTTATTCAAATTTAAAGAAAATATGCGGTGAAAGCCACTGAAATCTTTTTAACGTTGGCGTATAAAATAATCGTGATACAGTCAATTTTAAAGAGATACCATTATAATGGAGCAGAATTTTGTTTTTTCTGTAAGCTTCAAAGCAGTGTTTTTTTTGTAAGCTTCAAAACCTCATTAACGATTTTTATTGTTCTAATAATAATCCTTTCATTATTTGATAGCAATATTCCTACAACAATTTTTTTGGAAGAACATTTAAAAGATTTTATTAATTTTTCAAATGTTTTTTTGTCTCAAGTTGCCAGGTTGTAGTTTTAGTGTTTACGATAAAAGTACCTATCCAGCGTCGATATGGATTATTTTTTTAATATTTATTGCATTAACTTTGTTGTTGAAAATAATTATTACTTTTTAAAACAAACTTATTTTGTATAAATCACAATAATTTTTTTTTGTAAATAGTGATTCGTACATGGAATGCATATCACATCAATATTCTAACTAAGTTAAATGTTTATTTTAAACTAAGCTAAACGCTTGTGCTTTAAAAATAGGATTAACTTAATGGCCTTCTGGAACGAGGCTCGAACCCCCGACTATAGATCACTAGGCGAGTATCGTAACCACTAGACTGCAAGCACATCAACCGGTTGCGATACTACTATATTTTCGTTGCCTAGTCCTACTCCTATTACCAGCCTCGTGAAGCCACGCTCCCGCCCGACAATTGTATTTTTTTATTTTTGTATATATTATTTTATGGATCAGTTAGTGTGCGTCCATCCTGACAGTGGTATCGAAACAGGTCAATGATAAATCAAGACTCCACAATTTACAATTTTATTACACTTAATAATTTATTTTCTTACCTATGATTTAATTTATCTAAAAGCTTATTTTTAAAATGACTCGGTACTAAACTAGATCACCCACTGTTATAATATTGTTAAAATTTTAACATTGTTATTTTTAAATAAAACCTGAATTGAAGAGTTCGGCCGAATAACAGTCTATGTTACATTTTTTTCGAAATCAGATTTGTAACTGAATAACATTCTATGTAACTTAAAACGTTCCTTAAGTAAGTTCCTACAGAAACCAACACATATTATTGCTATGCCACTTAACACAACTGGAATCGTGAATTACATAATGCGTTCATTATTTTATTTATTGCTACATTCGCAGATCGGCTTTGTTACAGTTTTGTTAACTAACATTGATTTTGCCATAATGAAGAATAATATTTCCTGAAAGCAATGACATAAGTAACGTCACTGCCATAAGAGTTTGACGGAATAACGGTCTATATTACTTTCGGGCAATAAAGTGTTTCCCTAATTTATCGATGACTTTTATTTAAGTTTTTAAAAACAACTACATAGGTCGTTATTAGGCCGAACTTTTCAATTGTACAATTATTGTATATGTAAGCAAATAAAGTAGGTAACAATGTTAATACAAATTAAAATGAACCCTATTCACGCAGGAGTATCTGCCGCGAGGAGTGGCCACACCCGGAGCAGTCCTACTACTACTCCATGGCCCTGATGGCGCTGCAGTTTGTGGTTCCCCTGGCGGTCCTGGTTTCCACCTACACGCGCATCGCCATCGCCGTGTGGGGAGAACGGCCCCCTGGAGAAGCAGAAAACTTGAGAGATATGCGGATGGCGCAGTCAAAGAGGAAGGTAAGAAAAAAATTAAAGTCTCTCTCTCGTACGAATTTAATGTTTAATATTAATTAAATTATTAAAAAATTACCGGTTTATTCGTCCGGTAGTTGTTTAAACGTCTGTGATTCTTGTATTAAGAGCGAGCTTTCATTTTTACAGTTTTAAATCCGAGAAATTATATACGAATTAAATATGCTTTCAGACGAGGATAATAGTTAAATTCTTATAAGTTCCAGAGAAATAATTGATGACGTTATTTGTTACGTAAATCATACGAGAGAGGAAGGCTTGAATAGAAAGAGACGACAATAAAATTGTTGATTTTCTCACATTCGATTCAAGTGTCAAATATAACACGTGTTTAGAGGTTTATCCATGACTTATACAAGTATTTCATATTAATATTATGGAATGAGTGTTGTCGTTTGAATTAATCTATCGAAAATTAAGCAATTTTTCGATGCACCTAATTCATATATGTGAACATGTTTTGAAATCAAACAAAGTACTTACATATATTTAGATGATCGATGATGATGAATCAATGTTCTAAATTTAAAATTATTATGACTGCTTTAATTTATTATTTTGTTTAATATTATCGATTTAAAATGCCACGTTGGCGTTTTGGTGATATGTCTGTTTCATAATTATATATCATTTATGAAACAGGCAGTTTGTGTTTAAAATACAACAGTGTTATATAAAAACGAAATATTTAATTGCGATATACATAAAAATAACGTACATAAAATGTTTACTTTGTTCAAGAAAATGTTGTTTTCCCTTAAAATCTGTAAAAGAAAACATCTAATTTATGAAATTTGCTACTAATATTCTGAATAAGTTCAATAATAATTCATACCGTAGGTAAAATATGCGTGAAAACATATATTTTCGGCATTTTTAAACGAAAATATGTCATGGTTGGATCGAGAGGCGAATTGAAGTTCGATGGACAATTAAAATTATCATATTTTATAAGACAGAAAATACATATTATTGTATTTTTGATATAAAAGTTTGTTTGAAGCTTGAAAGCCTGAAGCTTGAAACCTCAAAGCAAGTGAGTAAATATAATATATTATTTAAAAACGTTGAAAATTGGTAATATGTCCTGCAAAATGAATGATTTATAGTACGATTAAAATTTAACATTTCGTTAATTTATTTCAATTGAGATTTGTTTTCGTAATATTGGCTTCAGGATTATAAGAAAATATATTTCGATTATGAAATAATTTATCAAATGAACACAATTGGAACAATGAAAAATGCATCTAATGGTTGCGGTCTGTCTTATAATGCTTGTATTCTCTTAATTATGGAAAATAACGTTCAGTTTATTAGTTTTAAATTAGTATAAAAATCCTATCAAAGTAATAGTTTTAAGTCAAATCTAGTATATAACTTCTGATATAAATGAATAATAAAAACCCACATTTTTATAAAAAACACGAAAATTTTAAGAATTTATTGAAGGCGCCGTCTTAATAGCGTTAAGGATTAGGTAGGGCAAAAGTAGTCTTGCAAGATATCGCGAAGCGTCTCCCATGTGGGCGTCACTTTTATTTCACACATTCAGTATTCTAATAGTACTGGCAGGATAAGGCTTTCGCTGATTGCTTGCTATTAAGTCCTGTGGGCGCCTATGGGTGGTGGATTCTTTCTTCTTTTTTATATTTTTATTTATTATCTTTGTTTTATTAACCACTAAATTGAGTTTAAATACATCTACCGGTTTCGAAAAATACCATTTTCTTCTTCAGGATGTCATAACTGTCACCAATTTTTTGTTCAAACAAAGATATTTTGAAATCACGATTCGTTACTTGTGAATAGTTTGTTTTATTGATACAATAAAGGTGCAATGTGTACAACGTATTCACGGAGATGTGTTGAAACGAGCAGACTTTTAGTTTTTTCTTGTTTGAACTTCAGCAGCGATCTAACCATTGAAGGGTCGTGCTACAATTTATAAACATAATTTTGGAGATGATTCTCCCCTGGGAATCATTACATGACAAGTAGATAAGCTTAATTCTGGGTTCGAGCCGGGTAAACGAAGTATAGAAAAAAAGGTAATTAAATGGAAATCTCTATTTCTTCTAGCGACATACCCAAAGTGTGAAATAATTATTTTAAATACTAATTAAATGTTTTAATTAGAAAAAATTACATACTTAATCAATTTTGTCGAAAAATATTGCTGTTGCTACCCGGATTCGAACCTGGATCTCTTTGCATCGTTTGTTAATGCACCTTCCCTGGATTAAAAGAATCCCGGGAGCAACAACAATATTGTTCGATAAAATTGATTTTGTATGTATATCTTTCTAATTAATTAACATTTAATTAGTATTTAAAATATCACAGACCTACGTTCTGAATAATTACAACTTCACAAAGAGAATTCGTTCTCTTTAATAATAAAATTATTATTTACTTGCATTTGTGGAGATCCTTTCCATAATATGGAATTCCTGAAGAATTAATGAAAAGTGTAACATTTAAATTAAAACACATTAGATATATTATATGGAAAGATATCTTCGATCTTTCCAATATCTTTACCATCAAGACTAGCCCAGATCTTTATATTGCTAGTGGAGTGTTTAACAAAGTATGCTATGGAAACCTAAACCATTATTAGCAACAACTTTCCCTTTAAAGCTTTGTTACAAACATTGTCTAGTACCTAGTTTAGGAGAGAATGAAAAAACATTTTTTTATTTTAGTAGCACTTTAATAATAACAATACAAATATTTTGTAAAACTGTATTTTATTTGAATCCAAATAAAATGTATGAGTTATATTATATCGAAAGTATAAAATCAGAAATCGGTTTGTGTTATAACTAAAAATTATAAAAAAGCACAATTTTGGTACCCTTTCACTTCATGGGCGGTAAACCACACTTCGCCGAAAAAATCTAAAAATGAAAACCTATTCAAAACATTGAATCGCAATATCTCAATTTGATTTAAAAACCCGAAATATCTTGCATACACATATTGCGGGTTTGCAACAAATGCGAATAATGGCGTAATTTACTATTACATATTACCGTATTTTTTTTAATGACTTTTTTATATGATGTAAGACGATACTTCTTATCTATCGCGAAAAAATTGTATTTTATAGGTTTATTACAATTAGTACTTTTACATAAAATATGCTTGTAAAGATGAAAAATACAAAATCAGGATTTGTGAGAGTAAATAACATTCATAGTTAGAAATAAAATTGAAATGAATTACAAATAACTATTAAGGAGAACACATTCTGTGATATTTAAAAAAATATAAATTATTATAAATTCAGGTCTGTGAAATTTAAAAAAAATATAAATTAAATGCATTAATTAGAAAGATATACATATAAAATCAATTTTATCGAAAAATATTGTTTTTGCTAACGGGATTCGAACCTGGATCTCTATTCAATCCGGGGAACGTGCATTAACCTATTTTCTGAATAATTACAACTTCACAATAAGAATTTGTTCTCTTTAATAATACATATAATAATGTTTCAATGTGTTCAAAATTTAATAAAAAGTGAATCATTAATTCTGGCGTCTCCTATCGGATTACTCAAAAGTATTTGAGATTCTGTAAAAATAAAGAAGATGGTTTTCAAATAATGGAACGATAGATGTATTAAATTGAAAAGTGGCATATATAAGTTCGAAAAATTTTCATCAATGTACTGTGTTGGCATAGGATAATCGGTTAATACACGTTACCCGGATTGAAAGTGATCCAGGTTCGAATCTCGGTAGCAACAATAATATTTTTCGATAAAACTGTTTTTATATGTATATCTTTGTAATTAATACATTTGATTTGTATTTGCAAATAATTCACCAAACTTATTTTTAACATGGATTTTTTAAATATTATATCGTTTTAGAAACTATATAGAAGAGGATACGCAAAAAAATATATATATTATATAATCCTCAGTGAGTCCCTGATATGACACTGTATCCATAAATTACTTGTTGATGAATAAATAATTATATATTTTTAATAAAAATACATTTTTATTCTGACGTTGCTATTAACCCTTCCCAAACCATGCAGTAACACAGGTTTACCAACATACTTAAACCTGTAATATTTCGGTAAATATATGCAACATTAAATTCATATTTTAGATAATTCTAAAGAAAATATTAGCGCTTAGATATGACTAGTGAAAAACCAATTATGAAAAGGAAATCGTACAAAAATAATTATTTTATCCATCCAATCCGTTGTAATTAATACATTGGTAAAAATACCATTTGTGATAGGAAAGACAGAGATCACACACTATTTTGACAGTGAAAAAAACAACAAACATACAAATATAATTATCTTTTTCTCACTAATTAAATGAAGAGAGATAAGAAGGAAGGACACATTATATAGGACATAATGAATGCTCTAAATTATGTTATTAATCATTTTTTCAAAATTGAATGCTCAATATTTAGAGTAAATTCATGCCACTAAAGTCATTTAAGCTAAAAAAACATTTTTTCTAACAGTAACTTACGGTAACATGACTTGACAGCATGGCTGCATTCGGGTATTTTATATCATGGTATGGTAAAGGTTCAAGACAATAGTTTTATAGTCCCGGTGAAAACCATATATTTTTTAAAGAGATTATTTTATGCATCTTTCTAAAGAATTCTTTTAATTTGAATTAATAAATAATTGATCACTTAATAATTTCTTCCAATATTGACATCTTTAACTCTATTTTACACTCGTATCTATCTAAGTAATTTATACCCCCTGTCTAGAATGCTTAATTGCTACAACGAGATTTAATTAATTAATGCTAACCTGGATAGATTCTTAATAACACACTCAGCTTAAAATAATAATTGTATTATACCTATATGGTTGATAGCCATTCAAACGCGTAATTAATGCTTACCATGAGCGCCAATAATTGTCTCGTGTCACGTGGTACAATATTGTTGACCTTGGAACCAATACGCTTCTGTACTTGAAATTTGAATATCTTGTTTTTTATCTTCTCCACTCAGTGTGTAATATAGGATTATTAATCAATAACTTAAGAACCACTAATTAATAACATCACGTTCCCTAATATTTCACCCCTTCTTTCCATATTCCTTGTAATGACCATAAAACCCCTCTCTTTTCCACGCCTCGCCCTACTATCTGAATTCAATAGAATTTCGAAAGGAGCTGTACCTCTTGAAACTATACTAATGACAAAAGTCAACGTTCAAAATATTAAAATGAAACTTTACCATCAAATTATTAAAAAAAACAATAATCATCCCCATATTTACATCAGGAAAACTAAATGACATTTATTCGACGTCGTAGAAG
This sequence comes from Eubasilissa splendida, assembly GCA_031772225.1. NCBI lineage: Eukaryota > Metazoa > Arthropoda > Insecta > Trichoptera > Phryganeidae > Eubasilissa > Eubasilissa splendida. Next base: position 22,186,232 of record CM062851.1, on the reverse strand, counting down.
TATTTATACGTATATTGAAATTAAAATCAGCTAAAATCTTCAAATAAAAATATCAGTACGGTTTTGGAGAGAATCTTGGCATCCGTGACGCTATCATTAAATTAACTTCCATAAAGTATAATATAATTGCTTATTTAGATAAGGGTGAAAAATGTCTTGGTATATTTATAGACTTACGAACGAAATATCTCTGATTGCATCTCTTAAATAAAGTGAAATATTGGAACCAAGGTTAATTTCAGACTGATTTCGGAGCTACTAAAAAATTTAAAACTGCCTTAGAGAATTACTTACTTTTAGATTTAAATTATTTAAAGAATTACAGCAATAGGATCAGTCAACGCTGAAATAAAAATATTCAAAACATAGTTTGATGATAACTATGTATTTAGTCCATAGCTTAAAGAAAAACTATTATGTGTCTACTATTTTCCACTATATATAGGGTGGGCCATAAGTTTTTGCATTTTTTAAATCGCTTCCGTGTGGGAACCATGTGAAGGAGGGGCACGCGGGTGTTTGATCCTTGAAAATTTAGTCGCAATAAATCACTTCAAGAATACATGCGTTAAATAGTTTTACAATTGTTCGGCGCCTGTATCATGTTCACTATCGATTACACAGTGTGGATGAATATTAATTTAATTAAATCATTACTCAGAAAGTTAGAGGAAACCGGTTCAAAGCTTAATAAGAAGAAAACCTGGTGACCACGGAACAAGAGAAGCGAAGAGAATGTCGCGCAAATTAACGAACGTGTATGAGAAGATCCTGGCTTATTGATTCGCAAGCGTTTTTCTGCTATGGCGATACCAAAATCAACTTAAATAATAACAAATGGTAAACCAGTCACAATAACCCAACTTAATATTTGTCAAGAGATAGCCAACACCCACGCGCTTTGTGTCATAAAATGTTTCAAAACCTAAGTGCCAGATTCGAGGAATACTAGCGCCGGGATTGTGGACATTATTATTAAGACACGATTTTCCGAATTGTGCTCTTTCAGTGAAATAAACATTCGTTATCATACATGTAATATTTTATAATTGTATTTTCAAAATTGTAAAAACTTACGGCCCACCCACGCCGAACAATCGCACAAGATTCGTTGTTTTTATAAAACTGTTTTACGCAGAACGCGTGCAGCTCCCCCGTGAAGCGATCCATTGCGACTAAATTTCCAGGGACCACGCCCCCGCGTGCCCTTCCTTCGCGTAGAAGCGATTTAAAATGTGTAAAACTTATGGCCCACTCTGTATAAGAGACAGATATGTCGTTTATATTTGTAGCGTTAACTTTGCGGTTAGACATCAAAATTAATAATTGTATTTATATTTATCTTTGTATAAACCACTCTGTTTTATTTTTGATATATATGTCGACTACTAGACATGAAGATTGAAAATAGTTAGCCCGGTTAACACTGTTATAATATTTAATATATAACATACTAACACGTTCGATCAATGCAAATGGATCATGAGAAAAGACGTACTCGAACCATGTGTTAACGGGAGTCCGAGTATATGAAACGCCGGTCTTGTAAATAAAGTGACTGCGATAATCAAACTACTCGCAGGGAACACTTCGCTCTAATATTAACAATATTGAAATTCACCAGCGCGATAACTATGCGCACGTGCCACTTCTTGTCACGTGTGGGTCGCAATTACCGACAACACATAGGTAATCAGTCAAGCTGGAGATGTGCTGCGCGTGCAGCCGCGTGTGCTTAGATTCTTCCATTAAAAGGCGAGCCGGCGTAAAAAGGCTTTAAGCAGCAGTGCGTGAAGCGGAGAATGATTACGACTTTTTCATCCCGTGCGCAGCAGGCTGGAATCTGCCTCGAGGTACCGGCGTAAGCCGGGAATCGGCAGTCTTGGAGAGGCATTCCTATTCTGCAGATAGGCATATGGATATTTCTCCGGGCTCCGCGGTACATTCGTAATTAGCAGAAAAATAATATATTTGTACGCGACCGGGCATGACCGTATATTGGATTGAATCGAACCCGGCGACCATGGTTATTATTCGTGTCCGACCAAAGATTAGATAAATTTTGAGACCAGAAACATTGCTTAAACGTATCAAATAACTGAGTGTTTGTAAATAATATGAAACGTTGCAAGCCATTCAAACACGCCCACCTGTATGCTATCTGATGGTATTCGATTAACAACTCTACCACATTAAAAACTAGTGAATTTGATACGGTTATGTAAACAAATATAACTTATTTCTCTCACGTGTAACGTGGGTGTTCGACTAAGTACCCGGGCGAAAGGAACAAGGGGCTTCCTTTACTTTCCAGGTGTCATCCGATGCGAGTCAGTGATTGTAACCCATAAGTCAGTCAATTGTTCGATGTCGCGCCAGCAGTATGAAGTAGGGGCACGTTCCCTAACCAAAGGTGCAATTCTCATACGTCGTCCAGTCAATGCAGCCGGATGTTTATCATGATAGTTGTAATTTTTATATATGTGTCGTCCCCCAGCTATTTTATAAAACGAATAATTCGCATGCAGGGGTTGGTTTTTGCACGCTGAGTTGCGCGGGCCAAATATTTACTATATTTCGTTTCTTGTAATTTTCACAATAATTGTAATTTTAATTTCTGTGCTATCCCTCGGCGATTTAATGAAACTAATAATTCGCATGCAGGGGTTGATTTTTGCACGCTGTGTTGCAGGCCAAATATTGATTATATTTTTTTACTTGTAATTTTCACAATAATCGTAATTTTAATTTCTGTGCTACCCCTCGGCGATTTAATGAAACTCATGAATCGCACGCAGGGGTTTGTTTTTGCACGCCTAATTTTGGGCTAAATATTGACTATATTTTGATACTTTGTTTCCCATAATAACTGTAATTTTCCATTTCTGTGTTATCCCTCAGCAATTTAATGAGATACATAATTCCTATATGGGGCTCGGTTTTGTATGTCGAGTCGCGGACCAAATATTTATGGTACAAAATGCTTCAATGAATAAAAATTAATAAACAAAAAAAATCACCTCTTATTCTTTATCACTTCACCGGTCTTGTCGTGTAGAAGTCTTTCCCATTCCGCTATAGGCGGGCGACCAGAGAGATAAAGAACAAGCCTGGCAGGTCGATCAGTTGAATCAACAACAGATTCAGCTAGACGGCAAATAATAACGTAACAATACCCACAATAGTATTTATAGGTTACACTAGGTAGGTGCATTATAGTAAATGCATGTGAGGAGGATTTTAAAATAGCTATATTTTCAATTATCATATGTACTATAATTTTGTATGTCATTGAACTGTTAATGCTCTGTGAATTATTGTATAAAATTAAAATAAAATATCAAATTTTGATCCAACACAAACTGTTATGGGATTAAACTCCATTAATTATCATATTTAGGGAAGTATAATAATTAATAAAAAAAATGAATGGTAGGTAAAGGTAAATTAACATTACAGTAGCTAAAATAAGAACACTATTATGTATTGTATTATATTCTTTCAAGTTGGAAACATTATATCAATTAATATTAATGTAATATGTTGAGAACCGTATGCTTTCTCTGGCTCAATTATTCTTGAATGACACAATTATAAAATAATTAATATTTTGGAGTTAAATTATTACAGTGCACGTGGTAGTAAAATAAAATATTATTTTAATTTGTTAACTTTGTTTTATTAATCACTTATTGAATTACAATACATCTACCGGTTTAGAAAAATATCATTTTTTTCTTCAGGATGTCAATAACTACTAAAAAGCATGTTATTCTTTCTTTGACAAAATCTATTTTTAAAAAACAATAATTATTTAAAAAATAAATTTAGTACCTTACTTAAATTGTTACTTGATGATACAAAATTACTAGAATAATTTTTAGGAAAAAATTTTAAACGGGACTTGTGGTTAAATTTAGTTAATTGACATCCCGATGAAGAAAATGATATTTTTCGAAACCGGTAGATGTATTTTAATTCATTAAGTGGTTAATAAAACAAAGTTAACAATTTAAAATAATGGATTTTAACCACAAAGTTGATTTTACCAATCTTAAAAATATAATGATACAAATGTTATTATTATAAATCAGAATAATCTATTAAATTATTATTACAGAGATTTTGTAATTTTTATTTATAATTCGTACAAAGGTTAGAGCGTTTCGAACAGATTTAAGTGTTTTTTTTATATTAAGTGAGAATTTTATTTCAGAGCCAATGAAATTGAATTTTTAAAAATACAATAATAGTAAATAAACAAAATGTATACGATTACATAGAAATAATGACAATAAATAATATAACACAAGTTTTAAGAAAAATAGAAAATCCTCTGAGATTTCATAGTGCCAGAAAAAAAATCGCTGACTCATCTTTTAGATACATTTTGAACATTTTCAGTTCAGACGCTTCGTAGTACTTAAATATGTATTGGAGGTTTTCTTCTAAAAATTCTATTGGGTCTTAGTAGGTCGAGTTTAAATAAATTCTATTGGCATGATGACAAATTATGTGAGACGTGCTAAAATTATAAAATACCACAGATCATCAAAATATACCGGTCTGTATAAAATTCAAATACTCATTTTCCTTTCAAATAGGCCTAAACAGCCATCGAAGGCTTCTGAGAATCGAGTCAATTTATAATATTTTTTCAGAAAACAATTTTTTGTTATCTGAATTCTAACATTAACCTAAATGTATCATTTCATCTTGATTTTATTTCTAATACCAATTTAAATGAAGGTATATATAAATAACTTAAATGTAAACTGAGTTTATTTAACACTTAATGCCACAAAAATATTGTTTCAGCTGATTTGGTTAATTCTCGATTAATTCCTGTACATTTCAATTAACTGGAATCTGCTTTATGTATAATAAATACTATAAGACTTAGATCAGAGCCTTTACAATAAACCTTACACCATTTTTCCCGAAAACCATGTTTGTATATAAAACCAAAGATTGAAACTGAGGTGAAGTTAATAAATAGTGGCGCAATATTGAGCGGCTGACGCCATCTGGGTGAATCGTGCCACGTAAATAGATTTTTTAGAAATACTACTTATATCTAACATTGAAAGCTCTACTTTTTTGTTTATTTACTTATATTATTGTAACGAATTGGGCTCGAACTACGAACATAAAAAAGTTTATCAGTTGACAGTTTCATTTTAAATCAGATATAATTTGTGATGATCCATTTTAATGACAAAATATTGCTGTTAAACTTTTAATATATACCAATATATCATTTTTATTCAAATCGAACTAACGATTTAACAGAAAGCTTTCAAATAAAGTTAATGTATTACAACAATCAAATAAATACGATTCTCATATTTTTCTTCATCTTCTCCTTCAATGACCCTACAGCCCATATTGAGCCTTGAACATTCGCTCCACATGTTCTGATTCTCGGAGATTGTCATCCAGTTCGAAATATGTAGTAGCTCTACGCCATCTTCCTAGAGAAGTCTGCCTTTCCACTCCTCTTCTACCGCTTGGGTTTCCATTAAGGAATTTTTTCATAATCCGCGCTTCCTGCATCCTTTAGACATGACCCATTCATCCGAATCATTGTGGAGTTTGGGATTCTAATAAATGTTTTACAAACTCATTACTGTTACTACTTAGTTGGTTATTAATTATTTAGTTAGTATAATTTTTTGATTAGTTTTACACGCTTTATTTATCTCCAACGATTCCAAATTATTTAATTTATGACCAACACCGTTTACATGGAAAATTGACAACCCCAATTTTTTTATCAAAACCATGACCATTTTGTATCAAATGATTAGAAAATTCTGGAAACCCACTATTGTTCAAACATCTCAAATGCTCATTTACTCTTATATTAAAATCTTGACCCGATTTTAATGGATTTTAAACACAAGGATAATTAAGCCAATCTTAAAATTAATGTAAAATAGGTTATATTTCTTGTGGCAATCCTTTTCCTTATTTCAGTAAGAGGAACAACATTCATTAGAATTCTGAGGATTTCCATACATTTTGAATGCTTCTAATAATTCTATGTAACCATTCAGTTTCAACACTAATGATATTTTAATGTCATGGCTAATTTTTAGAAAAGGACAGCTATATAAGTTTACAATCTAAGAAGACAATATAGCAAGATAATAATTTTTGGTATTCTGGAATTTATGTTTCCATAATTCTAGAAATAGTTATGATATTTTTTTTAAATTAATGAAGCAATGTCAAATTGGTGATCTTGTTCAACATCCTTGATGTACTGGTATCTTGGATCTAAAACAGAAAAAAGGTTTCGGCAGAATTAAATCCTCGAATTATCTATAATTTATGAAAAGTCTCAAGTTTCAAGTAAATAAAAAAAAATAGAATAAAAAAACAAGTATTTTATTTTCACATATATGATTATGAAGTTTTACAAACTTACCTCTTAAAAAGAAAATATTTTCATTTTAGACGTTGAAAATTGAATATATCAGTAAAAGAAACAATACAATTATAAAAAATATTATTGGACTTCTAAAACCTTATTCTTCTGCATTATAGAGTTGTATTGAGATTTAATTGAGAATATTAGTACTAGAAATTTGAACATATTTACTTAAGACTTAAGGTGTTATCGGCTACGGAGAAAAACCATTATGTATCACAATTTATATGCCGTATAGAGAAATTGGTTCATTCGGTCCCCTTAAGAGGCCATAAATAGGAGTACAAAGTAGAGAGATTGAAATAAAATCTTGATCTTGTCTGTAAAGTTTTTAACATCAAAGTTTTCGTTTTCAAAATACATAATTTTACGGCATAATTACAGTTTTTAGAAGATTTCTTCTTCTTCTTTTTTTACTTAAGCAACCAACCCTTCAAGAGTGATTTATGTCATTAATCAAGTTAAAACTTCATTTTATATAAAAAAGAACAATAATAATTTAGAAATTTTATTAATTACACATTAAAATATAACATTGAACATTTCATTATTCAGTTTCTACGTATATTTTTGCATGACTTTACTCTAAAACATCGAAAAAATTTAATGAAAAAATTTTGGCAGACACCTTGTCTTATAGATTTGTCTGAAAAGTTTTGACACCAGCTTTATTTTTTCCACAACATAATTACAAGTTTGGCACCGCAAAAATAAAACGCAAGAAAACTAATAGAAAACTCTAGAAAAAATCTTTAATGTATTGGTAGTTCATCACTCAAGTCAAGTACAGCTGTTAGGCAGTTTTTACTAAATAATCGGGATCTAGAACGTATAAAAAGATGATAACTATATATATATAAAATTGACCATATGTCTGTTCTTTATACAATCCTACTACATCTAAAGCAAAGTTTGCGTGCTTACTTATTAGGACTCTGTGCAAAACATAGATATTTCCACTCCCCCTGACTATCCCACCCTTATTCTGCGATATAAATGTATATTAGATAGAAAGCCTTAAGTTACAATTTTTTCTCAGTTATACTCCAAGACCTTGATGGCACCCCTTAGTACATTCTACCTCTATCCCCTAACTGCCTATTTTAATATTTTTTTTCCAAATCCGGGGAAATGTGTGGAACGGTAGTAATAATAATTAATAAAGTTTTAAAAAATGTTATGTGATTAATATTCAATTATTTTATTTTTTCTTGATTATAAACTGTAAAAATATTAAATTTTATTTACGAGGGGCAAGTAAAAAATAAGGTTCCTACATTTTTTTCAGGTATAAGGTATTTTTTATTGCAATAAATAAGTAAACCATCTGAAAGCTTGTACTTTATTCTATTTTTCTACATAGTCTCCTGATTTTCTATGCATTTTTCCTGACGAGTTATCCACTTCTGAAAACCCGCTTCGAAGAATTCCGCCGCTAGGCCGCCGATGAACTTGGTGACCGCTTCTTTCACCTCTTCATCTGTATTGAAGCGTTGTCCACCCAAGTGTTGCTTCAATTTCGGAAACAAGTGGAAGTCGCTGGGAGCAAGATCAGGGCTGTAGGGGGCATGGTCAAGCAATTTCCAGCCGAATTTGTCCAGTAGGGCGGTGGTCTATCGAGAGACATGCGGGCGAGCGTTGTCGTGGTGCAGCCTAACGCCCTTGGTCAGCCTTCCTCTCCGGCGATTTTGGATGGCTCTTTTGAGTTTTGTCAATGTCTCGCAGTACCTGTCCGAATTGATGGTGGTCCCTTTAGGCATAAACTCGGTCAGCAAGACGCCTTTTCGGTCCCAAAACACCGTAGCCATCACTTTCCCTGCGGAAAGCGTCTGCTTAAACTTTTTCGGCCTAGGCGATTCAGGATGGCGCCATTGTTTGGACTGTTCATTTGTTTCTGGAGTGACGTAGTGACACCACGTTTCATCTCCCGTAATAATGGAGTCCAAGAATTCTTCGGTATTCTCGGCGCATTCTCGAAGAAACCCCTCGGCACACTTGACACGATTGTCTTTGTGGGTTTCTGAAAGCATGTGTGGGACCCACCGCGCGCACACCTTGCGATAACCAAGTGTATCGGTCAAAATGTTGTCGATGGTTTTTTCACAAACCTCAGGAACCTGGACAGCAAGCTCCCGAAGCGTTACTCTCCGATCTTCGAGGAGAATGCGCTCAATCTTCGCCACGACTTCGTCCGACACCGATGGCCTCCCACTCCTTTGCTCGTCGTGGACGTCTGTGCGTCCTTCGGAGAACTCCCTGCACCATTTGCGGACGTGTTGGACGCTGATGCAAGCTGTGCCATAAACTTCTTCCAACTGTCGATGAATTTCAACAGGTTTAAGCTTCTTCGCGTTTAAAAATCGAATCACCGAACGGATTTCACACCTGGCGGTAACGGCGATGGCGGGTTCCATAGCGGATGGCTGTCAGGCCTTTACTGAGCGTCGCAGCGTTTGCTCCCGGTAGTGGGGATGTAGTTAAGGGACCAACAATCAAGGCGGTGTTGCCGGATTTCGCCTAGCATCTCGCGTGGCGAGTGTACAGCGTAAGGAACCTTATTTTTTACTTGGCCCTCGTAATTATAAATGTGATTCATTATCTAGAATAATTATCCTTGCACCTCATCATCTTCAACTATCAAGTAGATTACATCTCGATGCAAATTGTTGAAGATTATTTAAGATTGTTATAAGGTATTTGAGTGATGTTAAATTATAAAGAAACACCCCACAATTCAGAAAAATATTATAAGATATCACCGACAGAATATCAGAAATGAATAAACATGATATTAAGTGTATATATAGGAGAGGAATTTGGAACATTATTTGCAAGACGAGAGGCATTCGACAAACATAAATCCGATAGATTATGACACATTTATTTAACAGTAAAAGTATTTTATCTTCTAAAATAAATCTCTGAGTAACAAAACGTATTTTTTACATTTTCTCCAGTAAATGCTTCACGTTTTCACTGCATATATATAATGTGTACTTGTGCATCAATTGGCAATAAACGTAAGTAGTATTTATTGCCCAACCTGGCCATATACATGCACACATTCAAACTGACATACTTCGCGATATTATTCTAAGACGAACACAACGGATAGCTGAAAGCTTTCTTTTACAAACTTGATTGAAATACCATCTTTACCTGAAGCACTAATAGTTTTTAATCCTTGTATAACTGTATTGATTTCATGTGGTGTAGTCTAATTAAAAATATTGAGTTTGATATTTGTGAATTTAAGCGGACATTATTACATAACTGTAATTCGCTTGCGTTCATTCTGAGTAAGTGATCATCTGAATTTTTTTGACCTATTGAGAAGTATTTATATATATAGTTTAAGATATCAGTTAGATTTTCATCATAAACCATTTGAAATACTTTATTACTTTTATCGATATTAGAATTGGTGAATTCTCTAATAATTTGTCAACATTTTTTTGTATTGGTTTTATTTTGTTTTACTAGATTTCTATAATATAGTATTTTCGCCGTTTTTGTTGCCTTATTACACATATTTCTATATCGCTTATACTGTATACGTACGTCTATGTTGAGAGGATACTGCTGAACTTTTTTGTGAAGTTTGTCGTGCTTTCTTATACTTGAAATTAGGCCCTCAGTGATCCATGGTTTTATGTTTTTTCTAGTAGAGTGAGATTTGTAATACTGGTTTTTTGTAATGTGTTGCAATATATTGTTGAATTCATTAAAAGCTAAGCTTACATCCTTATAGTCATATACTGAATTCCATGCTTCCTGTTCTAGGTCTATAATCAGTTCGTTATAATTTATACATTTTCTTCGCAAGTTGTTAGTCTTGTGTGATTTTTTGGTGTACTGTTTGATGTCCATCATAACCAGGAAGTGGATGGTTATAGGTGTTTGACAAATTACTGCGCGTATTAGAGACTTGGACTTAATAAGAATATGGTCGAGACAAGATTAGTCTCGCGTAGGTTTGTTTATTGCTGAGAGGAATCCGTGGTGAGCTAGGACATCGAGGTAGTCTTGAGTAATAGTAGGCAGTGACTGATTGATGACGTCGATGTTAAGGTCGCCTGTGATAATTATTTCCTTAGATTGTGAAAGAGTGGTGAGGAATGTGTCTAGTGACACTACGAATGTCGCGGTGTTTTGAAATATAGTATGTATTATAATACTAGTAATAATTTATAGTTTAATTGAATGCCTCTTCTAAGTTTTGCAGTTGAATCAAATATCTTTAGGGAATACATATTTGCAATAAAGAAATATATAATTTTAAATTATTGAATGATAAATTAACGTATTATTAGTGAAATTGAGCTTGAACGTAATATGTCGTTTTTTTATTATTTATATAATATACTTTGGTTAAATAAATTCTACCTTTAATACCTATACTAAAATCACGGAACTATTCACCAGTTGAGAAATCAAAAAGAATATGTCTGTTCAACGGATACTCCAGCAAAATTTGTCACAAAACTATTTTAGAAAGAGCATATTAAAAAGTAACTTTTTTATATGTAATATATTATATAGATACACATCTTAACATTAACCTAGTGTTTTATTTTTTTAATTTTTAAACGTCTATTTCACATTTTATTTTCATCCAGTGATAGTGCAGTAGTTAGTAACCCCCGCCTATTACGCGAGAGGCCAAGGCCAAGGTACGCCGGGGAGATTTTTATTTTATTTATTTAACTGAATTAATTATTATTTTTTCAAACTAGAGAAATATTCTTTGCGGGGGTTGTATAATACAAGATGTCCCAAAATACTTTTTCATAATAAAAATTCTGTTATTAAATAATGAATGAGTTTAATTGAAAAATGTTTATTTTGGTTTTAAGTACAGTCCCTGGAAATTTATTTCTTAAAAACTATGTTTTCTCTGTGTGATCCTTTATTTCTGAAATTTCTGAGAACTGCTAGGCATGTATTCTCTATAATCGTGTCATTTCTTCTCAGATATTTTCTTTTAATTTGTCCAGAAAGGGGATTGTTACTGTATACCTTTGATTTAAGGTAGCCTTTTAGGAAAAAGTACATTGGTGTCCAATTTTCCAGGGGAAATTCTACGAACAACTGGTAAGGATACGCTTCATAGTGACTGAATTCCCAAGGATGCGGCTAGCGATCGGCATACCCCCCACCCCTCTACCGCTCGTTGCGTTGGTGTAGCAAATGAACCAAAATGAAAAAGACCTTTGGGACACACTATACTAATGACTGAGATGTAGTTAATACTATGTTCTCATTATCTTTCTCAGTCCTTTAATTATGTTTAAGTATTCTCCAATTAAAACTATAAATTTTTAAATATTACAGATAAGTATTCAATATATAAAATAAACCAAACTGTATAATAGTTTTTTTACTCTAAACGTAATTATTTTTTATATTTCGAAAGTCTTTTTGAACAGACTGAGATGGAGGAGACCAAGCAAATTACGAAGGCTTCGCTGGGCTTATCAGCTTCTGGAAGAAATAAAATAAGGTTTTTTATTTCTAAAACACAATGTAAAGAGAAAAATGTAAAATTTATAAGCATTATGTAGAGCTTTCTCAAAGCTTGGATAATAAAAAAAGGAAATATTACATTGAAAGGATTATGATAATACCATTTTTTATATATCGTCAAGGAAACTGCATAATATACCAAGAGTCTCGGATCTTGTTGCTTCCGGTTCCCGGACGCCTCAGAGATTACGGGGGTAAATACTTCATTTAAATACGAAAGTTATACCAACTTTTTTTTAAATTTGAACTGAATTTTGAGTAATTTAGAGGGTGCGAAAATTCGTTAAGTTAATTATTTCTGTTTTATGTTGAAATAATGTCAACAAATATATAGCGTAGGTGACAAAAATAGAACATGTCATTCCCTTGTCTGGAATAAGTTGTTTCCTTGTCTTTAGATTGTTTGAGTACATCATGTAAGAAAACCTAAAGGGTCCCAACTTATTCCTGAATCGTTTTGAGAGTTGTTTACTCTCGCTTCGATTCCACTCAACAAAGCAACGGGTGCAATATTTTACAAAATCTTCAAAGTTTTTTTACAATATATTTTTAAGTTAGAACAGTTAGTTACGTTCCGGAAGTTAGTTACTAAAGCCTTGTAAATAATTTTATCGATATCTATAGTATGTATAACTTCAAGTGAATAAATTGCTTCGTTAACAGGCGCTTTTTCATGAAACCATTTATGTAACCGTTTTTACTGAAAATAGACAGATGATACGTACTTGTACATAGAAAATTTATGAGGTGTTTAAAAATGTAGAGATGTAAATCGATCTTCCACCGTCAATGTTTTTTTACAGTCAGACGTGTGGGCTTGAAGTAAAATGGAAGTTTAGGGGTCCCACTTTATCAATAAATAAATACTTGGGGCGACACTTGTTAGATGTCACCCTAACAAGATGCGTGATAAGATTCTATGTCGGCACTGCTGAAATCGCTGCCGTCGTTTCTTATATTTACATCTCTTTGTTGTGATGTTTTAGTATTACGTAGACTTCTCCTTGAATTTATGGACTATAAAAAATACGTTTATAAATATTGCAGAGCTGCACGAACAGAAGCAGAAAGCAGGTAAAGCAAACACCAGCACGAACACGTCACTACTCACGTAAAAAGCATTAACTTGTATAAACTTGTTGACGCGCTGGAGTGGGGGGGATAGATTTGAGTATCCGGTGGGAAGATATGTCCTGTCTGTGAAGCTAATATGGATATTGGTGATTTTTAATCTACTCATGGGTCGTATTGTTCCAATAGGACTCAAGGGATTTTAAATGTACCAATTCTATGAATAAATGTTTCAGGATTTTAATAAACGACAGGTGTCCAAAAATTCACGGAAAGTGGTTTTTATTCATCAATGCCACAAAAAATGCCTAACTTGATTATTGTCATGTAAACGTATTGAAATCAGCAATAATAATAGTAGCTCTGACAATCGTTGGATAAACATAGTCATCCAGTGGTAGTCGAAGAGAATCAAGAGGCCGACAGACCATCCTAAAACGCACTAAACTGATGGGATCATCAAACTTTGTAGAAATACGTGGTAATTGAATAACAATAGACTAAGAAATATGAGAGACATAGATAAGCCTTCTTCTAGTAATATATAATATATAAAATGCCTGATAATGGTGACAGTAACGTCTGTTTTAATTAATCTTGCTTGTAACTGTATGGGGATAATACTCTAAAGAAAATAACTTTGTCCGAATGAATTAATCGTTTTGTTATTAGGCAAGAAAACGACAGTCGTTGTCGAAGATAGCCAACTTCAATTACGGAAGAAAATGTTATTACCTACTGTCCGTTGACTAATTGAAAACAATCATTAAATAATTATGTATAAAATGCTTAAAATTATTATGTTATCGATAAGATCCATTAAAATATTTTTTTAATAAACGTTTAATTTTATGCAATGGGTGTCAAAGCATTGAGGTAGTGGAGCATCTCATAAATGAACTTTTGATTGAAATATGTTAAAAAAATAATTTAAAAATCCAAATTACCATGGTTTTTTAATTTTTTCGAAGACCATTGTCTGGTGACATACTTTTTTTTTCATTTAAAAAAAAACAGACGGAATACATGTCACATCAATATTCTTGCTGTTTTCAAACTAAACTAAACGCTTGTACTATGAAAATAGGACTAACTTGCTGTAGTTCTGGAACGAGGTGCGAACCACCGACCACTAAATTTCTAGGCCAGAGTCTTAACCACTACACCAACGAGCTATTCCATACATAATTGTAATATATCAAATAATCAATAAATAATTAAAAGATTGTGTTTCATTTCCTAGTTATTCAAAAACAACATCAATCTGAACATAATATTCACCCTGTAGTTATATTGTATTATGTACAAAAATATCCGCTGGAGTCGTGGAGGTCTATCGCCTCTATCACTCTCGCCCAGCAATGCTGAACATACCCAGAATATATCACGGTACGCAAAATAAATCTTCATCAGCCGTAAAGACTCTCAGTACTCAACGTAGCTCGTATCTCAACGTGACTTCTCCGTATTTGTAAACTGTTCTTTAAAATAAACTCAGTGCCAACAGTAAATAGTTTATTTCTCATAACTTGCAGCCTACCATACTCACATATACACAATACATTATCAAATGGATATGAAAATGGTGGATGGATATTGGAGCACCCACCAGTCTCGCATTATTCACATTACATAATTCAAAACATAACCTTCAAAATTCTTCTAATTCGCATCTATATTTACATCGACACACATTCATCTGTTAACCCACACGCATTCATTCAACCATCCATAATTCGACAACCAACATTCCTGCTCCATTCCATAGTATCGAGACGCATTTCCCCATAGAGTATTTACGATCCGAATACTATCAAGGCTTAGTTAGGTGACTCGGAATAATAGACCTTGCTTTGTATTACTTATTGTATTACATTTAAAAAAATTTAACATATTAAAATTGAAAGTCAAACACATTTCTCTATTGTATTACACTAAAAAAAAATTTACCTTAATTAAATATGTTGATTAGTTTAATTGAAGGGCAATCCATGCCGACAAAAAATAAAAATTGTTATGTAATATATTATATATGAAATAAAGTTAAAAACAAAAAAAAATTGCTTGATTAAAATAATGTACATTATCTATATGACCCTTGCAAAAAGTGAAAATAAATACTCTCAAATTCATCACCCGATATCGTATAATTAGAATGCCAAAGATATTTGTATGAATTGATTTAACAATTCATTTATTATGTTCTTCCATACGGTACGTTATGGCAAATACGAAAGAAATCTCGTTTTATCTAAAAAATATATAAACAATAAAACGGCAATTTAAATGGAAATATAGAAAGCCTACAACCACTCTATATTCTCTTATCGTTGTATATCTGTTCTTTCAGATAGCATACAAACCGCGAAATAGATTTTTATTCAACATATTACCAAGTTTTGTGAATATTCGGCGAATTCTTTGTAGGTATACACAAAATTGCGATTTGTTTGAGTGGAAGGTATTATCACATCATTGAAATATGGTTGGATTATACTGCAATATAAAGGGGCTATATCCACTAACTAGGGATCAAGAGTAAAAGCAGGGTGGAGCAATAAAACCTGTAAAATAATTCATTATAATCTAACTCAGGGTTCATGACCGCACCTACTCTATCCATCCAAATGCAAGTTACTCATATACGTCTGGTAAGTGTATGCGAGATTAGAATTGAAACACCAGGTGTGTAATCACAATGTATTTTTATACAGCTAAAAAAAATCATCATCTACTTCTTAACGATTCGCATTTTAAACGATATTTCCGAAAGCGAAAGAAAATTGCGATGACGTGATGCATGTTGCTGCAATATCATATTTTCTAGAACCTACTGGCTGGAGTTTTTAAATATTCGCTACTTTCAACGATTCGAACATTGAAAAGTAAAAGATAAAATATTCGAATATAGATATTTGTAAAGCTATAAAGAAACTAAAAAATCAGTTTGAATATTGAATATAGGTTCATAATTTATGTTTTAAAAAACAACCGAAAATACTATATTATTTAAAATTAAAAAAATAAATTCATACATCTGATCTCTTTGACATGATTAACTGATTTAAAAAAATATACATAATTTAAACTAATTACATATACCTATATAAAACTTAATATACATTTTTTTTCTTCAAAAAATATCATATTTAAGATCTTGAGTGCGTGCAGGTTGTACAATAGAAAACCTTTTGAATAGACGCGAAGGAGTCAACCCTTCCTCGGTAACTTATTTAAAGCCTCGTACACTATAGACAATTTCGTTTCGCAACAAATTCTACCATAAAATGCGTTCTCAAAATATAGCCTGGAATAAGGCATAATGGATTGTCAAAAATATATTGTCAGATAACCAGTACTACCTGTATAAGCTTTTTTTATTATAAAAAAAAAAGTTTTTAGTAAAAAAATATTAAAATATTAATTTATTTAAATGATTAATTTACAATGTACCTATTTAATACCTTATTTATAAACAATATTGCAAATATAATAATAATACATTTATTAGGTTCACTTTTTACATGTATTATGTACTTATATTAATAAATAATATCTAACGGTCTGACGTATTACTCTTCCAAATTAATATTCATTAAGTATACATTTTCGCCTAGTTATTTACTTTGAGTATTGCGTAATATTTCAAATATCAGACAAATGTACCGAGGGTATGCATATAAAATTTGGCAAAGTAAATACAACATATCAGTAAGAAAGTAAGACATATATTTGGGTACCCTGCCTGCTACACTAGTAATTTACTGTATTATAGCAGACAGTGTTCCTCCGGTATAGCAGTAAACAAAGTGCAATGATCAATGTACAAAAATATATATATAAACAGTTAAACAAGTTGTCATTAGATTAGATCCATACTTTATAACACTTAACGTAAATGCATTGTTAAATGTATAAGATATAATATATATGTAGAGAGTATATATGTACAATACTTTTAAAATTATCAACATTAACTTTGTTGTTAAAATTCATATTTTTATTTATTATCTTTGTTTTATTAACCACTTAATCGAGTTTAAATACATCTACCGGTTTCGAAAAATACTATTTTCTAAGTGTTAGTTATGACATCCCGAAGAAGATGTAATTAGGTAATTCACGTATTAAAATATGCTTGGAGTAAAATATACATTTAGAAATTAAATATTTCACTGCAAATATGAACGAATAGTTAGACAAATATTATAATACCAAATAGTTTAAATATGTGCGAATAATTTTGTATTCGAATTGAAGTCCCTACTATTGGACCTCCTGTTATGAGTCTTTCAGTCGTCCAAGGTGGATCCGTCTCAGAAAGCAACGGATCGCACCTGGAGAATATCTCCCGGTAGCTAGATCCCCCAGTATGGATGCCTAAGGATAAAATTCTCATGTTGACAATTTACATCAATAAATTGATTCTTATACTACAGAGGCTTCATTTCATAATAGAAATGAAAGTTCACCGACTTGAACGCCAAGGTCGTTTGTATATTTTTGTTTAGCCAACTCAGACACTTACCTAATTTTTTACATTTTTGCCAATCAAAACTTCAAAATGCGTCATTACTTGCAGAGAAGCCAAACAAACGGTGAAGCCAATATCGACAAATAGGGACGCCCTAAAATATGTTTAATACATTTTATTTTACTTCACAATCGCCTTGGAAAATGATTTAAAACAATTCTTGTATTTCAGAAGACTTACAGACGTGACATGACAAGCCGCCTGCTTTGAGCATGCCTTCGATTTATCAAATAATAAAAAATCATGTCATTCCAGATCATTTATGTGAACAATATTTATATTTTTTTCTGCTCGCGACGGATAAACAATAATTTAAGTTTATTTTATTTTTTTAATCGTTTCGGCTGTCTAGTCTAGGCCATTATCATGATAATGACCCATAGGTATAGTCGAAACGATCGTCCAATTATTTGGAAAAATTAAATATAGAACAATAAATCGTGTTTGCTTTATTGTGTTGATTAATAATTAAAGTTTTTTTTTTCAAATGACGATAAATTTTTGTTATGAAGTTACAATTTCAGAAAATAGTTCTGTCATACAAATTAAATGAATTAATTGGAAATATATACAGAAAAAATATTTGGTTGCAAAAAATTGGATTCAAACCTGGACTTTTTCATACGAGGAACATAATATTATTTTCGTTCGCTACATCAATCGACAACATTTTCGATAAATTTTGAACTTATATTCTGTTGTTTTTTTGGTTAAAACATTTATTATTCCATTTATAAAAGCAATTAATTTTATATTACGATGAATCCCAAATACTTATGAGTAATATAGTTTCGAATCCCGGAAGCTACCAAGTATTTCTTCGATTGATTTTTTCTGTACATCTTTCTAATTAATTAATTAAATTAATGTTAATATTTTAAGTTCTCTTATTATTATTTTACCGATGAACAAGTTTTATTAATTTCGGCTAGCAGTACAACGATGTGCGAGGAATATAAACATTATGTAACAATACGTTTAATTAAACATACAGCTTCCCGATGACCGACTTCTCGAATACTAACTTCCCGACAGGTAACATGCTGATGAGTCAAGTTCTCGAAAGATATGTTTACGGTAGAATAACAATAAAAAAATATATCTCGTCTAACTAAAATGCATTTGGATGCAAAAAAATTGATTTCATCGACATAATCAATTTTGGGTTTTTCAAAATAATTATAATATTTCTGCTATGTATCTACTGTTACCACTTATAGTTATTTCAGATTATCTTTACACACGGTTAAAAGTTCAGAAAGAGGTTAAATTAATTGGAGATAAATTGTGTACTTCACTGAAGAATGTTGGTAGTCCAATAATAAAACTCGTTGGGTGCCAATTACAATCTTTATTACAATAATACTGTTATGGTACAATAATACAAACAATTCACGGAGACAAGCGGTAAAGTAAGAGAGCGCGCCCGGCGCGCGTCACCCATTTAAACCCGCTACACACACACACATGCATCCAAAACAAGCGGTGCTAGAGCGATATCATACACACATCGTCATAATCTCAAGGACATCACAATAAATAATATAATAAATAATTTGTAAACAATAGTGTTACGCACAGAACAATGACCGTATTTCCGATTGTTGTAATGTATTTTAGGCGCTGGTTTTTGTGAATCTTCATACAATATTATAAATTTGACTGATTTGAGTATAGATATGTGCAAAGGTTATATGTTAGGTGATTCAGGATAAATTTGGTTAATTTATAAAGACTTGATTCATTGTTGTACGGCAGATTTCTTGAGAACAGGCATTTCTATACAGGCAGCTTTATAGTTCTCGTGTTATTTAGTCTCAGGTGGCAGGCGTGATATAAATAAGACGTTATACATACTAAATGAGTCCAGGTGTCTTTTAACGTATGAACTCAGGCGCAAGTAATTAGCAGTATATTATGTACGTCGTGCATGTGTCTAAAATTTGACCGTTGGCGCGGTAAACATAATAAATAGTTTGAACATGATATGCATTGAATTCTCGAGAATTCTCGGATAATGTTTAAACACGTTCGATACAAATAGTCAAAATATAACTAAAAATATTGGAACATGTAAAATAATTTGTATGTATTATACATATATATTATAGGTAATGGATTTTCTATAAAGAATTGTTAAAAATCATTTTTATTTTTAATTTTTCTTTACCACCTGTACCTATTTGATGGTTTCAATAGGAGAAGAATGCATGCGCTTTTCTATAAAGTTGGCGAATACATATCTATATGAACGCGTATCGTATATTAAAATCATCTTTTTCGGGAAGTTGGCTCCTAGGATAATGACCCAAATCCAATAGCTACAGATTAGTGATGAGCTCAAAATCACGAACCACGAGTCTATCATTGTTATATTTGAGTCATTCTCGCTATCAGTGATTGAATATCTGGGAATACCGCGATTCATGATTCATTTTTTTATTTTATTTGTTGATTTATGATTCGTTGCATATACAAATGAAATGAAAATATTCATAAACGAATGACGTTATTATTTGTGAAAAGCCCCATCTAGTAGATTCTGCCAGAAAGTTTTAGCATTTGACCCGAAATGCTGAGAATTTAACCCGAAAAATAAAATCACATTTTTAAATTGTTTACATTCTTTTTGTGACGATATTAAATAAGATATATATTGATTATATATATACTAGAATATGTTTTTTACGTAAATGAAGTTTGAATAATATAAGTAAATAGGCTCTAAATTTTGTTTTTTTAATAATTTCGCTTATTGTGATATCGTGCTGCGCACACGTATCGATAATGAAACTGTGACATAGTCACAGTTCCCAATCACTGATATTATTAAATATCAATCACAATCACTCCAGTGAGTCAAGAATAGCATTTTTTCTCATTATTACTACAGATAAAACAATGGCTGTGACTAAAATGTGGTACAGTGAAACCTCTATCTATCATTTTTGAAGGGTCGTATTGAAATAAACTATAAATACGGGAATACAGTAAAAAGATACATATTTCACACGTTAATGAATGTGTTTAAATAAAAATAAAATTAGGAAGCTGCACAGAAACAATTTAAAAAAAAATTTACTTTGTATTATATAATGTCAAGTGGCAGTCGGCAGCAGCGTTCTCCCTCTTTCTCTCTCTCTCTCTCTCTCGAATGTTCCTCTCATTGTTTACAAGTGTCGTTAATTGAAACAAATTGTATGCTGCTGAAGGATGCTGCGTAATTTAAACGATTAATACGGTAAAATGATGCACAGAGGAACGATTCATTTTTGGTTGTTTTGTATGAAATTAATTCGGGACTTGACGAAATAAACGATACATGCGGGAAAATGATTATTTTATGAACGATCGATCGAGGTTTCACTGTATTTATATTTAACTTTTTATTTTTTTGCTTTTCTTCTTATAATATAAATATTATTTTGTTACTTAAATGTATTCTATAATATGCAATATCTTTATGGCGAATCCGGTCTTTATAAAAATAAACCCGATCACGCTGTAATAAACGCATTATTATATGTTAGTAAATTGTCTATGGGAAAATTATTTTCGAAAATTACTTAAAATCTAAATAATATATATATATATATATACTTTTTTTTTATAACCGTTAGGCTGATTGAATGAAATATGAATTTTCAATCAATGAAAGAACTGTACCTGATTTGGGATAGTTTTTAAATAGCAAAAATATTTTTTTCAGATGGTGAAAATGATGGTTGTCGTCGTTGCTGTGTTCACAATGTGTTGGCTTCCTCTCAACACGTTGGTGGTAAGTTTATTTACATATCTTTTTTTTAAATAGAGACGCGTACACGTAATACATGTCACATCAATATTCTTAGTATCGTCAAACTAAGCTAAACGCTTTTACTATGAAAATTGCCGGTGTACACTAAGCCAGCGCCTTAACCACTAGACCAACATTCTTCCAATACCCAATTTATCAATTATATATATTTCTCCCTATTGACAACAACATTAAAGAATTTAATAAAGTTATTAAAAATCATTTAAAAATAATACAAACTTCGAGAATTATATTCACAAATGTTTATTCCGCACTTGAAATTAATTCTTTGAAATAATTTCAAGTGAAAGATGAAATTAAAACTCAATTGAATATGTTTTTAAAGCATGTTCTCCACTTAACGCTTCAAAGCATCAACATATTATGATTCTGAATATTACACTTAAAATGATATTAAAGGCAATTACATTACATATTATTATAAAAAGTTTAATTGAACTAAGTTTTCAGAAAATATTATTGATGTAATAAATTTTTGAATGTTATAACATTAAAAGAGTAGTTTACAATTTTTAGATATACAATATTTGTAATAATGATAATCCTATACATAAAAATAACGTTGTTTAATATGAAATGATATTTGTACAGAAAAATTTGATATTATAAGAATACGTGCACATTATTATTTTTGATGTGTTTGATGTACATAAATTCAAATATTCTATCATTTTTGAAGATTTTGGCCGCAAAGTAGCACAAAAAACACAACGTAAACGGTTGTTTTTTTGTTGAATTCTTATATACGTGTAATAAATTAGTTTTGAAATACATTTTTTGATTTAAATAAATGTCATAAATAAACCATTATAAAGATTGTACAAATTCTCGTATTTATATTATAAATATATCTTCTCTTTTCAGGTACTCATGGATGAGTCCTGGGAGCGCTGGTCTCCGCTACCCTACGTGTGGTTTGCCTTCCACTGGCTTGCCATGTCGCACTCTTGCTACAACCCTATAATTTACTGCTACATGAATGCCAGGTTTCGCGCTGGATTTTTGCAAGTTAGTGTTTTCGATATTCAAATTTTACGATTTTGTGAACATTTTCACATAGACAAGATGATGATAAGATACTCACATGCAGCTATTTTCTAAGCAGGCAGTTTATAAACTAAGGTAATACAGATAAATTTGTTCAAAAACATTGTTCAGACATACATATACCTATTATGACTTACTTATATTAAACTTTTCTCTCTCTTTTAGTCTCGATTGTTCAAGCCCTTATACTAAGTTCTTCATTATCCAATTATTGGTCTCGATTTACATTATATCGGATAATCATGGCTATACTATACGTAAAAAAATAAAGTCCTCAAAGATTTTACTCGCGATTTAAGGTAGTTTACTCAAGTTTCAAAAACTAATAGTAATTATTGACATATTGATTCTTTCAGAGTAACTGATCTTCTACTCACGGATAAAGCAACTTGTCTTAAGTATATAAGTATTATTTTTCGCGAATAAATCTATTTACTCTCCATGTTTCAATGGAAATAAACCATAATACGCGAGTTATTATTCTAGAAAATTTAGACTCATATTTAAAATATCTAAAATATTTAGATCATATACTAAATAATGAATACACTGTTATAAAATTAATTTTAAATAATTAAATAATAAAATCTGTATTTAAAGATACATTTAATAATAAATTATTTTGTTTTCAATGACATGCTGTTAGTTCTAAATTAAAAATGTAAGATTCTAAAAGGTTTTCTATTAGCCCGCAGGATAGTTGAGAGTTTTGTCGAATTCTCGAGGGTTTCATGAGAGTTTTCTCAAAAACAAAAGTCTTTTGACTTTGACGATTTGCGTTTCAAATTTAAATATTACGGCGAATTTAGAAATTAACTTCATATTGCGATAAATATAATCATCATATTACGTGATAGCGTTACTTAGAATATCTTATATGGGGATTTCATTATGAATATTAGAAAGGAGATGCTGTAAAATTTCGAAACTCCAGAAGATTGGTTCCAGGAAGAACAGTGTTATTTTCGAAAAATGGAAAGAAAACAAACATTTAACCGTTAAACTGAAAGGCGGAAACTGAAAAGGATAGTAATACATTGTTAGAATACGAAATTACCCAAAACAATATTTTGTTCAAGGATACAAAAGCACTTAGTAAAATAAGAGACGGACGGTTATAAAAACTCGGTATTGTTAGATTCAGGTGTACCGACGCAGCGAGGGTACAGCAATAAAGAGATGCGGCGAACGTGACTAGAGTTACGTAAGCAAATGCATCTTAAAGGATGCATCACCATAGGCCATCAGTCCGGACAAAACCTCATCCGGGAGTACTGGCTCCATAAAGACGAGATTTTATTTTCAATTAGAAAATATAACCAATGTCGTCTCTAAAAGTATCAAGTAAGCGCTTCATAGATTGTAATTCTGGGGAAAATTTAAACTGTGCGCCTCGAGTTTAAGCTTAGTCTGTGATGTTCTCTGCGTTTAATCGTAAATGTGAAAGTATCAAAAAGGGTCCCGCTGGATCTATAAAAAGTTGATAAATATAATCGGTGTAGCGAGAACAGACTGTCGCTATAGCAAAAGAATATCGCGTTCAGAGTCCCAGTTTGCCTGGATAATTGAGCATTGTCTTGTGGTCAATCAACTACAAGCCTGAACTCAGTCACCCTACGCTGGCACCACAAGGAGCTGACTACACTTCAAGTCCCGAATCCAGGACCATCCTAAGAGGTAATCCCTTACGTGAGGTACCTGAATAATCTACATCAAACAAGCGTCAACATAGACAATTTGGCAGAGAACTTAATGCTGGCATGATGAACACAAATATTTAATGTTAATTTAATTGTAATTATTTTTGAATAACCTTATCAATAAGTATTAAAGTAAAATGCTCATTTTCCACTTTTAACACATGCAAGTATCATAAAATATAGATAATAAATTTTCTTATATAAAAATATTCTTTCATTTCATAACCATTTGATTTGACTAGTCAATATTTAAAAAAGAACCAGTTAAGCTAGATGCCTCCCCCCTGAACATGAAGTCGAGGCAGAAAGAAAAAATTACCTAACAACATAACTGTTATATAACGAAAGGAATTTAAAAACGTTTGTATTAAATAATGCTATTGTGTATGAAAAGTTTAAGGAAAATGTTAATAACTCAGTCGAAGATGTCGTCTTGGCAGCCACTCTAAAATCAACACGCTATAAAATTATTATAAAATCGTAGAAGATTCACCTCTCATGACAGATTAATGTAAAATTTGCCACTGGTAGATGATGTGCGATGCAGGACCTACATTGGATAATGTCATCTACGCATATGAAAGGTGAGGGTGAACTCGGTGCTGTCGAGGTTGATGTCGTTCGACTATTCTGAGAAATTAAGATGATTTTTCTAATTTCTTATCGACGATAAAAGAAGAAATAAAGAAAACTAGTGCAAATATGAAAAGATTTATGAATTTCTTTTACGAAAAAATTTTTTCAGTTATATTTACCATTTTGAGATTTTCATATCTTGTAGAGTTAAGTCCAATTGAATGCAGCTCATTTTATCCAAATCAAATATAAGTAAATTTATTGGCGATGAAAAGTTCGGCTCGCAGTCATCAGTGATGCAGTATATCTGAACCATGTGGCATGATTAGTGAGAGGTGTGTTGTTACTTTTGTAATAATTTTTCGTTTCATTTAGTCAATTTTTAAAAATTTACTCTACCTAGTACATCATACGACATCAAAGAACGAACAAAATAAAATAGAAAAAAAGTAATATTGCAGTAACAAGATTATTAGTCTAAGGTATAGTAGTGCACCAACGCAAGACTAACTTTGAGTACAATTCTATTTTCAATTTAGAAAATGATTGTGAATTCATTTATATAAAAATACAAGATTTTATTTGCTTTTGTTTCTCCATTCTCTAATTTCATATAAAATATTATCTACTATTTCTCTAAAAATACGATTGAAATGTATTTTAACATCAGTAACATTTATATTTCTTTTCGGGTATTTCATCAAAGAGAGCGCTTTATTGTACAGATGGCCCAAAAGTTACTTAACCATTTAAAATTTGAATAATTATATTTTATTATATTTTCATAATAATATTGTATTGTACAAGGTGTCCCAAAAGTCTTTTTCATAATACAAATTCTGTAATAAAATAATGGATGGGTTCCATAAAAAAATGTTTAATTTGCGTTTAAGTACAGTTCCTGCGAATTTATTTATTAAAAATTATATTTTCTAAATGTGATCCATTATTTCGCTGGAACTCTTCTAAACGAGAGGCAATATTTCTGAGAACTGCTCGGCACGTTCTTCATGATCGCTGGCGTTTCTTCTTAGATGTCTATTTTAATTGGTCCAGAGAGGGAGGATTGTTACTGTATTCCTTTGATTTAAGGTAACCCCATAGGAAAAAGTTAATTGGTGTCAAGTTGGGGCCAAATGGAGGCCATTTTATATCAATTAATCAAATATCAATTTTCCAGTGAAAATTTTACGAACAACGTGTAAGAACACGCTTTATAGCGACTGAATTCCCAAGTACTGGCATTGGCATACCCCCCCCCCCCCCCCGCCCTTTCTCGCTCATTTCGAATATATATATATACTCGTACATAATACGGAACTTTTTTATAATATATAATATTAAAAAAAAAATTATCCGTACATAAATCTTGCATCTATAAAAACGAAAATGGTGGTCATTACAAAATATTATTTTTTATGTATAAATAAAATAAAAATTATGGTATGTAGAAAATCATTTAAATTATGATAAATAATAAAATACAAAAAGTTATTTCATTTTTAAATATTAAAGTAACTTTTGGCCCTCTGTGTATATGGAATTGAAGAAATGTTCGTTCAAAAATATTTAAAATTTCTAAGTAATTTTTTTGTTTCAGTAATCAGAGGTAGTTTTTTGAATAATCTTTAATAAACTGCACGAATACATTTTGGTAAATTACTAAAAACACATAAATTTAAAGTCTTTTAATAAATGTAAGAACGTAGCAGTTAAGTTGAATCATCACATTATGGCAATGCATACAATTCTTACTTAATTATATAGTCCAATCATGAAACATGGAATATTTCATTTATATTTATTCCCTGATTTTATTATATTTATATATTTTATTCTTGTACTTATTATCCTCTGGCCTCTGGTATATATATGCTTCTACATTATATGGATACTTTTTTAACATATATTTTGCAAGATTATTAATAATTATTTAATTTGATTTTGTTAATAATTAGTGTGGATTGTCTAAGTAATAGTGAACCTTAAACTATAAATATGTAATAAAAAATATGTAAAATATAAATTAAAGTCAGTTTTTTGTCGCAAAAAAAATTTAACACACATTGGACCATCATTTGAAATAGTAAAATATCTTCTAAGGCCAAAACTTCTGTTTTGACAGCAACGAAATTAGTTGATGACATTTAATATGTTCCGTTTAAAAAAAAACGTTGCAATGTACGAGACTTACGCATTGCGGAAAGCACCGAGAGAGAACAAATTAATTTCATTACACCACTGCTTTGACCGAGTTTAAAAGCTTGTTAAGCAAACTCGCATAGTAAGGGACTTTAAAGGTAGAAATTAGTGTTGTTAAAATAAAATGCTCAGTAAATAAAACATTTAAAATAAAATCCAGCCAGCCCTAGAAAATAATTTAGCTTTCCACTATCCGCCACTGGTAGTTTAATCGAATAGCAAAATAATGTATAATAGGTTGCTTGGAATCAATTTCACTCACTTACATATGTAGAATAATTATACTCCTTCACTTGTAGAAAAATAAATAGTTATTAATGCAATAAACTATTCAGAAAGGAATTATATATGATTTAATATAAAAGTCAGAAAATTATTTAGTAACCATACATCAGTTAGTTCTACCGACTATTTACATTACATACAATACATTTATCTCAGATATTACTCATAAAGATGCTAACATCAGTAATCATGCTAATGGATAATATTGCATGTTACCAATACAAGAGCAAGAGTTAATCCAGTAATAATCCAAATAAATTAACAATGAACAATGGTTCCAATCATGTTTCATATTACGATTTCTCGATACTAAAATCTTAAAGATGTTGTATTTTTTCAATTAATACAAAATTACGAAAATAATCTTGACAACAATGTCACACCACAATATCAATTAATAAATTATGGTACAATGGATTGTGTAGTTACGAATCGACGTGATTTAAATTTAAATGAATAATAATTACTCTTTAGAAAATAAAAATGATATTTCATTAACCTTTACCATACCATGATATAAAATACACACACAGCCATGCTGTCAACTCATGTTATCGTAAATAACAGTTAGAAAAAATGTTTTTATTAGCTTAAATGACTTTAATGGCACGAATTTATTCTAAATACTGAGCATTCAAATTTCAAAAAGTGATTAATAACATAATTTAGACGATTTATTAAGTCCTATACAGTGTGTCCTTCCTTCTTATCTCTCTTCATTTAATTAGTGAGAAAGATATTATTATATTTGTATGTTTGTTAGTTTTTTCACTGTGAAAATAGCGTGTGATCTCTGTATTTCATGTCATAAATGGTATTTTTACCAACGTATTAATTTTATAACGGATTGAATGGAAAAAATAATTGTTTTCGTACGATTCCTTTTTCATAATTAGTTTTTCACTAGTCATTCCTAAGCGCTAATATTTTATTTGTGATTATCTAAAATATTAATTTTATGTTGCACGTATTTATCGAAATATTACAGGTTTAATTATGATGGTAGACCTGTGTTACTGCATGGTTTGGGAAGGGTTAAATAACTTAAATTCAGCGGTAATCGCTCCGATGGAATAAATACTGTATTAAATTTACGTTTAATATTAGAAATCGTCAAACAATGGACACCATTTTGTAACGATTTAACGAAATATATTGTTAAATAATTATTTAAAAGAAAAATAAATGACCATGAGAAATTAGATTAGATAATTTTAAATAATATTTTACATATTGGCTTTGAGATGATTATCTTGACGACAGTGATTCAAGGTAAAATAAAAATGTTTCATGATGTGCATTATAAAATACGCACATTCCAACGTGTTAAATATATTCGTGGAGCGATATTTATCATTTATGGAAATAAATCTCCAAATTAGTTGCATAACCGCCGAAATGATTGCATTATACGGGCCGGGCCGTATATACTCGGCCGCCATTCTTCTATAATCATAGTGAAAAACGATAAAAGGGAAATCCATGTCTACAACAACAGAAGTGTTCCGACACAAATTGTGATTATTTAAATTTGATTACAAGTGTATTGGTAATCCAAATATGTGTCATAAGCAGATTGATATGAGAACGCATCTTATTCGATCTTGTTTGATGATTTTAAAGTAGTTCAGAAAGAATTGTTGTATAAAGTTTTGAGGGACAAGTAACGTAGTATTATGAAAGTCGCATCTTCTGGGTGTGAAGTCGGGCGATACGTCACATAGAACACTTGTTTATAGATGTTTATGAAACGAAAGTTATTTATAAATAAGAGTTATTCATTAAGACCACTCATTTGTAATGGTTGACAACGGTATGTATCCGAACTTACGCTTTGAGGTTATGAAAATGTTCATAGGTCGAGATTAGTTTGTAGGATGTCTTGCCGTAACGTAATGTTAGTGTGGTAAGAGACAGAAGGTCTTTAACTGTAATATACGATACGACTTACTACCCTAACTACCCTTTTCTAGAGAATTCCATTTGAGACAGAGAATAGATATTTCCTATTTCATTCACACAGAGAAATGAACAAAATGTTAACTTGCGGCATCTTGATATGCAAATATAATATGAAACCAGATGGCGATAAGGACTGGTTTGGTAATTATTACAGATTATATTAATTTGATTATGTAGACACTCAAAGCCGGCGTGGTCAGAAAAATACGTTAAGAAATTACATCGTCACACCGTGTTTACATGATAGACTTTTTTTTAAGAGTGTAAGCAATTATGAACTCTAATTTTCGTCCACTGGAATGAAATTACAATTTTGAATGCACTTATTCGAAGGGTGAGGAGTGCAACCGAGGTCGGGTTATTATGTATTGCAAATCCAAGGGTTTTTTCATCTATTAAGTATCATACGATGGTATGTATAGTATTCAGAGGAAAAATTTCAAGATTAAATTGTAATTGCTTGTAAACCATCAAAGTGGGGTAAGTGGGTAGGGGGTGTTGTTCGACGCGCGTGATTTGCGGGTTTGCCAGTCGTAATGTAAATATAGACTTTATTACATGTATAAATTTTACCTGCTTCATAATAAAACTTGTGGCTTTTAAATTATTTACGAGTACATATCTCACTGGTTAAGGTAGTGTTAAATTTTCAGAAGATATAACTTATTATGTGTTGATAGGTCACAAGGGTAGGTATAGGATGTTCAGCGGAAAAATCACAAGATGAAATTGTAATTGCTCGTAAACCATCGGGGTGAGGTAAGTGGAAGGGGTATTATTCAACGCGCGTGATTTGTGAGATTGCCAGTAACAATAAGTCACTGGTCAGGATAGTACTGCGCGTTCGGGGTTGAGCAATATTTAAAGTGCGGTGATTCATTGGTTCGTGCGCGTCGTGTTTTTTGTGCTCTCTTTAATATTCGACGAGTAAGTGATGGGCCGAGCGCGCAACTTATGTGGTGTTGTGTTCAAAAGTTCAGACAAGAAAGGATAATGTTTAACCAAACTTCTCCGGGACCATCAACGTCAGCAGCGACGCCAGAACATGTGGCTCAAGTTCGACGTAAAGTTATGCGCAATCCGCGTAACTCGATAAGGAATATTTCAGCCTGTACTGGAATAAAAAAATCAACTAAAAAGAAACTACAATTTTACCCATATAAACTGCAAATCGTGCAGTTTCTCGACGAAAATGACTATTCTTTACATGAAACCTTAGCGAAAACGATGCTGGAACGTTTTGAAACAGCACGAACACTTGGAAATATATTTTTTACTGGATTTTACAGATAGCCCAAGAAAACGCCATCAAAAACGTTTGCATTGCCCAAAAACGACAGTGTGGTGTGCAATTTCTGCCCGAGGGATAATTGGCCCTTATTTTTTAACCATATATATTTAAAAACTATAAATGGGAATTTGGGCCCCGATAGCCTTCATAACCCGCGTAGACTGCTTCTACAAAACTTAATATTAATTTGGCCAAATAATCATACAAGGGTTAGAATATTTCCCATGTTATGTCCGTAGCAATCCTAGTTCTTTTAACCCGCGTCTTTATTTTTCAAATATCTAAAGTTTCCAAATATCCAAATATTATAGCCGTTCAAATACCTATAGGCAATTGTTAAGATAAATATACCGATTATCTTATAGTACGCGATTAAATAACGGAAAAACCCCCGATCAAGCGGTATGATACTCAAGCGCACTCGTTATACCATGAATTGTGTATTTATTATTCAGAGCTGGAATGTAAGTTTGTGGAAGAAATTATACATAGATCACCAACCTTGTCGTAGACTTGTTCTCGTGACTGTGGCCACCTCGTGGCGTCGCCTAGCTGTTCAAAGAGTATGTAGACGTGTGAAACAACATGCGACATGCTAAATGTCTGCCTCGCTAGGTAAGTATGTTCCATGATTATGATAAGTTCTGTAGACATCAGACTGTGGCGCTCGCTCGGCTCCTCTACAGCCCCAGATTAAGAAACCCGTACGCCTGGTGCATATTCGCGGTAGACGACGGGTGCTTAACCCCGAGCCCTCTCACACACGCGTTCAAAAGTTAATGATGATGATGATGATCCAAAGTTTTGATTCGGCCAATGTCTTAGTGAACAATATCATTTGTTATGACTCATTCATTCAAGATGCATGGCCGAGGTCCTTGTATCTCCAATATGCCGCTGTTCAGTGTCGGTAGGAAAATGGCCAATCCGTGGCCGCGTCCACCACTGAACGTAATTAATTGTGATTGATTGTGACATGACAGTACGATTCTCAGGAAATTCCCTTGATTCCTTTGAGTGCATCTAAAAACATACGTCATGTGACAACGGTATCCGGTGGATAGTTTAGTTTATCTGCAGGATGATCCTCGATGTCTCGAACAATGCATCTCGAATAGAACCAGGAACAAATAGTTAGAATTATTATCACAGCATGCTGGTGCATGTGAGTGTGTTTGTATAATTGCAGATCGTTTCAGGAACACTGTCTCTGAACACCGCTAGAGGTCCTATTATCATCCTCTTCAACTATACTGAGATACGGAGTGTTCGGAAAATCCTACAAGAACCCACCCGATACGCTCGTAAGCTACATAGAGTTTGTGGCGCACATGACGTATGTTGAGAGAACCGAAACCGCCGCGGAATCGTCACCTTAGCCTGTAGTCTCTTGTAGGTGACGACAAGGCATAGTAGCGGATCTAAATTCTCTCAGAGATTGGTCCCGAAATCAACGCGACTCGCTCATATATCAGCGCCAAACTATACTTTATCATCGGTACCAGACGTTCTGAAGGTCAACCTAAACCCTTTCGCTCACGTTCGAAATCCTTCAAGCAGGTTTACATATCAGAATATTCAGTTCAGCTCGCTGGCCGAAGGAAGTAAATAAATAAATAAATAAATGCAGCTCCTCATTTTGTGGAGTGTAATATAGCCGAAATCATTCGGCAATGGTAGTAGCTTGTTAATTCCTTTTGTGGATTAATCGTGCAATATATAATATAACGAATGGTTAAAATACATATTGATACTTTGATTCTCCATGATTATACCAACCGAGTCCTGCAGCAACCAAGGTGGTTATCGTTCAATTATAATTTCGAGTAATAATAGTCAAAACATATATTTACAAATGCGGTAAAATAGTATGGTAATCAACAAAGGCATGTAAAAGAAACTCATCAAGACGTCCTTCTGGGCACCAACACATGTCTCCCACGATAATATCCGGATCGAATAAATGGTCCGCCAACACTTTCGCGACGATCGTAAGGTTATCAATTATCACTTTACCACATTAGATCAACTCTAACAACTCTCGTGGCCGCGTAAACTCCACCTTCCGAGTCCACACCAAGCTACTTCTCCTCGTTTCCCGCGCCAAAATTCTCAACCGATCGACACCCGTGCGACCCCCTCGCGCCATTACGTCCCCCTCGCCCGCTCTAAGAACCACCGTTTACTTTCCCGGTTCAAAGCGGCCCTTCGATTTCCCGGTTCAAAAGCGACTCTCACACGTACGACCCCCACGCCCTCCCTAAACCGACTGCCTAGAGAAGCGTTTCTAACCCCCCAACCCGCTATCTTCTCATTCCGGCCGACCACCTTAGAAATTTCGTGTAATTCGTATTTTTTATCAGTTGGTTATATGTGTATCATCACATACCTTAAGTCGAGAGTTTTCAGCAACAATACTCGAATAATTCGGGCCCTACAAGAGAATATCCGCCGTAAAGTTGCTGCCATTGAACTATTGTCGCAACCGAACAAGTATCGCGTCGCGTTAATATCTGCTGACGTCAAGGTCAGTATTCACATTAGTCAAGCAGTAGGGAAAAAGGATGGGTGGGAATTTGAAGGTGGAAAGGCGTTAATAATATAGGTCACAACCGATTCTCAAGAAGCGCCAAAAATGTGTTCGATGAATACGAAACAAAGGCTAAATGTCAGAAATCGATGATGTACAGTGCGATGAAGATTTTTAATGAAATGCCAGAAGACAAAAGAAAAGAGGAGAAACTGCATGGATCATAATGAAACTAAACAGATATGTGAAAGATAAGTTCTAGTAAAAAGAAACGATTTTGATTTTGTTTATATTAGAAATATATATATATTAGTATAATAATTCAATAGTCGCCTAGTGATTCAATGGTCCGGGGTTTGAGAGTCGTTCTAGGAGACCAGAAAATTATTCCTTTTATCATAGTGTTTAGATTAGTTTGAAAATAGTAAGAATATTGATGTAATACATACTCCAAGTACGCATCATTATTATTTAAAAAATACATATGTACATAACAAATTTCATTTAGTCGTATTACGTTTAAAATATAAGTTTTGTAAAAAACTTTATCTAAAATATTGTAGTAATTGAATTTACCAATTGTCAAGTCACTACGTACCGTATAATTATTTGAAGAAATTAAATATGCAAAATATTATAAATTGTCTTTTGAAATATATAATATTTCAAAATAAGAACACTTTCACTCTGATTGTAATCATTTGCCCAACGCTGGATGTAGAGGTTCTAGATATTATCCCACCTCATGGCTGCCTTTTAGAGAGAAGATCCCGGCATTGCTTTTATTTGACATGTTTATCTTGTAGGGGCACGCCCTCTCGCATTCACGTTTTCAATCTAACCGAATAAGTCCCAATGGTTTTTACTTTCTTCACCTCGGCACACTGTATACCCGAAATAATTCAGTATTCGCCTTCTGGATAATATTTATAATCTATATAAAGAACAGTTAAAAATATTAATCGATAATCAACTTGTTCAAAAATAGACATCAATAACAGGGATAGATGCTCAACTGATAAACGGGTCAAGAGTTCGGTCCTCATTTCGAGATACTTTTGATTTCACGGTGCGAGCGATTAGCTTAGTTTAAAAAGTATTGAGAATATTGTGACATGAGAATCACGTATAAAGATTAAATTGTATTTCTAAACTTCATAAGCAAAAAAAAAATGGAATTATTATATAACCTTGTAAAATGTATCCACAATAAAATATATTATGAAGAAAAGAAAAAAGGGAAAAAGAGAACATTTTGGACACATTGATACAACTTTATTATTTTTTAGGAGAACACATTCTTATTGTGAAGTTGTAATTATTCAGAACATAGGTCTGTGATATTTTAAATATGAATTAAAAATATTAATTATAAAGATATACATATAAAATCAATTTTATCGAAAAATATTGTTGTTGCGCTACCGGGATTCGAACCTGGATCTCTTCCCTAACCGGGGGAGGTGCTTTATCCAACTAAGTATTGTATCAATGTGTCCAAAATTTAATAAAAATGAATTGATAATTCTGGCGTCTACCATCAGATTTACTTAAAGGTATTTTGAGATTCTGTAAAAATAAGGTAGATGGCTCTGTCAAAGGATGGAACGATTAAATGTATTGATTTCAAAAAGGTAACATATAAGGTCGTAAAATTGTCGCTAAAAATAATTCCGCTGTAGCTTAGTTGGATAAAGCACCTCCTCCGATTAGGGAAGAGATCCAGGTTCGAATCCCGGTAGCGTAACAACAATATTTTTCGATAAAATTGATTTTATATGTATATCTTTATAATTAATATATTTAATTCAAAATTAAAAAAAAAAAAAAAAAATATTTAAGTTAAGTTATAATCTATATTTGAAATCACTCAGGTACATGAACGTTAAATTAAACATTAATACATATATTAATATACACTACACGTACGTATTCAAAATGATAAAATATAAATATTATTATGTTTGTATAATATAGTACAGTGATATTACTGACAACTTAAAAGCAGATTGAAAATTTTCATATCGAGCTATATTATTTTTTCATGGAAACTTATATTCTAAGCTTATCATATTATATTACGTAATTGTGCATTCTACGTATTGAATCATTATACATATATTATCTTGTTTTTCAGGAATAAATCGAAGAAAATTAAAAACAGTATTTGGAAACGAAGATAAAATTTTTAAATATTCTTAATAAAACTAAATTTAAATAGACAACATGCATAAAATTCAGAACAATAATATTAATATATGTTATAATATTAATTCAATTCATATTGTATTTCAAAATAAATTACTTAGAAGTTTTCTTTCAAATTGGCCTACAAAAAGAAATACAAAAATGGGATGACGTGATATTAATCGTTCTATTTAAAATATACTCTAATCTATGTAGGTACTTTGCTCCGTATAAAAATATACTCCTTAAAATAATTAATATATCATTTACAATTCCCGATACCAATATAAAAATACCAAAAAAATCATTATCGTAATCAATCATTTCAAAAAATAGCACAATGAACATCAAAAAATAAATTTATTTTTTGTATTTCGTATGCAAACATGTAGACTGAATTTTTCAGTATATTATTTTATGGGTATTTTCTTTCTAAATAAATATATGTTTACTCTCTACATTTTACATTTACATTTTAGTTCTAAACAAAACAGGGTTCCGTTCATAAAAATGAGCTAAAGGGCAAGTGTATTTATTCAAACAGATTATTTTCAGTTGTTTCGTAGGTCTGCATAAAATAATAAATGAAAATTTAATTATTTCTACAATAGCTTTACAAAAATATTAATCATCCGACAATATCTATTAACACAAACAAAATTATTTACATTAACCGGAATCGTAACCCTAAATGTATTAACAACAAAAACAAGAAAAAATAATTATAAAATGTACTCCTGAATAAAATAAGATTTATTTAATTAAATATTTTGACAGCAATCTGTCCGCTATGTAAAATCTTACACAATAATTAAGTACCTTTGATAAAAAAATATATCATATTTTTACATTTATTTTAGATAACTATTAAAAGGCGAAAGTTTGTGGAATTCCATATTTATTTTGTAAATTAAGTAAAATTAAGTAACTGTTTTATTTCCACTATATTTTTCATTGTGTTAAACGATATAAAGTTTTCGGGAACATCTTCTCATTATCAATATTATAATTCAACTAAAATTAAAAACACTTTCAGACAGTAATATATGGTGTGTTTGGAGTTAACGGAGGTGGGGTTGGGGGTGGAGTTAAAATGGATAAGAGAGAGGATGTAAAGGGCGGTATTTGAATATTTATTATGTTTTTATTGTTATTTTTATTATTAAATATTTCTAAATTTTCTAGAACGTCTAAATTTCGTCCTTTGGCGCAACTATGTATAAGTTGTAAATTTTTATTACATGGAATTGCCCTCCATTCTTGCGTGCTCAGCCATTTTGGAGTTTAAACCGAAGTTTTTATAGCTTTCTTCTGTTCTTCTAATCTTTTTCTTATTCTTCTTCCGCTCTGTTCAATATGAAATACGTCACAATCCTTGCTACTCAACTTGTAGACTTTGCTTTCTTCTTCTTGGGATATTTTTGATTTATTATTCAAGATATATATTTTTTTAAATATTGTTTTTTGTTTAGAAGGCAGGGTTAAATTTTGTATATTTACAGGAATTTAATAAATCTGTTATAAGTTTTCCTACGTACCTAATTTAACAAGAAAAATTAATATTTCAAATATACAGAAAGGAGACATATACCGATACAATCATAAACGTGACCTCCTACCACCCCACCCCACATAAAATGGGAGAAGAATAATGTATTACAAGATTACAAAAACAAATTTGCATTGAACTAAATTAGCAAAATATTACGGTGCAAATCTTTTCGTCGTCATTCTTCCTTATAACATTTTAGAGACACGATGAACACAAAATTGTTATTCCGATAAAACGATCAGCAATAATGAAATTGTTAATATTTTCTATAAATATCTAATTCCCTTTTTGATTCATCTAGTGCTTTCATAACTTTAATATGTGGATATTGCGGATACTGAAAAATTAACCACATAAATATCTCGATTAAGTTCGTTAGCCATCCTGATCTTTCATTTTATTTAAAAATGATGGCAATTCAAAATTTAAAAATATATAACTCCGTTAATAATTTCGTGGACACACTCTCTTGTAGTGTTCCTTGCAATTAACAGAATATTTATATATTTTTTTAACTCAGACAATTGAAACGTTACTGTTGAAATAATTTTTTTTTTTGAAATTATGGATTTTTACGACGTAGAGAATTGTTTTCAAGCCCTTAAGCGTAGCCAATACTATTTGGCGACACGATGGGTTATCTACCATCGATCCTGGCAGAAGACTAATTCCTTCACCTTGGGATGGGCACGTGTCCCAAAATGGGACTATTGTCTGGCTAGGCAGATGGTTTTGGTCCTGCCCGGCGAGACCCTGATGTTTGTGGATGTAGCCTTGCCAAGCTCTATTTAGAGCGGAGCCATATTATGGATGCTGTATCCTGATATCACTGCTGTGATCAGAGTCTAGCGCACTGAGTTCTGAATCTCGGTGCGGCCTCGGAGGATGAAGATACAATCATG
Organism: Eubasilissa splendida; assembly: GCA_031772225.1. NCBI lineage: Eukaryota > Metazoa > Arthropoda > Insecta > Trichoptera > Phryganeidae > Eubasilissa > Eubasilissa splendida. Next base: position 22,148,614 of record CM062851.1, on the reverse strand, counting down.
CAATATGGAACGGAAGAATATTTAGTCCGTAAATATTATTGTCCACGTTTTCTTTCTTTAATCTACCGTAAATGTGAATTATGATATGAAATTGAGAATTCGATGTATTAAATTTTGTTCATTTGACAATCAACTTTTTATTGGTTATAATTTTGTTGGTTAAGTTAGGAGTTCTGCTAGGTTTGACTCGGTGGAATCCACATCTCATGCCTGCCCCTGAATTAGCCTGTGGAGGTGTGGAGCCCCTGGCTCCATAGCTCACAATAATACCTTCATTGTTTAGAATATTAATTATTTCATTATTACGTTACATACACTAAAAATAAAAACGTATTTTTAAATTCCGTTAGAGTTAATGTTGAAATTATATAATGTATACTATGTAAGTCCTATTATATTTCAGCATAAAATAAACTTTTAGTATAACTTTCACAGCATTTAGCCAGTGTGACATATTTATTTAATCGAGTTTTAACGTTACTCGCATTTATAGTATGTTAAAATTATTTTTTCTAGACTCAGTAAAACGCGAAAGGTATACTAAGTGGACAAAAAATTAAAACTTATCGGCCTTCACATAAACATGAAATAAATTATTTAAAGACCCGTGTATCTGTATTTCAGTTTTAAAATATGTTTAATGTTGATCTATATCTATTTCAGATTTTGTAGATTTAAATATAATACTTTTAGAATTAGCAATATTAACTTTGTTTCGAAACCGGTAGATGTATTTAAACTCAATTAAGTGGTTAATAAAATAAAGATAATAAATAAAAATATGATTTAAATATAGTTTATTTAAACCACGAATATAATTAATTCATGACATTTGCAATAAACCACAAAAACCTTTGAATACTATATGCTAGGTGAACCAAGAATAATCAATCCATTACATTTTATCTAAAAATCTTCTATACAATATATAAATATATACTTTTATATCCCGCTGGAAACCAAATATTTTTTCAAGATTTAAAAAAATCACTCTCCAACTGATTCGACTAAATTATTATAAACATAATAGAACTTTGTTTTAATATTGCAACTTTACAATAAAATGTGTTTTACTTTAAAATATATATACTTTATTAAATCTAAAGTAAATAGATTCATACGTTTGCTTATATTAAAAAGAGGCGTTAAAATAAAGATATATGAATCCCTATAAAACTTTTTACTCCATATCTCAACTATCAAATAATCTATATATATATTCAGTGCGTTTATATGATAAAGCAATAAAACTGAGCTTTAATGATTTCCGTTCAAGGATATTTCAACGATAAAATTCATTTTATGTGTACTTTGTGTGCACCTTTAGTACTTGTGAAGTTAAGTTTTTTGCTCCTTTTATAATGACATATTTTCTTTGACAGCCCATGATTATCTTTACTATCCTTAAATTGCGCAAAAGTTAGATGAACATCAACATTTGAGAGATTTCGATCGAGATATCTCAGCGTGGTATGGGTCCCTATGTCAACTATGGGTCCCTTCGTTTTCGAGTAGATTATCATTGGGTAGTATTATAAAAAGCGGAGGTGTACCCATACACGTCTATGGGTGCACCTCCGCTTTTGAATAGATTATCGTTGGATAGATGCGGGCCGGTGATTGGACCACCCGCAATTGCGATATCCGTTCGCGCCTTATCGTGTCATTTTTTACTTAAATACGGTATTTGCATAATTCACATAATAATAAAGGGTTATCTGTGTTTATTATCAAATTATTCATCGAGTTATAAGCGTTTTGGCGGTTTTCGTTTTAATCTACAACCCCTAAAAAGATGCATTAGAACCGAGCTTTAGCACGATTGTTAGAAGGGCTGGGAGAAGCGACCGCGAATTGCGCGACGTCGGTCATAACTTAAAACAAGAGAAATAAATCTAAACATGTGCGTGATATATTAATTGAATCCATGACGAATTTTCATTGTGACATTGTGATATTGTGACACGTGTCACAATGTGCTTAGAATATCGTTCGAAGACAAGTCCCGAGCACAGCGCAGCTCCCAGCAAAGCCGAATTTACATTACGAAACTAGTGGCGCAAAATTGGCTTCATGACATTATTTTCACTGGTAGTTTCACGTGTAAACAAATTTTTTCATTATACATACATTTGTTTTATGAAACCACATTATATTTGCGATCACTAATGCATACAACTAATTTCATCGTGTAATTAATGATGAACGTAGCATGAAACTAGAGAGTTTTTATGTCGAAAATGGCAAATCAACGCTAGAATACTGATGAAAATATGCATTTTTTTAAATGTATTAATTATAAATATATACATATAAAACCAATTTTGTCAAAAAATATTGTTTATGCGCTACTTTTTTTGAATTTAAACACAGACCAATGTTCTGAATAATTATAACTTCACAATAAAAATGTGTTCTCCTTAATAATATAAGTTGTATCAATGTGTTCAAAATTTAATAAAAAATGAATTGATAATTCTGGCGCCTGCAGTCAGTTTACTCAAAGGTATTTCGTATTCCGTAAAAATAATGTAGATGGCTTTCAAAAATAATGGAACGACATATGTATTAATTTGAAAAAGTGTAACATATAGGTTCGAAAATTTGTCATGAAAAATACGTGTGTTATAACACAATTGGTAGTGTACTTCCCCGGATTGGAAATAGAGATCCAGGTTCGAATCCCGGTAGCGCAAAAACAATATTTTTCGACAAAATTGATTTTATATGTATAATTAATACATTAAATTAGTATTTAAAACATCATAGACCAATGTTCTGAATAATTACAACTTCACAATAAGAATTTGTTCACCTTAATAGAAAATATGCATTTAGAAGAACACATTCTTATTGTGAAGTTGTAATTATTCAGAACATAGGTCTGTGATATTTTATTATTATTAAAGTTGTATCAATGTGTCCAAAATTGAATAAAAAATGAATTAATAATTCTGGCGTCTGCTATCAGTTTACTCAAAGGTATTTGAGATTCTGTAAAAATAAGGTAGATGGCTCTGTCAAATGATGGAACGATTAAATGTATTAATATCAAAAAGGTAACATATAGGGTCGAAAATTGTCGCTAAAAATAATGTCGCTGTAGCTTAGTTGGATAAAGCACCTTCCCCGGTTAGGAAAGATATCCAGGTTCGTATCCCGGTGGCGCAACAACAATATTTTTCGATAAAATTGATTTTATATGTATATCTTTATAATTAATATATTTAATTCATATTTAGAAAATATGCAGTTTACCAATGTGTCAACGACCTTAAGTGACATATTTCAGACAAAAGATCACAGGCTCATCCGTGGATACATATGTACCATGAGACTTTGGAGTCAGCTTCTAGAACTAATTCATAAAATAGTCCTTCAGTATCAAGTTACTGATGATAAATAATTTATTTGAAATTCTGTTCTTGTTCTTCTCTTATTTATAACTGAATTATGCAAGTGATCTTGTTACTAAGATAATTCACGTTTAGTTTATAAAGTCGAGAGGTAAGGATATCCTCCTTTGAGAGCAGCAGGTCGACGATTTGAATAACACTAGTAACAAGTTCAGTTTTAATCCAGACATGAATACTTTGGCTTAAATTAAAAATTGAAGGAAATATTATATGGTTTGTGTTCGTGATCACGTCCACCATTTTTTTGATTATGCAATGCGCAATCATTTTAAGATTTTATTACTACTTAAAAGTGAGTTTACATAATATCATCGTATAAAATTATACGCTATAATGTTTGTTATTATATAATATTAATCAAATTATATTATTATATTCCGTATTCTTTTTTCTAAAATAGATTGTTATTCACGTAAGTATTCTAGTATTTTTTTTTGTTTCTTGACTACGAATGGTGAGAATTTTTTTAAATTTTGTTTTAGGAAAATAATGTCGGCAGATTAGGCTGGATAATGAGTTTTTCTGAGACATTAACAATCAAATTTTTTTAGAAAATTATGTTCTGAATTTGAATTCACATCTGTCGGAAAATAATTCAAGTCTGTAGATTCACAAATAATATATATATATACATTTTTTTATAACAAACCATCGTTATTACTTTTACATAATTCTATGATTTAAATAGTAGATGAAACCCTTAATATAATAGGCATTTAAAAATAATATCTTAAACTGATGTAATGTCGTACAAATCTACTAGTAAAAATACATATTTATCGTGAAAATGTAGATGCAACGCATCAAAATTAATTTATGATTAACTGAATCGTAAAAAGTTAAACATCATAAAAAATGGCAGACTTAACAATATCAAACTACCAACGTAAATATACAATGATTTTAAATATGGTGTTCTGAATTCGTAATTCAATTTTGGCGCGTCTTTTTGAATCAGCCGCAATCGTTGTTATTGACACAATTCCGCATCCAAATTCCCATCCATACATTTCCCCATGTTCGTCTTGTCAGTGTAAATTGTAACCTTGACGTCAACTTGACCGATGCATGTTTGATCTTGACATCGCGATAGCATTCGAGATGTGGACGGTCAGCTTCAGTACACCGGCACTGTATTTTGTGATATTGTGTTTTGATCACGTATTGTTTGTTATTTGTTTGTGCCGTGGGTGAAATTGTGATATCGCCGTCTTTAATTGGAAGCGGAGATCTTCTCATCCGCGTGACATTTGTGTGATCTCGATGGCAACTGCGCGAATGACGGAGGCGTCATATACAAGGTAAGGCGAGCAGTCGTTCCGAATCCCGGTTCCCCGAGATAACTGGTCCTTAGACTAGAACCGTTATCCCCTCACCGACCTCGTTCTGTACCAAGGTTTCCCTACTTCCCTCCACTACCCTGCGGTGATTCCGATTTACGACCGAAATAGTCATATTCTTTTCCAAGAGACGTGTGACTCGGATATCGCGCAACTCATTCATTTAGATCCTATCGATCCGGATTCACAGTTCAAATTCATATGGTATGTGGAATATCAGAAGCTTTTGGAGCATTAAACTCTCCAATTCGTGGACCAACAAGAAATAGGAAGAGATACCTAGTTTATAGAGCACCTGATCTAACTAACTTACAATCACTCCGTTTACCCGCGAGAATAGACAGAGAGGATAGAACACCACACTCTTCTGTTCTGACACGCAATTATCGTATAATCCATATTCAGGCATTTTCTCATACAATATTGAGGTTTCTAACAAGACCATCTTCCAGTATCTGGTTAACCTGGTTGTGTCAAATCTTCCGCGGGCGTCCTTTATTTTTGACGCCATCAACACTTGTGTCATATATCATTCTTACCATCCTCCCTTTATTCATCCGTTTATATGACCAAACCGGCTAAGTAATCCCTTATTGATCTTACTACTATGCTAAGATCAACTTTACATTATCTCTTTATTTCTTCATTCTTCACTCTTTCATAAAAATATATCATATCTAGTATATGCTATACTACATTATCAAGGAATTGATGGCGCTCTGTAATGACTCCGAGTCCTACGGGGCTAATAAATAAAAATAAGATATATTATAATTTTGTTAAAAACTTTAATATTATTTAAAAAACAATAATTAGGCTGTATATTAGTACTCGTATAATGTAAAAGCTGTCTGAATGCATGCCTTATCCGCCAGCAATCGTTCACACAATATGTTACAAAATACAATATCTTGTATTAAATAAATATATGATGGGTGAAAATAAAATACATACGAGTATATATTTTTCAGAAGAAAGAAATCTTTTTAGATTTTGTATATATTTCGTACTTGATTTATTCACTCTAATAAAAACATCTCGAGCTTATAGTAATAATCCTGAATACAGTTTCGTTTTCAAGATTCAACTCTTTAGATTTTTTTTAGACGATTTTCGAGGTGTCACTTATCTGAAGAAAAATATAATTTGCATTTCAATCTCGTCTGATGCCTGCGGCTCCTTACATAAAAGAAATATAAAGCGTTGTTACTGAAAAACTATTTCTGGAATATTAACAAAATATATATTTTTCAATTTGTTGATTGGTGAATTTTTTTTACTCGTTCATTTTACACAAGGCGCGTTTTTTAAGTAAGTACCGTTGCCGGGTATTCCTGGTGTAGCGCTGTGGTTGTGATTTTGTGCAAGCGCAATTGTTTTCTTCATCTGTTGACTCACCATGTGCAACGTTAGAGACATTCACATAATGTGGCCATCTTGCAATGAGTGGTTGAAATGTTCAAGACAATAGGTCAGCCCGCCGACTGTGAGATACGACCCGTGATTCGTTTTTTAAATGCACGAGATATGAAACTAACTGACATTCATCGCCAAGCCTGTCCTGTTTTGTCCTGATTTGGCGCCAAGTGATTTTCATATTTCCTTCACCTGAAGCGGTTCCTTGGTGGCAAGCGTCAAAGACGGAGTACATAGATAAGTAGTTTAAGGCGTGTATCGTCCGAAGAAATCAAAGTGTTCTAAAAGTGATGTTGTGTTTCTTTAAAAAAAAAAATCGGAAATTACTTAAAAGCGCGCCTTGCAATATAACAATCCTTTAATACAAAACATTTATTTTGCATTTAAATTTAAACAAGTAATTTTTCTTCGCCATCGATAGGCTGTGGTTATTGTAAATAAAATTAAAGTGTATTGCGGAGATTTAAAAAATATAAATCCAAACGGTGTGAGGGTAAAGAACGACGTTCTATCCTTTTCACCAACTAACTAGTAGATAACACAACAACAGTGGGTTCTTAACTTCAGAAACGCACACCAACCCTGATTTTCCACATTTTTTATTTTTATTAATACCCGGGAGAGATAAATGAAAAGATGTTTTAAGTTATCAAATGGATTCTAATCCAAAAAAAAACACAGGTTAAATTAGAACAAATTACAATAAAAATTAAACAATCCTAATTTCCTCAGGTTGAGCGTGAGTTGGATGTTCTTCAGGGCAGACTGGTGACAACAAGATTCAAAATGTTACAAAATATGGCATAATCTCCAAATTACATCGTCGTAGTTAGTTTTCTCAGCATCCCAATCCTACGCAAAAGGATTGGTAGAAAGAATTGTAGAAAAATAATATGATGAGAATTAATGTAATATCGTTCACCATGCAATTAGGTCAAAATACTAGTGATTGAATTATAATCAAAGTATTTACCCTTCGGTTACATGTTGGACTCTTGATAAATAGCTTCGCTGGCCGCGTATTCTGACAGCTCCGAGCGAAAAGTTAAATTAATCTCAACCATAGACTCCGGCCGTTTTAATAACCCTGAAGCTCGCTCGCATTACCAACATGAGGGCATTGTTCATGATTACTAAAGTGATTAAAATTAAAAATAATGATGGGGCGATTTTGAACATGACATTAGTTTGGTAATGTTACAATGGACAATAAAAAAACCTATCTCTCCTACCAAGATATAGATGGCCTAAAAGTCAATTTACTATCTAAATATTAAATATCTTTTTATGTGATTTAAATATTATTTTTTCCATTTTATTCTAATAGCTTAGATTTGTACATAACATAATAATTTATAATAAAATAAATCTTGTAACTAACCCTCATTTTCATTTTCACAAATACATTCATCATGTAGAGATACAAGAAAATCTCCATGCTGTGTAAAATATCACGTAAAAATAATTTTTGAAGTTTTTAAAGCGATTTTTATTTGTAATTTTAGAATATTCATACTTTTAAAAATATTATGTAATTAATAAACAAAAAAATACACAAATTTTATTTATTTTGAAATTGTGAAGTGACTTTTGGCCCAACAAACAAAAATAATTATCGTGTTAAGATTAAAAAAGTAGTTTATGACAATGGGCGATTGTTGAAGATGTTTCCAATATATGTTTCTAAAAATAGAGATTTAACCTCGAAAATAACATATGCTTTGTTCTAATGTCCTTTTGAAATGAACAGATAAAACCGTAAAGATTTAACTAGAACCGTAAACTGTGACTCTTCACATAATATTTAATGTTCGCTTCCTCAGGTGCTGAGTAAAATTCCGTGCTGCACGAGCTATGTGAAGGCACGCCTCTCCTACGGGGAGACTATTAACAGGTCCAGTGCTGGCAACATCCCAATGACAGGTTTTTTACTTTAATTTATTAACTATGTATTTACCCTATACTTATTGCATGTACTTATATTATATTTACATACTTACCCTATTTTATATCAATCTAGGAGGTTTGTTTAGTTGTTTGGTTGTTTAGTGAGGTTAATTTTTTTTTACTATATTTTTTTACTATGACTTTTGCTATATTGATGTTAAGACGTTTTTACTACTAAAATTACTTTAAATACTAATTAAATCTATTAATTAGAAAGATATACATATAAAATCAATTTTATCAAAAAATACTATTGTTGTACCAACGGGATTCGAACCTGGATCACTTTTCCAATCTGGGGAAGGTGCATTACCAACTATGCTACAGCGACAGTACTTTTAACTACAAATTTTCGAACCCATAAGTTACACTTTTTAAAATTAATACATCTATCGTTCCATTATTTGAAAGCCAACTACATTGTTTTTACGAAATCTCAAATACCTTTGAATAAACCGATAGCAGATATATAAAGCAATTTGTCAAAAGTATTTTGAAAGGGGGTCATCGTTATTACATCACTCTAGTACTTGTGTACTTTTAAAGTGATTCCAATAAATATTCACAGGTGGGAAAATATTATTATGCTCCACATAATATTATTATTATATAAACTAGACAATTAGTATTTTATCTCTAATGTGAAAAACTAACTTTTTTTTTCATGGAAAGCAATCATTTTGTTTTTTGACATATTAGAATTAATTTATTCAAAGTTAATTACAATTTACTTTCACAAAGTTAATCACAAAAATTTTGAAATATGTTATATTTAATAAAACACAATCACTTCGCATAAAATTACGAATTTTATGAAATACAACGCCAACCGGTTTCGCTTAGCTCAAGCTTTAGCTTTATGTATTATATAAGTGCACTCTTTTTGTATTTATTGCTAGTTTTAAATATGCCCTAATGAATCTTGAACTAATATTTTTTTTATTCGATAGACATTATTTGATATTTGATAGACATAATAATTTTTTTTTTCTATATTTAATTTTTTTCGTGCTTAGTAGGTACATGTTTTGATACGAGATCAGCTGTGAATTCTCGTGTTTCATCTTTGATATTTATAATAATAAATTTCCATTATTCAGATAACTTATTATTCAGATAACTTTAAACTTTCGTAAAGTCTATACGTCAAAGTTCATTAAGTATATTAAAACCGGGCTCAAAGTGTATATAAATCCATTAAATTATTTGATATTTTGGCTGATAATAAAAAATACTTTCGATCTTTTTATGTAATTCATTCATAGATTAAAATCCAGAACGTATATTTCTGCCGAGGCTAGATAATAAAAAAAAACGTATGTTAAAAAATTAAAATAATGAAAGTAATCATGTTCAATACTCGAACTATATTAAATTATTAGTAATCTTGGGTATCTTTAAAAGCCAATCAAATAAACAACTTATCATCACGAAATTTCCCTGGAAGGGATGCACAGAGAGGATATAATGTCACACTATTTGTCCTGACACACCACTTTTGCCTCTTTCACTTTTACGCATCTTTTCATACATGCTCGTCAACTGCTGAAGTTTCTAAGGAAGTCGTCTTCCTATATCTGGTTAATCTGACAATGCCAGTACTTTCGTAGAAGTCTTCTGTTTTGTATATTTATTTATTTAGAACATAAACTGTTGATTTCAATACAAATATAATATATGAGTTATATATTGAATACGAACTGTAAATCAGGATCGATATGATCTAAATGAACGAATTGCGCAAATCTACGGATCGCACGTCCCGCGGAATGCAATTCCGGTGGTATATCGGAATCGCCGCAAGGTATGGGAGGGAAGTAGGGAGACTTTCGTACAGGATAAGGTCGGTAAGAGGATTGGAGATCTAGTCGAATGACCAGTGATCTCGGAAACCGAGATTCGGAAGGACTGCTCGCCTTACCTTGTATATATCGTCTCCGTAATCCCCGCAGTCGCCGCCGAGATCAAAAAAATGGCACGCGGATGAGCCGATCTCCGATCCCAATTGAATACAGTGATGTCACAAATTCACCCACGGCACACAAACAAAAAACAATAGATGATCAAAATACAGTGCTGGTGCACTGGCGCTGAAAAGTTCACACCGCAAACGCTATTGCAATGTCAATATCGAACAAATATCGGTCAAGTTGACGTTTACTGACATCAATATCACAATTCACACCGAAAAGACGAGCATTAGGAAATATGTGGATGGGAATTTTGATGCGAAATTGTGTCAATAACAACGGTTGCGGCTAATTCAAAAAGACGCTCCAATAGTGTGATTATGAATTCGGAACATATATATATACATTTAACAACATAACACAACAATAGAGTTATGCACCCTCAAATAAAAGAGATCTTTAATTATGGGGGTGTATATTTTTTTTACTATTCTCTCTTCACTTATACCCTTGAATAGCATGAAAAAATAGTTTGAATGATACATAATGATCAATTTGAAAATAGTAAACCATACACAAGCAATAATAAGATAAACATGTGACTAAAGCACACACTACCAATACACCCAGGTGGTAATTTTGGTACCACTTACGTAACCTAATAAGCCCGCGACTTTTTTTATATATATTACTAGATTGGAATGAAAATTAAAACGCTGACAATATTATATGTATTAATTGTAAAAAAATGCGTCTTGTTTCACAAAAATTTAATTTTCGAAGAGTAAATACTTTTACTGTTGCATAAATATGTCATAAACTTCCAAATTTATATTTCCACAAATAATATGTGTAAAATGCCCTTCGTCCCGCAACTAATATTCCAAACCTCTCTTCTATATGAACACTTTATTTCATGTCTATTCATATACTGGTCTGTGGACTGAAACATCATTATTTATTTTCAATAGTTTCATTTCGTAAATAAGGAATCTAAGGCCAGATTACAGGCACCTGACTAGTTCAGTAGCAACCAGTAATATGCTACAACTTTCAACAACAAAGTCGGGGTCATCAATATTGAGCTGAAAAACATGTGCTGTTGCACGTTGTTGGGGCGTTAGATGCTCCATAATAAATTGTTATCATCTACTCTCTACGACTGTTAAATTTGAACTGACAAATTTCTGCCAGAAAAACGGCCTGGAACATAATAATCATCCTGTAGATTTAATAATTAAAAAAACTATATTTTATAATTTAATAATAAAAAACACTATATTTTATAATTGCATCAACAAAACAAAACATAGAGTAATGAATATTGACATCTTATTAAAAGCCTTTTAAGAATAATTTTATATCTCTGTACCCATTATTCTCTCCTGCGAATTAATTCCGAGAAATTTACGTCTGCGCTAATGGAAGAATTATTCAAAAATGATGTTAATAAACCAAAAAATAATATTTGCGATAATACATATATATTATAATTATTAGGAGAACACATTCTTATTGTGAAATTGTAATTATTCAGAACATAGGTCTGTGATATTTTAAATATATTAATTGGAAAGATATACGTATAGAATCAATTTTATCGAAAAACATTGTTGTTGCGCCACCGGGATTCGAACCTTTTATCGACATTGTCGCTGTAACATAGTTGGATAATGCGCCTTCCCCGGTTAGGAAAGAGATCCAGGTTCGAATCCCAGCGGCGTAACGATAATGTTTTTCGATAAAATTAATTTTATACGTATATCTTTCTAATTAATATATTTAATTCATATTTATTATAATTACTTTTTTGAGTTGTATCTTCTAATAAATTATTAATGAAGTTTATTATAATAGAGATTACATTATTGAAACAAATTATTGATATATTATTATATAAAAAAATTGAATTACATTTCAGAAAAGGTTGTCGCAAAATATTTATGCGTAAAAGTAATTTGATTCCTATATCTTACAATGAATACATTTTATAGAAGTTTAATAATGTAGTCATTTCCTTAATATTCATTTTAAATTCCTAAGAATGTTCTGATAGTAAATACAATATTGCAAGAAAGATTTTTTAAATGTGTAACTATTCTAAAAAGATTTTTTTATGTAAGTAATGAACAATTGAATTGCTAACCGAATTCATATAAAATGATGAAAAATATATATAAATTGGAAAATTTTGATTTTTCAGCCGTATTCTAGTAGAATGTGTTAAAAACATTTTACAGATAAAGAATATTGATTTATATCATTTACAAAAAATCGGATTCTCATTGAGTTGATATTTATGATGTTTCGAGGAAACATTAATTATTAATTTTGGTCCATAGATGGCGATGGTGTAGTGGTACTCGAAGCGAGACCACACATTGACATATGTACAACTTTCAAAAAATTGATAGGTGTGGAGATTGATGGGGTGAGAATGGTGAACGTTATATTTATATAAAGTGATCACTTAAGCCAGCCGAAGACAGGTCGTAAGCCCTGTAATTACCCTATACTTTTATATATTTTCCATTAAATATAATAAAAATAGTTTCGTCTGTATGAGATATCTGATATTTATTGAATTCATATAAATTTATAACAGTATAACGGGTAGTAGTTAGTAGATTATTCTTGGGAATCATAATTAGAATTATAAAAACGGGCGGAATTTAAATGTTATGCGTAATTTTTATAGTTATGCAGATGAGATACTCAGGTATCTTCAATATTGGGCTGTGAATTTCACGTGAACCATAAAAGATTCAGGCGAAAATTAAACAGATATGATGAAGTTAAGATTGAAATTATACGATGAAATTGCCGCCAATTTATACAAGTCTTCGAGGAATTTTAATGTCGCTAGTGAGAAATCTAATTTGAACGATCGTAGGACTAAGAGGCCTGAAACAAACTTGAATATTGTGATTTAATCTAATTTAACAGCTCCATGCGCATAGAGATAACACGGATTATAGCACGATCACTAAGTTACATCTCGTTATTCATGATGTTTCAGATAATATCAAAACAGTGAAGATAAACAAGGCATCAGAAAATTAAAAGCATCCCGCAAATATTCACATTTTCAATAAATATAAACAAAACATAGATTTATTTGTAAAGATTTAGTCTACTACTTCCAAAATAATATTTCACGCCGATTTTCAGTGTTTATAGTATTGAAACAATGAGAGCTAGTGGAAAATTAATAGGAACAGTAACGATTTTACTAAATGATAAAGTCTAACCAAATGCGAATAAATAGGTACTATTTGTAAATATTATTGTGTTTTATGTTCATACAGAACTAATCGTGCTTTTTAAAAAGGTAACTAATAAAAATTGTTAATTGATAAACAAACTATTTTAGAAAAATTTATTAAATAATACTTCAATAACAAACATGTCATTCATTACAAAAATATTAAATAAATATTCCTCTAAGTGAAACAAAACAGACAGTCTTGATTACATGATCAAATCACTATTATATTAGGTTGCCTAATCTTTAGACGTACATATTAAATATGAACGCTTCAGTGAATATTATAACGTGTTAGAGTTTAAAATATTATATCGTTTCAGATGTGAAATATTCTAATATTTAGTATTAAAATATTATACCTTTTCGGAGGATTTCGACACGAGAAGTTATTGGGGTCTAAAGAAAAATGGGCACACTGTAATACAGGTATAATATGAGTATACAAACATCATATTTCCTGGCAAATTTAACAAAGCAATGAAGAATTATATTTATTACGCTTATGTAACAAAGGCACGATTGTGCGTTTCATAAAATAGGCTCGTTTCGTGATAGAAGACTACGATAGATAAAAAAAGTGTATAAATATACACTTTAGTTATCTTACGTAGACCGTAAATGATGTTCAAATGATATATGACAGTACATGTCTGTTAATGCCAATGTTTTTTGCCGACTACTAAACTGATTAAAAACAGCTTTCTAAAGATCATATTTATTTGAAAATATTAAACAGATAAAAATCACGCATTAGGGTTTTAAAATAAAACTCAAAAAATGTTTTTCTCGGGGTCCATAGTCTTCAAACTTACGTATTTGTATATATTTCATTATGTAATTAACGGAAAATATTAATACGTACATTAAAACGAATACTTAGTTTCTTAGAACGAATTATTTGTGCAATAACATAATATAAATTTGGCAATGTAAGGTTAGCTGAGGTTAGGTTTGGTATTTTTTATTGAATTGAGATATTTTTATTAAATGTTCATTTTATATTATTGTAATGAACCATTAATTCATTTTATGGAACAAAGTATTTATTTTAATGCACATATCTCTTAAAATAATTCCCTGTAAAATCGTATCCGTAATTAACTTACAAAAACATTCCCGAAATAATTTATACCTATATTTTTTCTACCACGATAAAATTAGGTGTGTTGAATGTAATAGTTGGAGGAAGGCGCGGAATAATTAAAGAATTTTGTACTGGAAGGTATCAGAAGTTTAATTTTAGAAGTTTTTAAACGTTTTTGAAGATTTAGCACATTTGTGCGCTTAAGTTAATGAGAAATTTCTATATATAAGATAACTTTTTCACGTTTAGTGGGATTAATTAGTTATTTAATTTCTTCGTTAACTTATCAATGGATATTCTTTTATTTTAATTTGTATTTGAAAGATGAACCTTGAAGTTGTTTGTCATCAAAGATTTCGACACTATAAAAATCAACATTATTTATGTAATTAAATAATATATTCGCAAATGAGATTAAGACTGTGTTGTACACAAATACGCACAGCTATTTCGTATTAGGGTACGGAAAGTAGACGGAGGCCAGATACGATGCGCATTTTTTAAGAAAGTACCGTAGGCGGATATTTCCGGTGTAGCACTGCGGTTGTGATGTCGCGTATATGCAATGTTTTCCTTAATCTGTTGACTCACCACATACAATGCTAGAGACATTCATATAGTGTGGCCATCTTGTGGTGATTGGTTGAAATGTTCAAGACAATAGATCAGCCCACCGACTGCGAGATACGGTCGGTGATTCGTTTCTTGAATGCACGAAACATGAAACCAGCTGACATTCATCGCCAAATGTGTTCTGTTTTGTCCTAATTTGGCGCCAAGTGATTCTCATATTTTCCTTCATCTGAGGCAGTTCATTGGTGGTAAGCATTTTGATGACGATGATATACTCAAAAACGGAGTACAAACATGGATTTCATCCTAGGCGGTATCGTTCTATGACAAAGGTATACAAAAATTTATGCTCCGTTATGACAAGTGCTTTAAGTGGCAGCTGTGTTGTGAAGTAGTATAAGGTGTGTAGTGTTTAAAGAAAGTAAAGTGTTGTAAAAATGATGTTATGTTTCTTTAAAAAAAAAGTCCGGTACTTAGAAAATGTGCCTTGTACTTTAAAAGTAAAGTTTACAGTAAGCTCCCTCTTATCTAGTCCTGTTATAACCGGAACTCTCGAGCAACCGGCACCCGTATGGTGGTTTTACCATCGGCAATCCAGCTTAAAATAAAATAGTTGTAAACATAATTCTATTTTCATTATATATTCAGTTTATGTTTTATTTATTAGGGTAATGAAATTTATTATTTACTTATATTTCCACTTGTATTTCTTTACTAGCATTAGGAATAGAGATTCAATAAATTTGTACGATGCGATGGAAATTTAAATGGTGATGATCACATATCTGGAAAATTCTTCAGCAAAACCTCCAGTCCCAGTAGAGCTGGATAAAGAGTTTGCTGTAATACTTTACACATGTAAATAAATGTATATTTATAGAATATCTACAATTGTACTATAAACTAATATATATCGTGTTATTGGAATAACACGGTATCATCTGACATATTTTTCAAAATTGATTATATTGTATAAAAATTCTGTCGAATTTTTTTCTGTTAGTAGTTTAGGTGAAAACAATAAAACATAGTGATGTTTTTATAGTACAAGTGTAGATTGAATAGTTTTCGGAATAACAATGAAAATAAAATAAATTTTCAAGATACATTTTATTTTATCCTTTCGAAGCTCATCACACTTGATGCAACGTATCCCCGGCTTTTGAATTCAATCTTTTCAATCCCCAACAATTCCCTCCTGGAAGTGATTTTTTCGAGGTCTCAAAAATAACAATTTTCAGCCTTGATCACTTCTTCATTTCACCCAAAACTCTTCCTTGAGAGATTTTTTCAAGTTACAAAAACAGGTAAAAGTCTGAAAGAGCAAAATCAGACGAATAAGATGGATACTGAAGGATTTAATTTATCAATTCTACCAATTTTTCTTATTATCCTCGCAGCATATTTTCGAACTTTGTTCGTCCATCTTATTCTTGGACGTCCCAGCGGCTGATTTATCGTTGGAATTTTTTCGTAGAGTCGTCATACCTGACAACATGCCCTGCTCATCTTAGCCTTCTTGACTTTAATATTGCGAAAATACTTGTTTATTTAAAGACTTTGATAAGTTCAGCGTTTGTGCGGATGTGCCGTCGGTATTTATCCTTATATGTATATACAGTGTGTATTTTTCATTTTGGTTCATTCTCTGCACCAACGCAACTAGCGGTAGAGGGGCGGGGGTATGCCGATCGCTAGCTGCGACCTTGGGAATTTAGTCGCTATGGAGCGTGTCCTTACTAGCTGGTCGTAAAATTTTCCCTGGAAAATTAATATCCCGACGACGTGACATAAACTGACCTCCACGTAGCCCCGAATTGACACCAATGGACTTTTTTCTATGGGGCTACCTTAAATCAAAGGAATATAGTAACAATCCTCCCTCTCTGGAACAATTAAAAGAAAATATTCGAGAAGAAATGGCAGTGATCACGGAGAATACGTGCCGAGCACTTCTCAGAAATTTTACCTCCCCTTTAGAAGAATGCCAGCAAAATAATGGATCACATTTAAAAAACATAAATTAAAAAAAAAAAATTTACAGGGACTGTACTTAAATGCAACGTCTACATTTTTTATTAAACCCATCCGTTATTTTATCACAGAATTTTTATTATGAAAAAGATTTTTTGGACACTTTGTATATACATATATTCGTATTATCCACGTATTATCCTTTATTTTCCTTCGAATGCTTGAATTGCCTTTAATTACTTCTCAGCGAGTCTCCAGTTTTGTTTAATATTGTACTTCGATACCAACTTTGTTATTGGCAAATTTCCGCTGATGCGCCATATGTATATATTTAGCAGACTTTTATGTATATCTTTGTTAATTACATAATGTAAAACATTATAAATGATTTAAAAAAACCTAATATGAAATAAGTTTCAATTATAAACTTTGCCTTGATCTTGGATGAAATGTATTTACATAATCAACAAAAAACTTATTTCGAATGGTTTCGATAATTACTTCTCCAAGTTTTAGTAATTAAAACCTTTTGCATTTCGATCATAGCTTTGTTCTCGATTTTATTAATGATTATTCGTCACCATGTTGATTGTTTGATTAATTGCTGTCATGTTGATAAATGATTGAAATTTGAAAATCTCTTAATTTATTGTTTTAAATAAATTTCCACTAAAAAATTTAAAATTAACTTTTTAAACATTTTTTTCCTTTTTTGAATGGAAAACATTGACATTTTGTTTTATATAATTTTCACCATTTATTATATAACGATGGCAAAAGTAAGGTTTGCAAGTATGGTTTATGAATTCTATATAAATTTTGTTTATATTTTTTTAAGGATTTAAAACAATAGCAGTCCTTCACTATCACCTAACACTACTATGATATAAAAAACAGTAGGATTATTAATGTAGTATAGATACTGTTTAATTTTAAACGCGCCTATATTTTTAAGGTCAAAATGTTACATAGTTCATAGACAGCAAAAAAAAAATTTTTTTTACGATAAATATATATTTTCTGTATACCATTATATTTGATCAATTTAATTTGGGTCTATATTTTTATTTTAATAGTTATAATCTAGTTTTATTAGAACTGAATGCGCAAATCATATTTTTTTATGGAATCTGATGATGTGGATCTGTATATCACAAATTATTTGACATCATAATATAAAGCATTCATTAAAATCAGCATTATTGTAAAACTCGCAATTATTCATAATATTGAAATAATTATATTAGAAACAGCTCTTAATGTTAAACTTTTTTTTAAACTTTATATTATATTTATACTCATTAGGTTAACAAAATATTTAATTAAAATCCATTATTCCAGTATTTACATATCTGTTTATATTTTTTCCTGTAACTTGAACATTATCTTCGTTTACATCTGGAGTTCTCTCCTTAATGTGAGCAAAAAATATGGCTTTTCCTGAATATTCTTGTACATTATTTAAAAAAATTAATAAATTTGTTTTAAGAACCAGTATTTAAAATATATAAAAATAAACCAATTTTAATTAATATATTTTTAATAATAGTTAATAAAGTACTCGATATGGTTATCTAAGGTTAAACTCGATTGCAAGATTTCTGCAGTGTATCGAAGTCCTTACAAAAAGTTCTGATTGAATTATTATTATACTTTTAAAATTAGCAATATTAACTGTGTGGTTAAAATTCATATTTTTATTTATAAGCTTTGTTTTATTAACCACTTAATTGAATTATTATTACATACCATGCTGTAACCACTATTAAAAATAAAATGTTTATTTTTTGTTTTTTTCCAGGTGTGGAGACAACTGACCAATTACTCTTCCGAATGAACACTGGTTCGACCTACGTCAGCGTACGCAGAAATACTTCGCAAAACAGCTTCAGGCCCAGTCTGCTCCCCGGCCCGCCCCTCAGGACGACCACCCCCAGGGCGCGCGCCCCCTGCCTCAATGGACAACAGAATCGTGTATGATTCTAGGACATCAAGGTGGACGTTATCCACCTTGATGCTGAATCATCTGGTCGAACGACAAATGACAATTTCAATAACATTTCAAAATTTTAAACCTATATCAAAATGAGATTTTCACGATTACGCTTGGAAATCTTTGATGAATTTTAATGAATTTTCCACATACCCGTGCAAATTAACTGCGGTTTGCAAAGATTGCTATATTATCGCTTCTTGTTTGTATATGGTTGTGCATAAATATCAAAACATTATTGAAATTCATTTTACTTCCAACCGGTTAATCTATTAATTGGTTTGCAGAAGAGAAATATGAATTTAATGAGAAAGCTGTTGTGTATCTACCTGTCATCTATTTTTCTACGAACTCTAGAAGAAACATTATATTTTTTGAAGGGTAAAATCAAGTTTATTCTGAATGAGAAACAATGTCATAATCAAATCAAATTATTAAAGCATGAAATTACTAACGCCTTTTTTATTTAAAACAATTTATATATATATATTTATTTTTTTAAGTTGTTGAATTACAAAACATTGCATGTAATTCTTTAGAAATACAATTTATGCATAGTCCAACCGTTCAGTTCTACTTTAAACAGTTTAAAAACAGCGGTACTTCTCAGTTGTGGAGATTTGTCACCTTGTAAAAAATTAATACTTATTGTAAACATCTGTGAATAAATATTAAACGCCTGTAAAAGTAAATGTTAATAATATTATATATTTTTAATTAAGTATATTTAATGTAGAATGTTAAGTAAGCTGTATGAAATAAGGATTATATTATTTATCTTAGGAACCTAAAAATATAAAAATGTATATGTGCATGTCAATTTTCATAAACCATATTGTCGATTCCTTAACAAGAAAAGAGTCCGACAAGGTGATATAATTTCACCTAAACTATTAACGGCTATTCTTTAAAATCTGTTCAGGCAGCTAGAGTGGTAAGATAAAGGTATTTAAGCCAGATGATCTAGATGACCTTCAGAACTGATTTCAGGAATAATCAGAAGCCAGTGCAAGAGCAGGATTGAAGATAAACGGCTCAATGACAAAAGTAATTATGGACTCCTATATTGAACCGATAGAGATACGTGCTAAATAAAACTCAGTTTAAAGGAGTCGTTAATTATGTTACCTAGGGAAATAAATTTTCATTACATGTTCGACGAAATTGTTCGCAGAACAATGCTGGACGTATATTCGGATACTTGTAGATGTTTTTTATAAGTGATTTTCCACTATGCATGAAAACAAGAAAGACGTTTAACTAATGCATACCCCTCTAGTTTTCACTTAAAGCTGCAAAATATGGATACTCAATAAGTAATTAGAAATCCCATAAAAGAAAGGTCCAAAAGTTCATAAAATAGAAGATACTGGGATAATTAAATGGTAATGGGTAGGCCACATTACTCTGTAAGTACTACCAGAGAGCAAATGTAGTCATCCAGTAGTACTCAAGGGGAATCAATAAGGCTGAAAGACCACCCTAAAACTCGCTGGGCTGACGCAATTATCAAACTGCGGAAATGCAGTAATGCATACAGAAATACAGCAAATATACAGAAAAAAGTAGGAGACACTTGGGGAGGCTTCCATCCAGAAGTTGATAAAAAAAGATTGATGGTGAAGATGATAAAATATCAAAGATGTTAAACGCCACATATTTCTATTCTGGAACAACTTTTACCATTTCCACAATTATATATTTTTATTACACAGTTCTTTAAACCCCTTTATATAATATTTATAAATCTCATAAAATATTTTTGATACTAGGAGTAAGTATTGTAAGTACATAAAATATTATTTATAAATGTTTATTCATAGTACCAATTTTTGTTTTAGTAAAATAACAATTTATAATTATTTCATTCCACGTAGAACCAGAAAAAATGTTACATTATAGAAAAATAAAATATATATGTATATATTATTCAATATCAGTTGCCTTTATCAGAATATATAATACTTAACTCTCGGCCATGAAGCTATAAAATAACAAATAAGAACACAGATATACATTTTTACTGATTTGAGGCGGTTGAAGAGAAATGTTTAATATTTAAATTAATAAATCACCGATCGAAAATTTAATGTATAAAATTACTTTTTATATAAACATGGATACATCTTGTACCATCATCATTTTTTACATTTTTAATATAATCCGCGTGGTTTGAATATAAATATAATGTGGATAGATCTAGCACCGCTTCGGTATAAAATCCCCGGTTCCAAGGTTGACACTTAACCGTGTACTCGAAAATGTTTAGTTAATGTAATCGAAAAAAGTACAGTTTGTAAATAATTCAATTATTTCTACTCAAATTATTTACTATAAACATAATTAACGATGTTATTTTTCAATATTATAATTAATTTAGTAAACCGTAAACGTAAAAAATTGACATGTTTTAATTAATTTAATGACCAATTGTTACTAAATGTTGTGCGGTAGAAATATATTTCTTCGTAATATTATTGAAAATAATTATATTTCATATCAAATTATGTACATACGTTATATTAGTTTGAAATTTTAGTGACTTACTTTACTTAACTTTTGAATAAGAATTCGGATTAAAAAATTGTGGAAATGAATATTAAATTTTAAATGTTAATAATTAGTAAAAAGATGAAAACATAAGTATTGAAACATAAAAAAATAAATGTTAGTATTCTTTCGATGTTTATATAAGTAGAACATGACACTTTGTTTGTCGATCTCTGTTAAATCTCAATGTTAAAAGTTCATTATCTCAATTAAAAGAAGATTAAAAAAATTATCAAACTATCTGTATGTATCACCTGTATGAGTGTAACATTTAAATAAATAAATATCATTCTAAATATGGTTTAATTTTATTTAACTTATAAGTAGTTAAATTTAAAAAAATATATTATATTTATCTATTATTGATATAATTTGTAATGTTTCATCATAATGGATGGATATATAATAGATGAAACAATGTTATAACTCTACTTGAGTTTATTAGCATTACTCAAGTTTCGAGAGAAACAGTTACTCTCACCGATAAACATCTAGAAATCTCAACATTAGATTAAAAGAGCATCATCGTTGTCTAATTAGTCTAACTTTACCGAATTCGCGAACCACATCATGGATAATAATCATTCCTTTCATTCGTGAACCATTAAACTTCTCCATCCCGTCACGCGTAAAGATAATAAAATGAACAATTTATTATTTTAACTCCAATCCTCTCAACATTCCCGTTACAACCACCACCCCTCCCACCACCTTCCATTAGTAGCTCTGTCCTCTCCACATCATCTGTCAACACCAAATTACTTGTATGTCTGTCACCTAAGCCTTGTATCCTATATTTGTGTGTAGTTAGTTTAGTACTTCACCTGTCGATGAGAGTTACTGTTTCTCTCGAAACTCGAGTAGTGCTAATAAACTCAAGTAGAGTTATAACATTGTTTCATTTATATCCATCCAATATTTATCTAAATTAAGTTACATGGGTAGATACCCAAATATTCTCGAAAATATATTCGATTCCATGCTATTAATCTTACTAGATTTTTATCAATTGAATGAACCAAATATGGAAGTGTCCATGATTTCTTTCACTTTACACTGTTACGAGATTTTGAGACTCATTTTCATCATGCTTGACTTCTTTTTGAACCTCAATCTCAATCCGTCCAGCCAAATCGAAGGGATATTATCTAACCCTTTTCCATATTTGAACGCCATTTGATTTCATAAAGAAAAATTTGATTTTATATAAAAGATATGTAGTATAATTACAAACAAGGAAGCCTCTTTCGAAGTGCGATTTGAAACTACTTTAAACAAAACAAATTTCTTAGGTATTTGATCGAAACATGCTTCAGAATATTTACATATTCACGTACCTATCGTATCTTATACGCATTATCCAATGTTATGTATGTTACTTCATAAGATAATTTAATAATAAACTAATACATTACATTGGAGTAAAATGACAATTTATTTTGAAGTAAACGAATTCGTGCGCTTTTTAATTTAAAGATATATTTTTTAATTTAAAAAAAATAAATCATTTATACTGTTGAAAAATTTAAACACTGTTACGCTACTGTATTTATTTTTCACAAAAACATTTAATTCCTACCTATACGTAAAGGATATTTTTTTAGAGGTTTGTTTTTCAAATTGGCAACACTTTTTCCAGCGACATCTAATTCGATAGCTAACATAACAACTGGCAACGCTTGCAAATTGTATAAATTTATTTAAAAAACCGTGGTTCAGTTCGCGAAACTTACCGTGCGCTACGTCCATTTTATGGTCGACATAATCGTCCATCTGAGCAAGTAATTCGAATAATCATGGATCGTTTTCGCACCACGCATACTCTAATTGATAATATGCATCCGTAGAGACGTCGAACAGTGCGCACCGAAGAAGCTGTAGTATTGAGGAGAACCTAAATGGGTCGATTCGCCATCGTGCACAGCAATTGAAGCTGTGTCCATCTACTTTATGGAAGATTTTGCGGAAAGTTTTTGATTAACGAGCAACATGCCACACAACGTGCGCCACAATCAATTTATTGAAGGAAACATTCGATGAGCGCATAATGAACCTGAGAATTGGCCTCCAAGATCGTGTGATTATTTTCTGTAGGAATATGTGAAGTTGCTAGTCTACGCTGATAAGTTACAGATAATAGACGACTTGGAAACCAATATTCGTCGCGTTATTGTCGATATACGGTCCCCAGCTGCCTCACAAAATGGTCAAAACATTTAACTTCCAGATTGCGCTTTATTCGAGACAGCCGCGGCGGCACCCATATGTGCGAGTTCATATTTTAACATCGGCATAAAATTATCTTTCAAAAAAGCCAATACCATGGCCATTACCATAATTTTGATGTATTTAATTTAATTTTAAATTATATTAATTCAAAATAATTTGAGAAATAAAAGAGCAGGTATCTCACTACCATTATATATTTACAAGTTTTTGGTTCTCATATAATGTGAAAATGGGGGGTGGCAGAAAATATTGATGAAAGAGAGTGAACATAACTACGACTAAAATTAAAATCGTATATCAAAAGCATTTAATTTCAAACCAATTGAATTATTTTTTCTTATACATACGAAGGACCTCTATAGCTTAGAAAAGTATATATATTTGCTACGTGATATAAAGCAGGCAATTTACAATATTTACAGCACGCGTTTGCAAATAAATTATGTTTGCGACCCTGCGTAAACATTCTAACAAAGTGAATTTTTTTAGGAATGTAAAAAACTGGATATAACTAAGTAAAAACGTAAATGTATATATATATTTTTATGATATTACACATGGATTCGTGAGATTTATCTATGTAATCAGATAATAATATAAAGCAGGTCATAATTTTACATTACCCTTAATTAACACATATATCGAATTAACATTTTGAAAATGATTTGGTTACAGCGTAAACAATAAAATTATTATAGTCATTAATTAATTTTCATCTTCTTATCTTAAAAGGGCCCAAAGTCTTAACAAAGTGCTTCCACTTTTATTTTGTGAGCTGTCAATTGGATTTGCAATATACACCGCCAACACCACATATCTAATGCGTAAATCTACCTGCGCTCTCGTTATATCAGTAACATGGAACTGTTGATGTTTCTGTCTTGCCAAATTTTCTTTAGTTTGTTAATCACTAATAGGATCACGTCATTCCTTATAATTTCGGCTTTACATTCTCCGTTCTTTGAAATTTAAGAACCAAGGTGTGCATAGTTCTTTACGTCCTCGCTTTTGACTATTAGAGTTATATCTAGTCTGTTGTTTTATTACCATCAACAAACATAATTTTATATTTTTCCAATATCAATAGCGGGATCTATTTCGCTACTGGAATGTGAGGATTTGAATGTAAGGAATTCTTCAATGTTATCTGCATTAGTTAAGAGCAAAGTTGTGTCGTCAGTGTATCATAGCTTTGAGATTCTTTTCCCGTTTATGGGCATACTCTTGTGCCACTTTTAGATGATAATCCTCATGATGTACGAGTACTCTTTGTATACATTGAAGAGGATTGGTGAACTCCTTACTCGTGCCTGAAATTGACTCAAGTCCACATTATCCACCCTCTCTGACACAATATAGAGTAATTTATTCCAAATAATTATTTATCAATTTATCTCAAAACAAAATTTATTCTTAATAAAACAAAATAGATGCACGATGGTATCTACTGAATATTTAATATTTATGACTTCAAAGTGTCTTTTTTCTGGTTAAATTTACATTTAAAATTCAGAATTGAAAACAAAATTAAAGTGCTTTTCGATTTAGTCCAAAATGTACCAACTGACGCAAACTTATTCGGCGAATTTATTTAATTAATTCAACATGACCAAAATAATAAATTTAATAACAAAATAGATTCCACTCTTGGTTTATATTAGGATTATGGAGTATTTCGGGTGCCCTAGTACATGTTAACTCTTCG
The DNA here is from genome assembly GCA_031772225.1 of Eubasilissa splendida. Taxonomy (NCBI): domain Eukaryota; kingdom Metazoa; phylum Arthropoda; class Insecta; order Trichoptera; family Phryganeidae; genus Eubasilissa; species Eubasilissa splendida. The sequence continues at coordinate 22,123,209 of CM062851.1, read as the reverse complement.
AGGGTGATCCGTATCATCCTAACGCCTTGAATAGCCCATTAGACGGCAGCCCGACAATTGCGCGCAAGATAATTGCGCGCCGACAATCACGCGCAGACAGCTGCGCGCAAGGCTAAAGCGCGCAGTACAACCACGACAATAACACGCAAAACGAAATTAAAAATTTGGAAAGCGGGTTTTGAACCCTTGAATTAATATAAATGAGGACATTTAAAATTAAAACATTCTCAATAGACAGTTTAAATTTCACTAAATTAACCTAACAAAAATAACTTTTTTTTTATTTCATTTATTTTTTTAGTTTGATTATTAATAACTGACTTTCTTTCCGGATATTTTTTACCTGATTTTTTCATGTAATGAGTATGTTTATATATCAATGATAGAATATCTGGGAATATCGTGATTCATTTTTTGTTTGTTAAATATTCTACTGATTTCTGACGCCGCCGTTCAAATTGATTATCATTTGAATCAGCGCCATCTATTGGAATCTTTGTCGGTAATGTTTATGCTAACTTGCTGTAAACTTAATTTTATTTTATTCGTATTTTCATTTTACATTTTGTAGGTGTTGCAATTTTCTACCCCCATAATTTATTTAATACTTTTATTGTTTTTAATTTTCACAATATAATAATTATAATAATAGTTAAATTAAAGACTTTTTTGTATTGTAATTAGTGTACATTTGAATAAACTTCATGATTATTTATATAGAGAGTTAATATTTCTATGGACCCATACTTTCTGTTGTTATTTGAGTCATGATCCATGACGTCACTATTAGACAAGCACAATATTATAATTTATTTTTATTTTTTAAAAATAAGTTATTCTAATATTATATAACTTTTTTTTATAAGTTATTCATATATTTTTAAGTTTTTGTGACAAGTTATTTATAATTATTAATAAAAAAAAATTATAAATTTATTTTTTATAATTTTCTTTTAGTTTTTTGTTATAAATTATTTATATTTTATTATAAGCTATTTATAATTTGTTATTAGTTAATTATATTTTTTATACGTTATTTATTAATTTATATATAATCATATTATATATTGTCTATGTAACTCTAACAGAAAATCGTTATCAATCACGCTAGATTCGTTGTTGATATTTGATATATCAGTGATTCTAGCGTGATCAAAATCGGTTTTGTAAATCGTGATCACACTCACGACTCACGCTCTACGGCCGCACTGATATTTGATATATATCAGTGATTGTTTACCGTGTTTGAAATCGGTTTTGTAAATCGTGATCACACTCACGACTCACGCTTTGCGACCTCGCTGATATTTCGATATTTGATGTATTAGTGATTCCTATCCATGATTCCGCACATGCGTAAATAAACCGTGATCAGTCACAATATTACTTGTTGATATTTGGTTATGGATAATGATTTGGCACATGCACATTTGAGACGAAAATATTTATGAAGGAATGAGATTGTAACTCGTGATCAACGCCAAAACGTTTTACGCGTATTTGGTGAAAATTTTATCGAAATATATACATTTTTTTTTAAGTATTTCATTTTGTGATGATATTAAATTAGATTTATAATATTTATTTATGCTAGAATATGTTTCTTACGCAAATTAAGTTTTAATAATATAAAAAATAGCGTATTTTTTATATATTTTTTAAAATTCGTGTATTGCGATATCGTGCGGCGCATGTTGCATTAATAATGAAACTGTGATCAGTCATTGTTTTCAATCACTGATATTATTGAATACCAATCACAATCACACCAGTGAGTCAAGAGTAGCATTTTTTCTTATCACTACTCATTAGACAGTTGCAGAGATTAACCTTACGCTTTATTAATTATTAATATTAATTTGTTTCACAGTGTGATTCCTATTTGAGCCTCAATAATTTATAATGTATACATATATATTTAAGAAAAGTCTTATTTTATCGGACGCAACAGAGGAGCGAATGTTTATTTTATTTTATTTTATCTGAAACACCTTTATACTCGACAATACCTACGATACTTGGGAGTTGGAATAGTTAACGGTTTGTATGACACAATTTTTATTTTTGAATGCTATATGATTTGAAATTTAATGGCATATTTTACTTAAATAAAATTAATACAAACTAATTAAATGAACTAGAAGAATATACAAGAAAAAAATCTATCGAAAATATTTAGTTGCTTCCGGGATTCGAACTTGGACCTCTTCCTATTCGAGTAAGCGCGTTCTCCATTTTCGATATAGCAATCAAATACATTTTCGAGAAAATTTAATCTTATATTCTGTAATAAAATTCCTCATTAATGAAAAAATATTCATTTGAAAATCGTATTTAATTATAAAATTCATGATTTAAAATCAAAACGCATGCAATAATGTAATTTGTAAGTAAAAAAAATGTACACGGTTAAAATAATTGTTTTTATTATTGGAAGATGAGTAGATTTTCTGCACCCAGAAGTACCCATTGAAATTATACTTTAAAATATGAGTCACTGGTATCACGACTGGATATTCGAAATTTGCGAAATCGGTACAAAACGTGACATATTATTTCTTGCTCTTGAAATCAATCGACATTATTACTTTGTTGTTGAGACAGGAACGAGATGTACAAATCAACGATACGTGACCAAAATGACGGAGAATAATCTCATCGTGCAATTAGTCTAGACTATATTAATCAAGCTTCTTTAATAGTTTAAAATACCAATATTTTAAAATATTTAATTTGTTAAAAATTTTTATTCATTATAATTTAATAAGCAGAACGTGTCTATTTTCGTATAAATGAAGAAAATAAAAAAATAATTTATTTATGAGACCACTAGAAATTAATGAAATTATTACATTTTTATCGCTTCAATGAAGTTCAAAGGTCAAAGACCATCGTTCTTTGAAAAAATCTTTTGTTACTAGCTTTTTATAAATTAGCTCGACTGGTTGTATATTATATAAAGCAATTAAAATGTTGTCAAAAACATAAATATTTAATTTGTAAATTAAGTCAAACTCTGTTTTATTCCACTACACTTTTCAATGTTTTAAATGATATATCTTCCCATTATCAATATTATACATCAACATTTAACACAATTAAAAGTGTAGTGGAATAAAACAGAGTTTGACTCAATTTACAAAATAATCATGGAATTCCAGAAAATTTCACCAAAAACCTTTAAACAGTTAAATATTTAAACTTCACTGTACAATTAACTGTTAATGTCTACAAGATATTAAGTCATCGTATCGATAATATACCTACGTAATCCAAATATCGTAAAACTCTAAAAAAAAACTGGGAATAAAACGTGACTTAAAATCTGACGTGCATCTACTTTATTATATTACGTACTTTATTGATTAAAATTGAAAAGTTTATGACCACATTATCTAAAGGTTTATGACCACATTATCTAAATATTTTCCAACTTTATGCAGATCAGTGAAAAGTTAAGGATATTTTAAGGGGTGTAATAAGATTTCAGCAGAATTCGAGAACGGAAAGTACATGTATTTCACTTACTGAACAGTTTATAACTGTATAAATGAATATTTTAAATACTAATTTTAATGTATTAATTATAAATATATACATTAAAATTAGTATTTAAAACATCACAGACCTATGTTCTGAATAATTTACAACTTCACGATAAGAATGTGTTCTCCCTAATAATGAATATTTGATAACTGTTATAATTATATAATATTTTTTTAAGAATGACATTTTAGTTTCGAGTTTAATAATTCAAGAAAAAAAATCTTCCTACCTCGCTAGGTACATATAGAGTACCTGTTCTGAGAAATAATGTAATAAATTAAATTAAAAGGTAAAAAACAGTAATATTAAAAATCAATAAAGATACAAATAAAAATAGAGAATAAGTAAAATGAACAAAGTAAACATTTTGATAGAGTCTAAAGACATGTACGTAGTAAAATAAAATAAACACGCAGAGTGCAAACAAAACATGATAAGTACAAGATAAGATGTAAGGACAAAAAGAAGACATAAGCACGCAGAATTTACGATACTATACAGTTGCCATACCTTGTGGTAGCTTATTGTATATCCGCGATCCTATAAAACATGTATTTGAGCAAATGTGGTTTTCATTAACGGGATAGCTAATTTTGCAATACATTGTTTGTTTTTTGCTCATATTATTATGCAAATATAGAACCATTTTATTTATTATACTCGTAAATTGATAATATATTTTTAATACGATTTGACTATTAGTAGGCACTATGAATTCATACTCATTAATTTTTAAATGGCTAAATCCCAGAAAATACACAACTCTCAGACCAAAATTATAATAGATTCTTCCAATCTAATCTATTAAAAGACTTGTGAAATGTTTTGGTTAACTTTTTCTTTCATCTAATGTTTTATATCAAAAATTAATGTATCTTAAAAAATATTTTTTTATATAGTACTTACCTATATATAATTAGCCTGTAATGCACACTAATATATTTTCTCTGATATTACACTAATCTTATATATTTTCACTTTTACTTTACCTTGTGTGTACTTTCATTTTATTTATACTTTAGAACAATTTTTTTTCTCTAATTTCTCTGATCTCTGATTCAATATTCAATTGTATTTTTGTACATGCAATTAATAATAAAATAAATAATTGGTATACAAAAATAACGTGTGGCGAAAAATTATATGTTCAGATTTGACAAAATATTTAAAGACCACGGTATTTCTAAGACAACAATGGTAAGGCTGTACAGTCTCTGGTGCATTCTATATTTTTATGTGGTGTGGAATCGTGCACCCTGAAAGCAAAGGATAAATACAGATTGATGTTTTTGTGATGGACAAAGAAAGATAGCTTGGAGAAGCTTGTTGTGGTGGGCCACGTCGAAAGACGAAGACGAAGGGGAAAATTCCTACTCACTGGACTGACCAAGTGGAAAAGGCAACAAGCACTTATCTGGTGACAGCCTTAAGATCTACAGGATGCCGAGAAAAGTAGAGGAGCATAGTCAAGAGGGCATGAGGGATCGACGTGGAGAATGATTAATAAAATATAGTATAAAAAAAGTAGTAAAAAGAAAGTAGATGACTCTTTCAAATAATGAACGATAAAAATATATTAATTTAAAAAAGGTAACATATAGGTTCGAAAATTTGTCATCAAAAATATTTCGCTGTAGCATAATTGTATAAATGCACCTTCCCTGGTTTGGGAAGAGATCCAGGTTCGAATGTGTTCTATTTTATTGAAAACCTGAGACCTGTTATCAAAATTTTACTAGAGGCCTATAAAGAATTGGTTCTTGTTTTATGCAGAATAAATAATAAAAAACTTTATTCAACTGGGAAATAATTTAAAAGACACCTGGCATAAGTATTTTGACAGTTAAACAAAGTCAATTATGAGAAAAAGTCACTTTAATCTGGAATTGGTACCTATGGAATAATTCAAATATTTATATCAAGTATTTTCTCAGTGCAAAAGACTTATTTTTTACAAATCACTCTTCTATAGTGGATTGCTTTAGAGTAGAATAATATATTTTGGTTAGAAATGTAAAATGTGATTTTTGAAATTTAAAAAAAAATTAAATTGTTATGTTAAAGGCATGGAAATAAAACGAATTTGTCAAAAAAAATAATTATTCGTTCCTGAGACCGAATTTAGTATGTGTGCATAATGTAACTAAATTGGCCTAATTTAAAATTATTTTTAGTTATGGAATAGAACAGCACAATTGTTTGACATTTCACGGCTCTAATAATTAAAATCATTACGAAAATGTTTAAATGAATCTATAATGTATGCGATTTTTTGTTACATAAAATGTAGGTATATATGCATATATATATTTTGTTTTTTAAACTAAAACAATGAACAAAGTCACAAATTGAAACAAAATTTGCACATCGCCGAAGTTTTGTGAATAAACTAACGTACGAAACACATTTACCTTCTGTGTCTCGTATTTTATATATTATATTAACGAGGGAAGACATTAGATTAATTAAGGTTTTCCACCCTACAGTAACTGTGTAATATTTACGGCACGAACATCTCCTGCTCCCTTATCATCTCCATATCAGAAAGACGTTATGGAGTACCTATTTTCAAAGCAGATATCATAAATATTTTTGGTAACGATGTCGGGTAGAAATGGAAAATCGAAGATATTCCATTTGTCGTTTAAAATAAATCATATTACGATTTTACCTTCAAGTACAACATTTTTAGCGCTGTGAAAGATTTTCTATATTTATTGATGACAATTTAATGATGCTTATGAAATATAATACTTATTCTTCTTCTTCACCGAGTGCGCAAAACTGATCGTCGTGGTTCCCTGATCCACACCAAGTTTCTCCATTCATTCAATATTTTTTACCAATGTCGTTCATGATTGTCCGTGTCCAAAATATAAAAGAATAACCGCTCAAAGATTTTTGGTGAAACTTTGTTTGAATTTCATGATTATTTTGTAAATTGAGTTGAAATACTTTATTTTATTCCACTATATTTAATTTTAAAACGTTTTCGAAAACATCTTCCTATTATCGATATTACAAATGGGAAGATGTTCCCGAAAACGTCATAACGTTAAATATAATGGAATAAAACAAAGTGTTTCAACTCAATTTTGTAATATAAAATAATCTTTTTCCTGTCAGTTGTATGAAGTATTTCGGTAACCATTAATTAATGGATGATATAGATATTAGCGTGCTCGCGGTCCACAGAATATGTACCAACCGTCTCCAGCATCATATCAAGGTATCCAGCATGTTTCTGAACATAACATATAAATTGAGAAATAGAGAAAAGAATATGCTGGATAAGCGTATATTTGATTTATTTATAAACGTATATTTGATTTATTTATAAACGTATATTTGATTTATTCATAAACGTATATTTGATTTATTTATAAACGACATTGAATAACATTACGAGTCACTTTAATGTTCGTATTCATAATTATTAGTAGACACTTTAACCCTTTGGAAAATTGGACGAGAATAATTAGCACATAGAAATAAGGGATCCACAGACAGACAGCAGAAGTATATTTATCATAAAGTATAAAAATCGTTTGTCTGTAAACAAACATATCTATCATAGAACATGTGTAAAACTGAAGATTAATAAGCCTACTTTTAGATAACATCCATCAAACAAACCACGAGCTTCGCTTTACCGATATTGTTATTAATTGTGTGAATAAAGAATATCTAAAAAAAAAATACGTAAGTAGTTTTTATTTTTGTTTTTATGATAGTGTATAAGTTTTTAAATATGAATTAAATATATGTATATCTTTATAATTAATATATTTAATTCATATTTAAAATAGCACAGATCTATGTTCTGAATAATTACAACTTCACAATAAGAATGTGTTCTCCTAAATATAAGTTTTTATCTTGAAATATGTCAAAATTGTGATATCTTTTATTATATGATTTGTAACACTAAAGTATGTGGTTAAAGTAATACTATAACCCGCTTTTACAGCGCTTTATGAACGTGTATGGGATAAATTCTACCATTGCCTATTGAGGGAATGGGCTATTTGATTTTATATTCATTATGCTTTTATTTAAAAATTCAGTATTTCTTTTTTTGACCGAAGTACTTAGACCAAGGATAAAATTGAAATGGAGCTGGATGGTTGGGAGTCATCATAAAACGGCTCAAGGTCGTAGAATTTCCGGTAAAAGATTTAAGAGCTGATATAGATTGCCAGTTAGATCGTATTGAAGGTGTAACTACCATTGTGCTGAAGGATTGCATGGCTGTAGGCAAACTGGAATGATCCCACATAAAAATCTCACAAAGGACCTACAACAAAAATATATAAGACCGAGTCCCGGCGAATTCATATACAAACATTCAGCTCCAGGTTTAGTGATAAAATGGAGACATATCAAGGATGTCCATATTATGAACACTGCATATGATCACAAAGAAATAAGTATAATCAAAAGAACACAAAATATCGGTACAAAAAATGCATTGTCATTTAGCAAATGCGAAATACACAGAAAATATGGGCGGTGTTGATCACTTCGATCATTACCGTTCCTCTTATTCAATAGGCAAATCAAAAAATAATTGGTTTCGCCTATTCAATTTTTTATTGGAATCCTGTGTGATAAATTCATACATTATATTCATCCAACGCCATGATATACAACGCAATACATACAAAACATTGCGGTTGCACATAGGAAGAAGCCCTATAGATAATTTTTCTTCAAAATCTTAAAAATAACTTGTAGATAATAACAAAAAAGGCGGTATTTTTGATGTACCAGGTGAATTGCGTTTGTCCCACATTATATGTATATGCCTACAGCATCTACATATAGGTGTCATTATTACAGTACACCGGACATGGACAAAAGGTCCAAAATTCAATGCAGAGTGTGCAAAGTACCATGGTGTGGTATTCCTTGCTTTGCCGACTTTCATCGTAATTCTTAACATATTGTACTTATACAATTATTTTATATTAAGTGTTTTATATAATCTGATACCAATAAAACATGTTTTTTATTATGTTTCATTCGTTTCATTCAGTCGCAAACAATACATTATGTTAGTTCCTATGCGGGCTGTGGGAGTATATTTACCACATCATTTTTCACCAAGATAGATAGGAGTGGAATTCACAAAAAAATAAATTGCCAATATACTAACACCTATATTATTCCACTTTTAAAATAATAAAAACATTGTCAGATTTCTGGGGCCCGGTAAAGGATTAACATACCTATTCAAAAAATATGTAAACTAATATTAGTTATCCGTCGATGTAGGCGTTAAGTGTGCTTGTTTAATTATGCTCAAAATTTGTATACATACACAACTTTTTCCAAATTAAATTTACTGCATAAAGCTTCCCAAAAATTGTAAAGAAGACGATCTAAGTATACATATAAAAAGTCTTAAGATTTTCTCTATTCATTATTGAATTGTTGAAAAATTGATTTATTCCCCCTATAAGTGGAATTTTCCCCCTAAAAGTTACCTTATTTCGACATCGGAAAAATTATTCGTTCTTATTTTCGATTTCTATATACATGTTTACCTTATTTTTTCAATATTCCTATATTTTCTAGGTTTACTGTATTTCATTTTGAAATTTTTCCATTTCGACATTGGAAAAATTCGACCGAATATTCTTGTATTTGGTTTTTCACGTCTACTTATTATTTTTGATTTCTCTATTCATTATTGAAAAGATGATTTTCTTCGTGTACATTTGATTTATTTGTATATATAGTATTACACATTTGTACATATAGTAATAGATATTTGTACATATAGTATTGTACATCTGTTCATATTTTATTTAAATATTTCATCATTTTATATAGATATTTCCGTAAAAATTATTAACATAAATGTTTACATTTTTTACATTAAGGTAGTGTTAAATTTATGTTCAGAAAGTAATGCAATAAAAAAAATGACTGCACTGTTTTCTGTTTGAGAAAATTCTACGCTCAAGATAGAGAGAGCCTGATCTTATAACTGTGTATATCCAGAGATTTGAGGATATGTTTCAAGTCACGTTAGTCAATTCACGCATTTATATAAGCGTGAATATAAACGTATATCCACGGAAGCGATTTTTATGAGATTTTCATCCCGAGACAATTTCTGAGACAAGGATTATGTTCCCTGTGATTCTTTGGAGACAACTCTCGAATTTTGTGGTACACCGTGTACGCACCAAGTCTCGAATACCGCCTCTTATTATGTCAAACAATTATTTCAGTCCATTGATCGTCGATATTCTATTCGTCTGTTGGGCGAATTTAAATCTCCCGTTCAGCAGTTAAAAAACTGAATAAATGCTTTTACTGAATAAATTTCGTGGTTACATAAAAAAGTGATTGTATTTTATTAAATCTAATATATCAAACCACAAAGTGATTGCTTTCTACGAAAATAAAACTTTTAATAATAAATAGTTTGTACGCACGCGTTTAGTATCGCTGTCAAATCGAATGCCGTGTGCATGGATCGGTCTTACCAATCTCAAGCGGGGATCTTTGACTTTATTTCCAAATAAAAATCTTAACACGTGTACACTGTACTAAGATCTTCTCAACTAAATCTCTGATTTCGTCGTTTTTCATTTCGTAGAAAAGTGCCATGAGACCAGTCAATAAAAAAACATTTGGCATTGTGTGCGTAATCTGCAGTAAAGCATTCATACTGGCTCTACAGCATATAATCATTGTTAGGTTATTTCTTCTTTCTGCCTCGGCTTCATAATCAAGAGGGAGGCATCTAGCCTAACTGGTTATTTTTTAAATATTGTCAAATGAAAGAATATTTTTTATAAGAAAGTTTATTATCTATATTTTATGATTCTTGCATGTGTTAAAAGTGGAAAATGAGTATTTTACTTGAACACTTATTAATAAGACTATTCAGAAATAATTACAATAAAATTAACATTAAATATGTGTGTTCATCATGCCAGCATAAAGTTATCTACCAAATTGTCTATATTGACGCTTGTCTGATTTAGACTATGCAGGTCCCTCACTTAAGGGATTACCTCTCAGGATGGTCCTGGATTCTGGACGTGAAGTGTGGTCAGATATTGTGGTGCCAGCGTAGGGTGACGGAGTTCAGGTTTGTAGTTGATTGACCACAAGACGATGCCCAATTATCCAGGCAAACCGGGACTCTGGACGCGATGTTCTTATGCAATATTTGCGTGCCTTATAGGATACCGTTTGCTCTGATAGCGGCAGTCTGTTCTCGCTACACCAAATTATGTTGATTAACTTTTTATAGATCCACCGGGACCCATTTTGATACTTTCTCATCAACGATTAAACGCAGAGAACATCACAGTCTAAGCTTAAACTAGAGGCGCACAGTTACATTTTCCCCGGAATTACAATTAATAAAGGGCTTGCTTAATATTTCAGAGACGATATTGATTTTATTTTCTTATTGACAATTAGATCCCGATTTTGTGGAGCGAGTTCTCCCGGCCGAGATTTTGTGAAGACTGCCCGCATAAGGTGATGCATCCCTTATGGTGCATTTGCTGACCTGACTTTGGTCACGTCCGCCACATTCCTTATTGCTGTTCCCAAGCTGTGTCGGTGCACCTGCGTCTAACAAAATCGATTTTTATTACCCTCCGTCCCTTACTACGACTAAATGGTTATGTATCTTTGAACAAAATATTATTTTGGGTAATTTCACATTCTAACATCATATCGCCCATTTTTACTCCTACATTTACTTTCGAGTTCATTCGCACAATTATCCATGTAAAAGTATGCGAGTACGCCTGCAATAAAAATGTTATCATTACTATATGACACTTTACCTTAAATAAATTTCTCTGAGGCAAACTTAGTGATATATCCGACAAATCTAATATTCTCCTATCATCGGTATGTCTTCCTGCATTATCTGGATGTAACCCGCCCATCTGAATCGTTGTAGATTAATGTGGACCGAGAATCTGAGATTCTGATAAATGTTATACAGCTCATCATTGCGTCTTATTACACAAATTTCCTTATCTGTTACACATCCGTAAATTATCAGCAGCACTTTTCTTACAAAACTATTCAATATTTTGCCTGATTTGATGGATACAGTGCAGACTTACGTTGTGTTGCGGATATTCCATGATTTTAATATTAGAAGTAATGCGAAGGCATTACCTGAGGCATGTCTATCTTATGTATACTACTGTTCATTTAAAAATAACAATTGTATTAGTGTGAGTAATACCATAATACGTAATATGCACATTGTAACAGTATATTGATGCTGCTTAGCGTTTTAATTAGTCAGGGAGCAGAGTTATCATTTTAAATCAGTTATAAACAAGCTATCCACAAAAACTATGTACGGAATGTTTTAATTTTGTAAATTAGAAAAGTTTATATTTATGTTTATTGTAATTATTTCAGTAATTGGTTCCTATAAAGATTTGGACATACGCAAAAAATTGTGAAATAAACTGGTCTAAATATGAATATTAAAAATGGATAAATACTGCCTTTTCAGACGTATTCTAGTATATATTTTAATAATACGAATGAATTTCATGAATATCGAGATACAAGTGCTGGCCCAGATAGTATACCACTTTTATTCTGAATTAATTGTTTGAACATCTCACCTATCCATTATATTTTTTATTTAACTCATGATTAGGTACAGGCTGTTATCCTGATGTCTGGAAAAGTAGCTTTTACGCCAATTTTTAAAAAGGGTGAAAAAAGTGACATCAAAAATTATAGACCTATCTGTATACAATTTTCAATACCAAAACTTTGAAAAACTTTTATTGAATAAGATGATGTCCCTGATTAAACCATTAATCTCACCGTTCCAACATGATTTTTTCTCAGAAAGGTCAACTACTACTAACTTATTATTGTATGAAAATTACATAACCAAAGTACTAGGAAAGGGATACCAGGTAGATTCAATTTAAACTGATTTCTCTAAAGCATTTGACATGGTATCAAATTATATCTTGATAGTTAAACTCCAAAGGTTGGGTATTCATGGAAATTTATTGCAGCGGTTTGGTAGCTATCTTTTCAACAGAAGACTTTCGGTAAAGATTAACTCCTCATTATCTGAGGAATTCATTGCTTTGAGTGGTGTTCCACAGGGTTCCCATATTGGACTTATATTGTTTATTATTTTTATTAATAATAATAATAATAATAATGATAATGTATTTATTCCAGCGTGATCAGGTTTTTTTTAACCCGATTCGCCATGGAAATAATACATATTATGTTATTCATTAAAGTTATGAAATAAATATAATGCTATGAAAAAGAAAAATAAAAAGAAAACCAAGGAAAATATTAATAAATAAATGAAAAGTTAATAAAAAGTTCACACATATATACACACAAAATATAGATATGACATATATAACTACTTCTGTCAGCTGTTCTGCAGGCGTTGCCATTCTCTGGTCAGGGAACCAGCTTTCCATAAGAGCGCCGCTTGCACCAGAAAGTTGGTGCTGACCTCCAGCCACATCTTTGCGCCCACAACTCGATGTCTCCGAAGCTGAACGAATCCATACATACGGCCTTCGGTAAACATTGTAGATGCACTGCAATAACGCGCCAATCCAAACAGTATTCTTTATGAGTTGTACTGAATTTGGAGATGGTTAAACGTCACTTGCTTGTATTTCATGCTGGTGAAGAACAATTTAAACAGGATGCTCTTCACCTCCTTACTGTATCGGTAGAAACGCCGTGACAGCATATTTTCACAAACGCTAAACTGTCTCCTCTGCTGTTCTATATCATCATAGTCTTGTCCATCTTCATTGAATATATGGCCAAGGTATTTGACCTTATTTTCAATGGTATTGCCGATGTTTTTGATGATGTACAAATTTTAATTTTTGCTAACAACTTGAATATATTCAGATCAGTGAATAATGTGTCTGATTGCATGATAATACAAAATAATTTGAATTCCTTATTTAAATGGTGTTCCAGTAATCACCTTCATTTTAATATCTCCAACTGCCAATCTATTAGTTTTACAAAAAAACATATTCTGTGAAATTTTCGTACTCTATCAGCGATGTTGACATGGTATCAGTTTGGGAGATCAAAGATCAGCGTTTAATATTTGACAGTAAATTATCATTCATTCCCCACATTGATTTGATAACTAATAAAGGTCTCAAAATGTTATGATTTGTTTTGCGGACTGCAAAAAACTTTTCAGACCCTTATAAAGTCCACTACACTTCTCTGGTCAGACCTTAGGTAGAATATAACTCAGTCATATGGTCTCCACACTTCATTGTACACTCGACGGCGGTTGAAATAATCCAGAGAAAATTTCTAAGATTTATTAATTTTAAATTAAATATACGCTCTGAGGATATCAATTATGATTATCTCCCAAGCCGTCTGAAATTGTTAAGCTTATTAGTGAGACGTACGATGATCGACCTTATATTTATATACAGGATCATCAATGGTATGATAGACTGCCCTCAGGTTGTTAGTCTGCTTTTCTTTCACGGACCATTGAAGTCGTCATCGAGATACAATTCATTATTTTATGACAGTGGTAATGTCAGAACTCATACACTAGCAACTCCGCAGTCCCCAGACTGCATTTTTGGGGAATGAAGAGGCGGTGGTAGTCGATATTTCTGCTGTTAATTGAATTATTTATTGGACTAGACTAGACTATTACATTTTTTTGTGTCTCAACTCAATGGTGATGGATAAATTGCTACTTCACATTTTATATTTATTATTTATTTTTAATTATGTAAAAAAATGCTGATACTATGTAATTTATTTCTTTGTGTATTGCACTTCTATTGTAATTTTATCTTATTTTATAATTTAAGTCAATGCCTAAATAGGGCGTGTATCATAATAAATAAATAAATAAATAAATTTGGCAATATACAAAAATACAATATACATAAAGGATATAGCCCAATACTTCAGGCAAAAGAGTCTCAGCTTCAGCGACATCTATACTGTTACATGAGAATGAATATCAAATTTACAAAAAAAATATATAGATGGTGACAGCATATTTGACAATATACAACATCCAAAAATTTGATAGATGTGGTAGCATGGGTAAATAGATGAACGTTACATTGTGTAAAGTGATCACTTAAGCCAGCCGATGACAGGTCGTAAGCCCTGTAATGTCCAAAACTTCCACACTTCCCGTGTAAATTAAAAATAATATATTCGTCTCTGTGAGACATCTACTGATGACAATCCCTGAGATACATCCCAATTATTAGTTCCTACAGAGATTTGAACGTATTCAAAATATACTTAATCTTATTTCTATTACACATACATGACGACGGAAAACATACAAAATATATGTTATATCGCAAAAAAACGATGTATATGGTTCTATTTTCTACGTATTTTCCGGTACTATGTATTTAAAAAATATATATTTATAAAAGAGTATCACATGTTTTTGAAACGGACTGTTACACACACATATACAATTTTTATGTCTAAATGAAAAGTAGTCTACCTATACATACTTTCCAATATCGAATGCATCATGAAACATGTGAAGTAGGTACCTGAGATTTCATTCAAAAAACATATTAATTATTTAATTTATGTTATGTTATAAATGCTTTTCTCGTAATATAATAATATTAGTGCCTACTATGAATTGTTCGCTGAAGTGACTCAAGTAGCGTGGTATCGAATGACAACACATTTCGGCGAAGGTCTTTGATGACGTAAATCCAATTACCCCCACTATTAAAATCCCAGTTCCTATCTACGCCGCTTGTAATTGCATCAATTTTCCAAAGCTGTTTGTAACCCGTGTATTCATGGAAATTTTAATTAAGTTTGATTTATGTTCAGCTATTGTATTGTACACTGCATATTTTGTACAAAATCGAAACATTTTAAAATTGTTTTTAATTATGTACACAAATTTCCAACTGTAACAAATTATTCCAGTAGGATTTGTATATTATCATGATGGTTGTATACATAGAAAACATAAACTAGTTTATAAAAAAAACATGGAATATCATAGATACATATAATATGATATTATTCAATATAAATGTAAATATATTAATTAGAAAGATATACATATAAAATCAATTTTATCGAAAAATATTGTTATTGCGCCACCGGGATTCGAACCTGGATTTCTTTCCTAACCGGGGAAGGTGTATTATCCAACTATTCTACAGCGACAATATTTTTAGCGACTAATTTTCGAACCTATATGTTACCTTTTTGATATTAATACATTTAATCGTTCCATTATTTGAAAGAGCCATCTACCTTATTTTTACAGAATCTCAAATACCTTTGAGTAATCTGATAGCAGACGCCAGAGTTATCAATTCATTTTTATTAAATTTTGAACACATTGATACTATATAACTTATTAGGAGAACATATTATTATTGTGAAGTTGTAATTATTCAGAACATAGGTCTGTGATATTTTAAATATGAATTAAATATATTAATTAGAATTAGAAGAATCGAAAAATATTGTTGTATGTATATGTAATGTTATATGTATATCTTTCTAATTAATATATTTAATTCATATATAAAATATCACAGACCTATGTTCTGAATAGTTACAACTTCACAATAAGAATGTGTTCTCCTAATATAAATGTAATTACTAATATTTTTAACCTTCATTTAAAATAAATGTTTTTTAAGAATTTTTGCATAATATATAAATATTATCCATTTAAAACATTATGTGATACTAATGACAGTATGGTGATTTGGACGCGAAGAAAAAAAATTAATCCTTAAAACAATAAAAACCTGAAAATTATAATAATTTTGCCATGTCAGATAGCAAACGCGGTCCTAAAAGATGAAGGGCATCCGGGCTAAAGAATCTAAGGTAATGATTCGGATTCAGTCCAACCATTTCAAGCTAGTGTAAATAAAATAATGGTCGCCAAGACAATCGCCAACATACTACAACCACCACACGGACATGCACTAGAAGAAAAAGATGAAGAAGACCTAATATTAAGTGTATATATTTTACCTTATTTTGTTTGTTCTTTTCTAGTTTTGAATAATTATCTCTGACTTATATGACTTAATAAATGAGATTAGGTGAAGACAAAATAATATTGTACTGTTGTTTGCAATAGTTCGCGAAGAATCTGAAAAAACATTTCCATAATATTTAAAATTCTACTCGATAAATAACAGTGACAAGTAAGCAACGCCCTATTTCTGTTTACAATTACAAAATTTTAGATTTTATTCACGTATTTTCTGTTTGCGAAAGTACCCCAACCAAAGTTACTGAAATTGTATCTGGTTAGCTGTTACAATCTGTATGAAATATCTATAGTTAAAGAAATATTTAAACACAAATATATGCATATAAATGTATATGTACATTTGTACGTATGTATACGTATCGATTAAAAGCATTTAAAAACTTCATCACACTTAATTTTTTATCATGGTTAAGTACTGTATATTTATTTTTATTTTGTTAAGAGTTTTATTTATTTTTTGGTATTTAATTAACAAATATTAAAAGTAATTTATAATAATGATTCAATTAGTGCAATAAAAGTTATATATAATAATGTTGAGTTCAAACACAGGAAGGACTACGTACTTAATGATTATGTAGTAGTGGGTGGGGGGGGGGTGAGGGTAGTATGCGAGTGGTAGTTGTACGAAGAGAATTTCTACCGGTGCAACGCCGGGGGAGAATATTTCATCAATTAACTCATTGATGACCGCCAACGATATAATATTATAAGGTTATTTGAATATAAATGTAATAAAATAATTATCTTTAGGGGCTTGATTTAAATATTGATTATTCATCTTTTAACATTATATACGAAAATATGCATTATTATTATTAATTTATTATATGTGATAAATTATGTACTAGAATAGATTTTTTCAAAAGAATACTATAATTAGACCATTGTATTATTATATTTGTATCAAATAAATTAAATAGTATTTATAAGACAAAATAGGCATTGACATTATTTTAAAGAACGAGACAATTAAATTCGTTTTCAGTGTTCAACAACACTATCAAATCACGGAATGTTATTATATTTTCTTATGAGTTTAAAATCAAGATTACGAAGATAAAGTTGTGTTAATAAAAAATAAAAATATTAACAAAATTTTATGCCGATAAATTTTCATATATTATAATATTTATAATATTATAATATTTTCGTCGGTCTTATTAATGGATATTCTTTATTATTTTTTTGGGTTCATGTCGTAGGTTCAAGCGGCTACAAGTACCTACGATTTAAAATCTGTTGCTCCATTATTTTTTAAGAAATAGTGGCCATAAAATATATTTTCATGCTTATTTTGGCTAT
This sequence comes from Eubasilissa splendida, assembly GCA_031772225.1. Classification (NCBI taxonomy): domain Eukaryota; kingdom Metazoa; phylum Arthropoda; class Insecta; order Trichoptera; family Phryganeidae; genus Eubasilissa; species Eubasilissa splendida. Next base: position 22,105,289 of record CM062851.1, on the reverse strand, counting down.
AATATGAATGAATTATGTACCATTTCTTATAATAAATAGAAAATTTTGTAAATTAGATTGTAATCCAATTTATAGAAAATATTTTATGTGCGTCGTTTTGTTTAGTTATAGTACTTTATAATCATTATCATTTAAAAAGAGAAATACTTATGAAATAAATAGATCTCTAAACAATATCATATTTAAATTAAACAAAAAGAGAAGACGAATTTGTCATAATAATTTTGAATGTGGAAAATCGTTGAACGATAGTACATTCCATCTACTAAAAATAAAATCCCAGACAGTAAATATATGGACGTGTTTCAATAGTTTTTGATTGATTATATTGAATGGCTATACTCATATTAATGATACAATAATATTTGTAAAATAAAGCAAAAGAAAAAGATATTTCCTAATAACTTTGTCTCGAATGTGAAATAAAACCCAACAATTTTATCATCATCTCTCTCTCTCTGATGCATCATTTTTGTATAAATCACTTTAATATTTACACGATATTATTTATTGTTAAACTATTTTTGAGTAAAGAGTGTAAAATAGCCAGGTGGCCTCTCATTTGTTCAGATTGAACTTGATAGATTCCCTAATGTGTAAGTGTGGTGCCGAGGAAGAAACCCTTAACCATGTTTTTTTTGCCTATCCATTGCGGATCACAGGTTTTTTTTACAGTGGTAATTTTCAGCTCCCGGTTAATTTGTGTCATCATTTTTCTCTTAATTTAATTTCCACGTTTAATATATATAATAGAAAGTTTTTTTAACAACAATGGTATTGATTTGTAATATAGTATTTTCTATTCTACAATAAAATTAATACAATTAAAGTAAGAGTGTAAAATATGTAAATTAACATGCCTACATACGTATAACTCGTATTTTAAACATGTCCTTAAAATATTAAAATATTTTTAATGAGAATTTTGCTAATGTATTATATTGCGTTATGTGTGTTTAGGATTTTGCAACATAATTAATCTTGTACAGTGGTGGATCATCTATCAGAGAAGGCATTTATGGAATGTTTGAGGTACCTACACTTACATAATATACCACTCAAAGCAAATTGCTCTCTGTTTCCAAGTATTAAGAAATTATTAATTACTAAATAAAGTACTTATGAATCCGTTAAATTTTTGTTTGATATTTTTAATTCTTAACAATACACCGAAGTCAACATTTTTTTGAGAAGTGTTCATTAAATATTTTCACGAATATTGCCATCAACCATTTCTACCAATGGACGCGAACGTGGGGAAGATAAGACAATGAAACTTAGAAAGATTAAAAAATAATTGGCGTTCACAACTGAAGATACATGACAGTGGCAAAAACTTTTACTTGAGAAGACAAAGCTGTTCAATGGATCGTAGCTACGTAGTGACTGACGACCGTGCCTTTCCTGCATAGACGAAGAAGGCAGACTGCAAGATCATTCTATTTATATTCATACATCTTCCGATTACCATCTTACGAAATGTTTTTTAATACCTACTAGCTGATATCCCCAGCGTTGTGCGGTTAGAAAATTTTAAGCTCAAGAACCTTTAAGAACTATATAAATTTGATTAAAAATATCTAATTTATTTTAGAAACTCGCTTTTAAAATATTATATATCTTTAATACCACCTCGTACCCGCCCCTACTTTCTTCACACCACTCCATATTATTATATACTCCACCCCGTCCTGATAGGCCTATGTTAGCCTTCGTGAAAAGATACCTCCAGTAAGCTATTTACTGTACCATTAGAACCCTGCATCCCACAAGGTATCACATACATTTATATAGGTATATATATATATTTTTTTTATATGTATAGCAGGTTAAAATCCAGAGCGAGAACACTGAGATATGTAGGTATAATAATTTGATAAAAACGAAATAAGTGATGATGTGCGTAGGTATAACATGTTTTTTTACCTGTAATTCATGAGAATTTTATCCATCACAAATCAATTTCACTGAACTTGTAATAAGATTTACAGGAGATGGATGCTGGACAGAGGGCGGCGGATGAGAGCTGCCCAAGCGTTGGCTCCCAACACAATTATGATAATGAGATAGGAGAAGAAGATAGTAAATTTATTTTTTTAACTTTTGATCAGAAATCACTACTGTATTACCCACTGTACTTTTTCTTTTGTCTTGTTCACCGAAGGGGATTTGTATAATTTTAATGCCGTCTTAATGCTTTTACTGCTGTATTTTACATGATTTTTCATATATATCATTAAAACAATGCTAATCTGGCGGAAAATGTACAGGACCGACATCCTTCTCATTTTACGCAATACAAAACAGATTGCTAAATACCGCAATACCCAGAACCATTCTATGAGCGAATGCTCCCATATTGGTCTTTCTCTTGGCATTATTTCAATGCTCTAATAAGGTAACCGGTCTCCACCGCCATGCTATATGGGTTACAGGGCGGCGATATACGCCTGACAGGCAGAATACATCCCTCACCCCGAGGGACACCCCGGCTAGAGAAAGTGCCTACCACGGTGCTATAGCTTAAGACGAGGGACATCATTTATATTTGTTATGTATGGTGATATGTTTCACTTATGTTTTTATCCACTTGTATAAATTATTGTTGTTATATGCAAGCTATTATATTAAAATAATAATAAAGACTCGATGCCATGATGGTGTCACTATATTTAACATATAAGAGGTCGTGTTTAACGTAGGTATTTAAAAACTACTATTTAAACCCCATTCTGGGACGGGCACCAGTGGATAGGGTGGCGTGGAAGACAACGTCAACTGCACGTCTCTGTTATGTTTATTACCATCTCTATTATCTTGCGCGCGATGATTTACCATTATGCCAACATTTTCCCTACGCAGTCTGTTTAATGTACTTCGTCATTTTTGCTGTCTTTATTTATCTAAGACTGGGTAGTTTTTCATAATAAAAAATTACAAACTAAACATCATAAACATATTCAACGTCGTATATATCAAACTTCAAATGAAACTTCGTGTACCTATATCCAAGAAAACAAAATAATTATGGTTTTTCCATACATTCCTACATATTATTTAAATCACGTTACTATTTTAAAGCCATTTTTATTATAAACTCCCCTAAATATATAAAAAAATTGAGCAACGCAGACAGTTCAAAGGCGCAATAAAATTCTGGTTAAAAACTCAGATCGAACGTATATTCTTAGTATGGTGACCCCTTCAATATAAACACACTCAGAGTCAAGACTTTAGCCTTAACACCAGTGAGTGAGCAGCTTGTGCGAATGTGTATGCATGTGTTTCACCAGCCTGGAATATTTGTCATTATCTGAATTATTTAAATTGAATCGTAACTTTATTATTTAAACTCGATGAAAACGAACGTGTATTATTTGTACAAATTTCCAGTAGGTATTGTTTTATATATTTATCATGTAAATATTGCATAATTTCCTTCTTTCTTTTGTATTATACAATTTTTATTTCTCTTCTTTTCTTCTTTCTTTTCTCATACTAGATGTATACACAACATATGATATGAAATAAATAAATACATATTAGACACCTCAGAGCAGCAATGCAATATTACAATATTCCATCTGACAGTAGATTGATGTGTTTATTATTTAGAAAAAATATACCTTCAGAACCAAAAGTTCATACAGGTATATACTTTTAGAGAAATGACACTTTTCTCTTCATTGGATTTCCCATTAAATATTCATTTGTTACGAATAGAAGAACATTAGTGTTTATTTATAAAATATAAATATATGTAATTATATTATTCTAATCTATGAAAGTGATTTAGGTAAAGTAAATTTAAAATAGACTATACCCCCTCCTAAATTACTATAGTTCACAATCTCTAAAAAAAAAAAAAATCTTTTACAAGGAATCATCCGTCCTATACTTATATACGCGAGCCCTACCTGGGGTTCAAGTAACACAAAAATTTTAGTATCCAAACAAACCTACATCCATAGGAGAAACGCCAACTCACCCTGGTTTGTCAGAAATAATCATTCACAGAGACTCAAATATACCCTCACTTAAACAACACATATACAATTTATCTTCTAAATTTAATTCCTAATTAATTTCCATCCCAAACCCTTCCATAAACTCCCTCGGCCTATATAATCCCTCATCAAATCCCCATCATCTTCGTCCCAATTCACTTCTTTACCATGTTCTTGACCCTGTTAAACATAATTTATAAAAATATAAAAGAAACCTCACTAACAATAAAAGTTGTAAAAAATACAAAATCAAACAAAAAAAAAGTAATATAATATAATTTTTTTTTTAAAAACTTTACCCATTTTTGCTACTACTTTATACAAATATAAACAAAGTTAAAATAAAACAATTTCACCATATTTTACAGTCCAAATCAATTTTTTACATTATATTATATAGTTACAAATAAATAAATAGTCCCCGCAGTACGATCCCCCAAAAAAAAATTACGCCAATGTTGTTACCTCATATGTCGGAGACAGGAGGGCTCAGCCCTTATCCTCCCTCCCTTTAACAAACGAATCAGAGGATAAGGTAAATTATTCAGAATTATTAATTTATGATAGTTATTTGACATCAATTGGATATTATTGTATTGTAAATATATTTTTATAGTTATTTCACGGCATTTGAAAAAAATCATAAAATGTGTAATAAAATTTAATTTAATGATAAATTATGTAATCAAGTGGTATAGTTTTAAATATTATGTTTATTTTTCATGATACAACAGCTTTCATAAAATGTAAAAGAGTTATTTATCGAACTAAACAATTACAACAACCTGGTCTGAAAAAAATCTTTTCAATTTAAGCTAATCGATTATCCAAACCTTGGTATCGCCACCTTTGGTACTTTTATAACACTTCATCACAGGCTTCAGAATATTACCTATATATATAATATAGCTATTTATTTTTCTTTTTTGCATTAAGCTTACACTTTAAAATTTCAAAATACGAGGATAAGCTTTAAGTCAATTGTATATTACTATTAAAATAATAATAAGCTTTTCAGTATTTGCTTTATATAATTCACTTTAATGTAAGCACTTATCAAATTTAATAAAAATTTTGTTCTACAACTCAAATATTACAAAGTAAACGATAGTGACTTTTTTAAAATTAATTTGATTGCAGTGCCATCTTTTAATATATTGCTTAACTCTCTAATAAAAAAAAGTTGAACGCCATCTATGTAATTTCAAATAAAGTGTTCATATAGTTTTGTAAATAACTGTCAAGAAAGAAAAATAGAGCCACGATTGGCTGCTGCTGGCATCTTTCGTTTTTTAACAACAATAAAAACTCACCTCGTGGAAGTATATCTGAGCCCCGAGCCATAATCCTCGAAGCAATTTACAATCGAATGATAAGGTTTTTAGTATATTTATGTAACATTAAAATTCTTGGTAATGTATCGGGCAGATGGCATAATACTTTAATTAGAAGTTTAATTTTTGTTGCACGTGTTAAAATACCTGAAAAAGCAGAGACCCGAACCGTTATTTTTTTCGTTCCGGTTCGGTCCAAAAAAAAAAATATCGGTTCAGTTACAGTTTTCGGTTCAGCTCGTATTTAAATATTAGCAAATTAATGTAAATACACCCATACCGTCCATACCTCTTTTTATTCGGCATTTCGCTATAACTTAAGGTGATCACATACATACAGAACATTTGGTAGCGTGTGCGGAGAACTGCGGAATAGAGGGCGGATTCTGGTGTAGGTAAAATGCAGACAAAATAATTTTTTTTATTCATTGACTTTCTCTAGACTTGCCAATTTTTTACCGGTCCCTGCTTTTAAGAACAAAAGTACAACAGTATAGAAATAATCTAGTTGTTTGTTTTATTCTAAAAGTTATTTTTATAGGTATGGGTGTATTTACTCTTACTTTTCCGTTCACTAGTGTTTGGATCGCGAACATTTGATAGCCAATCTATTATGTCTTCATTGATATTTTCATCATATTAAATCAACTTTATTTAAGATAGATAATAATGTATTTTATTATTTATCTTACCACTATTGGCAATTTATTAATCACTTAGGAGAAGGTTTATCAGATGAGGTACGAAATTAAAACGTTGCCTTGAAAATTGCCCAACTATTATACATATATTTATATTGCTGGGTGTTGCGGTCATAGAAACCAAACAATCATACCAGGGCAGCAAACCCTTTGAATTATTCTTATACTTTTTATAACAATTAAAAAATAAAGTTGCTGTATAGAAAGCATTTTATTTTTACAATAAAACATACATAGCATAAAATAAGACAGAAGAAGAAACCTCAATTTGTCACACGTACACATTGCGAATTGACTTTTCGACATTATGATACCTCGAGTCTACACGCAGATTGAGGTTAGATTATTGGGTGCAGGGCAATAGTTTGTAGGCCCCATACAAAATAAAATACCCGTAACAGGTCCTTCAGGTGCTCTTCTTCAAAGTCATGACGTTTGTGTACACACAGTTTATTTACGAACTACCAACTGCACACTGCACACGAGATGCCTACTACGCATCTAGTGGCCACTATACACACTACATATTATATAATTAGTACATACAACAAAATAGCTTTCATCAGCAAAAAATTTACTCATAAATCGAAAAAAATATCGATTCGTTTTCGGTTTTCGTTCCGGCAAAAATAACGTTTTTTTCCGGTTTTCGGTTCGGTTCCGGTTCGGGTCCCTGTGAAAAAAGCACTCAATATAAGATTCACAGTAGCCCTGCGCTCTACGATACCTTCCTGCATTATTAAATAAATAACTTTAAGCATACCCTATTTTTGTTTCATTCAAAGATGGCAGAAATATTATGGTCGTATTTTTTTATTTTTACAGAACACACAAAGTTCAGATGATTAATTTAAAAAGATGAACCGTCCAGCGCGAAAACGACCAGACGATTAAATCATTATTTTACATACAATAATCTCGGGGGTAAATTATTATTATTAAAAATATGAGTCGAACCACGTCAGAGATAGCAGGAAAGCATTTTTAGAAAGCTTTAATTATTATTATCATACGATGATTTCGATTCATTGAAATATTTTATCGTTTCCAGTCTATATATTGAATACAAAAATTAAGGATCATCAAAGATCCAGCTGTCAGACTATTTTTTGTTAGCAGAAAAAATATACAATAATATTGGGTCAATTTTGCAATTTTTTTTTAAAGTACGTGTGCTTAAAACTTAATACGATTTTGTGATAAACTCAGACAATAAAATTTTCCGTTACGGTATACAATTTGTACATACTCCATGAATATTTTCGAATCATTATTTTATCAAGAATGTACCAGGACTGTTGCTTCGTTGTATATTTTATTTAATTATATTCATCCAAATATTGTAATTAAAAATAATTGAACCACAATGTAAAACGTAAAAAAGAAAGAAGTTTAATTTTATTGTATTTGTATATAAGGGAGCTTTAGATAAAGGTAAAAATAATATTAAGTACTTATTATGTGATTCTATTCATTAAATAGTTAAACAATAATTGGTCTCTTGTCTCATTTATGTAATATTTACCCTTAAAAAGATTACTGTGAAAATTAAAATGATGTAATAATACGCAATACACCGTAAAATATTTAATATTAATAAGCGAAAAATGTTCTCACTAGAGTGAGCAATAGCAATAGCAAGAGTGAAGAAACTGAAGTTCTTCTTAGTAAATGATGGTACAAAGTAATAAATATTAGGAATTATTCCACGGAAAAGTGCATATGTAAAGTATGAAAGATAATCGTTCAAAGCATCGTTCACAAAAATGTTGCGTTGAACATCTTAATACATTGGAAGCAATATAAATCAAAAATCAGTCATTTTAAGCATTGTCAGATCAAAGAACAAATAATTGCTAGGTTTTTTTTATTATGTACCCGAAATAAATGTTTTTTACGAGAAATTTAAAATAGAAACAAAGTCTTTTGTTTCATAATACATTTAAACCATCTACGAAAATTGCAGTTAAGTATTAATTTGATCTAAGAATATTGTTTTTTCTTAATTTAACAATACTTCAAATAATTAGAAAAAATATTGGGTCATCCCATAAATAATGCGGTATTTTATATTTCTTTTATTTTTCAAAATTAAGATAAATAATGTTATTATTTAATATAAAATATACTCTCCATTATTTTTTACAATGTTCTTCCAAATTTATGATAGAGTTGCAAGACCCTCTTTTAAAACTCACTTGCCTTTGATGAAAAATACTCCTCCAGTACCTCATGCATAGAATTCATATTTTTTCCATCCAAATAATTTTAAAAACTACGTAATAAATGATAATCAGATGGGGCAATATTCGTCGAATATGGTGGGTGGAGCATCGTTTTAAAAAAGTTTCGTCCCTGAGACGTGATAGCAAAGAAGAACATACATTATCTCTGCACGCGATTAGACTCAAGTTTGTATGGAACCCATTGCCCCTATTTACTGACTGTTTCGATGGCACGCAGGTTTCAATGAATGAATGATTAAATCCAAGCTGTTCTGCTAGTTACAATAGGATTTTGTTTTATCAGGGTTTTCAAGACATTTTCGTCGAGCTTTACAAATTTTTCAGGACGATGCTCGTCTTCTAGGCTATAGTTTCCGGCTCGGAAATTCTGTAACCACCGTTGATACTGGATTACGTTTATTATACTATCTCCATATACTGCATTAATATTTCTCACACTTTCCGTTATGTTGTTGCCTTTATTTAACTCATAAAGCAAAATATGCCGAATAAGCTCATTTGTTACTTACTCTTCAAAACTTGCACCAAGATTACGTTATTATCTGCTTTTACAGCAGGTAGAAATAATACCTGATTCAGGTAGTTTATACCATCCCCTTCTGACTTAGTTCATGAAATTGAAAAAACCGCATTATTTATGGGACGACTAAATATTATACTTCATTTCATAAGCCTTCAATCGCCTTGCAATTCTCTTTTTTATGAATTTAATGCAACATTTTACACAGCATATTTGAAGCAATGCGTATTTCTGGGTCTCAATATGTGGCACTGACTGAATTGGCATAGTTACGCCGCTGGATTTCTCTAAAATTATCGAAAATGGCAGTCGCCATTCTTTGACATCATTGTAACAGAACCAGAAGCTAGATACGAAATACTCAAATTCATAATTTATATATAAGATATAAATACAGACATAACTATTTTCATTTAAAAATATATCTTCCTGCCAAATATTTTCAAGTATCCTTTTTAAAAACCACCAACAATGAGGCAAACATTTAATGTCTCCATTTCACTTTTTGTTTTACATTAGTACTTTGTAATAATTGGGCTCGAAATGGAAATTTAAATGCCTGAGAAATTCTAAATGGGTTAAACTTTAATTGCCACGGGGATGGGGCGCATTTATCTGCCAATGCTCTATCTCAAGCAATCGTGAATTTTTGATGATGAAAACTAAATTGTTAATTAATCAATAAAAAAATAAAAGATTTATCTTTATAATTAATCGAATAGTATTTTTATGAATAATAAGTAGTAATGATTTTTATCATACGATGGGGAACTCACACATCTATGATATTATATTACGCAGGCAATGAAAAAATAAGGTCCTACATTTTTTTCAGAGTATAAGGTATTTTTTATGCAATAAATAATAAACCCATCTGGAAGCTTGTACTTTATTCATTTTTTCTACTGATCTCCTGATGTTTCTATGCATGTTTTCCGACGATTTTCCTCTTCTAATAACCCGTCGAAGAATTCCGCCGCTAAACTCCCCGCGGAAAGCGTCCTGCTTAATCTTTTTCCCTACTGCTGGATGCCCATGTTTGAATTTCTTTGTTTCTGGATGACGTTGTCACCACGTTTTCATCTCCCTAATAATGGAGTGCCAAGAATTCTTCGGTATTCTCGGGCGCATTCTCGAAGAAACCCCTCGCAACACTTGACACGATTGTCTTTGTGTTCCTGAACACATGGGAGACCCCTCCGCCCACACCTCATAACCAGTTTATCGTCAAATTTTTCTTTGTTTGTCACAATACCTCCGGAACCTGGACACAGCCCCGAACGTTACCTCCGATCTTTGAGGAGAATGTGCTCAATCGTTCGCCACCACGACTTCGTCCCGAACACCGATGGCCTCCTACTCCTTGCTCTCCTCGTGGACGTCTGTGCGTCCTTTCGGAGAACTCCCTGCCCATTTGCGACGGTTGGACGCTGATAGCACAGCTGTGCCATACTCTTCTTCCTATTTGTCGATGAATTTGCAACAGTTTAGAGCTTCCTTCGCGTTAAAAATCTGAATCCACCGAACGGATTTAACACTACTGCGTAACTGCGATGGCGTTCCATAGCGATGGTCTGTCAGGCCTTTTACTGAGCGCCGCAGCGTTTGCTCCCATGTAGTGGGAAGTAGTTAGGGACCAACAATCAAGGGCGTGTTTGCCAGGATTTCGCCTAGCATCTCGCGTGGCGAGGTAACACTAAGAACCATATATTTACTTGGCCCTCGTATATATTGTATGTAAATGTTTGAATTTGAGAAACAAGTCTTGGATCGGTGATAAAATACACCATACTGATGCCGGATGATTTGTTAATTTAAAGGTTGTGCATTTTGTACGAAGAGAATATTGAACTAACCAACGTAGCCCGTTCTGTATTTTAATATTGGACCAGTCTCTCGTGGTCCCGCACTTCATGCGATATTATATTTTTTTTATGTTAATGGCGTTAATATTATGATATTATTACAATTGTTTAATATAAAATGCAAGCATGTGTTTATTTTTGTTAAAAGGTATCATAAAATTCGGCTTTGACTGAGTATAAATAAACCATACCTACATTCAATTTTCAGTTACCATTGCTTTAATGTACATATATGCCCTCAAGGAAGTTTTTGTACAACTATTAAACCCTTTAAGTCTATCATATATTGTTTAGATACTTATTTAATAGTTAAGTTACTTTATCGAATTTAATGTACCGCACGTATGATTTATTCCAATTTGCTTAACATATGTATTTATTGCTCAGTCTACCGACGTCGTGCCGTAATGAATTACGGCTTTAAACCTTTTAAAAAAATGTTTAATATGAATCAAAAATATGATTGCGAATAAATTAAGACCCCGGTGGATCACCGCATGTGAAAACCGCTGTCTCGGCGGAGTTCAGCAAAATAATAACGCTTGCGGTGGGGCGACCGGCCACACACCCGACCGGCATGCTCCGTGGCGTCAGTCGCACTCAGTCTGTGCTCTGGCGGCACACGATAAATGTCATATGGCGCTAGTTTAGAGTTGATCCGACAGGTGTCACTCTGTGTTCAGCTTACCGTAGATTCAGATATTTCATTTGAATTTGTTGTGCAGGTACTTTAATCCCTTGTCGCATGTCCTTTGTATATATTACGACGTGTGGATTCCATTTTTATATTATTAGGGGTAATTTTAAGATTAGAGAGGGGGCATCTCAAGGGTGTTTTAACTGAGAATAAATTAAATATTCTTTACTAAACTATTAAAAATGATGCAATTTTGGTATCTCAATTTACTGTTTGTAATTTAATTTGAAACAAAATAATACCAAACCAATAATGATATGAGGCAATAATATTGAGTATGTAAAGAAGTATATTCTAAGATCTATTAATACAAGTAGGAATATAAATCCAAGAAAGTGATATAAATATATGTGTGCAGGTACGTTGGGCAGCATTTAGAAAGTTAGAGCAAATCGTTAGAGCCAAAATACTACAATCTCTTAAGGGAAGGCCTCATAGAATAATTGTTAGCCATCTTCAAGCTCTATGAAGCGATAATATTAAAATAATGGTATGTAATAGATGGATGAGAAGGGAAAGATCTTTAGGGGAGGCCTGTATCCGGACTAATTTCACTTCGATGCCAATTTTTATGGCTGACCATATAAACAATCCATTTTTTTATGTACTTACACATGTGATCAACTCATTGTTTAAAATGAATAACATCAAGAAAAATTCTAGTTTCGAGTCTCAAGTCACGGAACTCGAGACAGCAAAAAACTATGAAATTCTTGGGTTGTCTCGACACAGAATCCCTAGTGCCACATCAAATATTGGATACAATGCGTATGTAATGAAACCACATTTGTGCAAATTGAAAGCGTGGTGGGGAACCTTCTTGAAATAAACAGTTTACACCCATCTAGGCTATTGTTGCGTGTTCCATGTTTTATTGGGTATAGCCAGACCATTGTAGCAATTTGTATATTTAACAACGGTACAAACAACAATAAAGGGTGTATTTTTCAAATAATGGACGTTAATGTGAGGTTCATCAAAGATAATGTGTTTAAACATTCACTTATCCACGGGATCACAATCTCTATACTAAAATCGACTTATTTAGTATTCCTCCAGTGGTTTTGTCGGTTCCGGTCGGCTCATTTTATTTTATTATCTACATTTATATTTACGCGCAAAAATGTTGTGAGCATCACTTATTCTTCTAGACCAAAAGGAATCGATATATATATATATAATAATGATTATATTCTGAACTAACTACTAATTAAATGTAGCTCCTACATTTGTGCACCATTAAATGTATTTTTAAAACCTCAGGCTTTATGTAATATCAGCCTACATCGTACATAAGTAGGACTATATTTTTAATTGATTTGTTTAGACGTTATATTTTTGAAATACATAAACAATTGATTACTGGTATTTTTCATTTTATTTCAGTTTCACTTTCATGATATTTCAGTACAAATCATCCACCTCATTCCTCCCGATATGAATGTGCAATATGTTGAATGCCATTCGTTCCAAATTTTACGTAGTGACTTTTGAAGACCGTGTCATAAAATCAGGGGTCCTCTTACCTCCCTCTAGCCAACCTCTCACTTCGATAGACATGTATATTGAACGCTTTCCAAATATTGTTCAGTTGCACTTCGAAATTCTTAGATAAAAATGCTCCATCCCACTCCTCCAAATATCTTACCCTACCCTTATCTGGATTAAATGTTGCATACATCGTTGTTATTTAGGGTCTGCGTAAAACAACGGAACCCTGCCCCCTCCGTTCTTAAAACCTTATTCTTCTTCATCCACGGCACTACATCCCAGGGTGGGATTTGGCCTCCTCTGCAAGTGCTCTCTACCGACTCATATCCTTGGCCATTCTTGTCAAATTCTCAGACCCTTCCATCTTGCTCCAGTCCTCTTCCACACAGTCAACCCACCACCACCTCCTTCCCCATAACCACTATTTTAAATTACAACTAACTATATATTATTTAAAACAACCGCTAGTATGTATATATTTATAGTTTAGCGCTCGCCAGCAAGACAATCCGTGCATGATGGAGTTCCGGTGTCAATAAAACTAACGTAGCCCTGAACTAGCATAAATGGAACGAAAGTCGACTAAATGAGGTGGAAATGCGGTTTTCTTGGCGTATTTGTGGAAAATCTATATACGATAGAAAGAAGTATGAACAAATTAAGTGCGAATGTAGAGCTGTTTGTAACATAGTCGAATATTTGTAGGTAGAATAAATAAAAGGTTGTTTAAATGATTTGATATGAGCGAGAAGTTAATGGTAAAGAAAATATATAAATCAAGGGTTTAAGGCAATAGAAAAAGAGGGCCTCCGCGGAAATTTTGGAGTGACCAAATAAACGAAATACTGCAGAACGGTCCTGTTTAATGATCATGCATGAGAATATGTAAGAAAGTGAACGAAGCAAGAGATATCTGGCAGGACAGAAGAGTGTGGCGTTCTATCTTGTTTGCTTATTCTGCGGCAAAATAGCGTGATAGTAAAATTATTAGTTAGTTTAGTGAAATATTCCAAATATAAGTCTCACTTATAATACTTCTCAGTGAGAGTTAAATGTTTTCTCTGTGAATTCACTGTTGCTGCGGTGTGTTAAATTTATAATAATATTTTTTCCAAATTTAACTTGGCTGAAATAGGATATCTCTTCCAAATAATATGATGACGTGAACGACCATGTAGCTATCATCCGTGGCAGTTATTTATGAAGGCTTATAGAAGACGTTTCTAAAACCGCGGTTTGAGTGATAACGTGATGATAGTTGGAATCGGTAAATATAAATGCTGTCGGATGATTTTGACGTGCGTTCATCCATTAGCATCTAGAAGCGAAACGAAATAACAAAAATATACATATCAGAGTTTAAATAAAAATCTATAATATACATTTAACTGGTTTGTTTGATCTAGCGTAGGAATCAACAACTTTTTTTAAAGAAAATATAAAAACAAAATTTTATAAAATTTCCTTTAAAATTGGGTACTTGCAGGGAGATATAATGTAAAGATTGTAAATGTTAAATCTGTTTACAATTACACTAGACAACTAAAAAAATATATTTAATTACTAACTTCAGTGAGCAAAAACACGAATCTGATAATGGATTTTTTTTATTAGCTCTGGTTTTGGAGATACGCAACTTGTTATTTTATATATAATAGTGAAAAGCAAAATTTCATCAGTATCATATTATTATACAACTACAATGTAAATGAAATTAATCTTCATTAAATCAATCGCAAATAATACAAAATAAAACAAATAACAAAAACATACAGGAATTTAATTTACTACATGAAATACTGAAATGGTGGCCTAAATCAGTGCGCCTTCTCTTTGCTTTTCGCCCTATTTGTTCTGTTCTGGGACATCTCTAGTCAACGTCAACGTAGTCAACAGGTATAGAAGAGTTCCACCAACCCTGATACGTTCATTCCATTGTTGAAATGTCTTGGTTTAATCGTTCAACATGCTCATCACTCCACACTTTACTGGGAAGAAATCTAGATGAGAATGGAGAAAATGCATTTTGATACATGTTGCAGTCTAATCTTCTATACTTTGTAACAAAAACTTCCATAATTGTTTTTAAATTTATAATGTACGTTATTAACAGTAAAAGATCTCGATTAGGTTCTCGAAATCTTACCTTTGAAGTTGATGTTGAAGATGAAGATGCCAGCTCTGCGGATAGAACACTTCTCTTTCGTCTCAAGGTTTGCTCGAGGTTCGACTCAATATATGCTTTTATGGTTAGGGTATCGAAATAATAGGTTTATGTACATTTTGTACGGAATGACATATATTCAGTTAAAAAGTTATGAACAGAACAAAGACAATATAAAGGTGAAATGTAGTGGTGGCAAAAAATAAGATAAAAGGTTTACATGGGAAGATCACATATCGTAATATATAAAATACAATAGAAAGACTTCATGCTTCTGCGTGTGCGGTATTGAAGCCGTCACATCACACTTGACAAATTATAATGTATCTAGACAGAGTTATAACTTTTTTCTAACTTCTCATAATCGATGACTGATTTATTACATGGATACTGTGGAGATGCCGAATGGATATTAAGATCATATTCGACAGAGTCTAATTATTTTAATAAATTGTGGCCTGTCTTATCAAGAAATACCGAAACGAGATGTTTATTTAACTAGAGCTGGTCGGGTATGATTTTATTATGTGGGCAAGTTTGATCAGAACTTGCTTGTTGGTAAGTGCTCCGGTTTATGAATAATCTTAATAATAAAATTTTATGGACAAGTAAAGTGACAAACATTTATACACAACCAAGATTTACGATAGAAATGAAATGTATTATAATACAAATGAAGTTTGACGGAGTAATTCGAGGTTATTATAATCTATACGGTGGTCGAGGATACCTTTACATTGTCAGTTGAGTTTCAAACGGAGAAAACTGGAGGGATCACTTTCGGCGAGAGCGGAAATGTTCAGAATATAAATTTCGAAGAGTTGTAGGTTTATGTAAATTTGGAACACTGGAGGGCGCACGGTACCTTAGTTTTAAATTAGGCACATGGTGACGGCGTACCTAATGACACGCACAGCCTGGAGTCGTCAGGTGGGCAGAGGTGATCTTCCTGGATGAAGCTGATGGAAGGCGTAGGGGATGACTTCTTGGTGAATGCGAGGTCTTCCGGGGCAGTTAGGCGATGGAGAAAGTAGTAGAAATGTACCTAGGATCTAGATATTACGGCGGTGTTCACAAAGAGGCGTCAAATTTGTTCAAACAAATGTAACATTTCTTGATAATCTAATATGGCAAAACTCTTATCCGGTTTTGTATATTACATACGCGATAGATTGAGGTCACTATTTTGAGATTTTGGAAAAGTTCACTGTGACATGCCGAGTAAATTATTATCTCACATAGATATCAATATTACAACTGTTAAAGATTATTCTCGAAATAAATCGTTTTACCGCGACTGATACATTTTACAAGAAATGACCGGGAAAGATCGTAAATCGATAAATTCTCGGACGCGCGTCTATAGGCAGTATTTTTTCTGCTGCTGAGGCTAAGTAGGGGTCGCTTATATAGCCTTCTTAGCAACGGCGTTCAGCAAATTTAGAGACAGGGAAAAACAATAACTACACAACACCTTAGAAATAGGGAGGAGTATTACAGCCAAAACTCGTGACGCGCTCATCCTGGTTTTGTTGAAACAGCACGTGTGCCCTTGAATAGTCTATTTTTAGAAAGTACTTCCTGCATACGCGCGATTTTAAACGGAATTGTATAATGAAATTGCGCGTAATATTAATATTTGCGCGGAGTCAATTTTGAAGATATTTAAAAATGGTTATAAAATTATTTTTTCTTTTACAAATTCTTGATTATTTATATCGTTATGGTGGCATGTTATACAAGGTATAGATGTTTCTTTTACGAAGATTAAGTAATTAGAATCAAAGAATTTAAAACACGAGTATATTTACTGTGGCGAAATAATATATATAACAACTTGTCTAGAAGGTTGTATACAAGCTCAACATAATGTTCAGCTCTTCAGTTACCCAAGAAGCCACACACAAAACTTTAAAGACTCGAATTTGGTATCGAATTAAATCACTTAGTTCACCTTGGATAACTCTGTGTAGATCACCTATTAACTCAGGTGCAAAATCAGGATCCTATAATATCGAAGCCACAAGGTGTACATCTGATGTCACCTCCGTACTGTTATCATATAAGCAGTGCAGACTGTACTCCTCTGGAGGGGTAGATTCAGGCAGATCGTCCTCGCGTGGGACTGGTCGGATAGCTGATGGGATGTTGGGGTACTTTATGCTCAACTTCTTCTTTCTTGATAAACCGTGCTTAATAGGTGGTATCATGCAGAAATAATAGTCATCTATGTAATTTGTTGACTCTCTCTAAATCAAAAGAATACCAAAGGGCATTGAACGTCTGTTTCTATGGATTCATCCACGTAGATTCACATAAAATGTGTTGCAGCAGATACAAGGTACCCACGTTATGTCTTGATCCCCTAATGTCATAGCAAAATAACGGTGGTAGGCTGTCTTCATGAGTGGAGTAATAAGGAATATCTGGGTGGAAAATATTACATCGCCACATAACAGAAATTCTTAGATTTGTTAATATCCTGGCTTTTCGTGTTAAGTATGACCATAAAACAAAACTCCAAATAATGAATAGAACAACACTCTAACCTTTAATCCAAACAAGCTGTAAACATACAATTAACAAAATAAAGTCTACAGTGACTCCTCATTCTCACTGTCAGGTTTGCCAACACTTATATTTCCTTTACGTACTACCTTACCTCGCCGCTCGGAACGCCACACACTTAATTTTATATATATCATAAATTGGCTATATCTCAGAAATGAGAGCTATCTAAGCATTTTAAATGTCATTATATCTTAATATTTTTATTTATTATCTTTGTTTTATTAACCACTTAATTGAGTTTAAATACATCTACGGGTTTCGAAAAATACAATTTTCTTCTTCAGGATGTCATAACTAACTAAAACATATATTATTGTTTCTTTACCAGAATATACTTTTAAAAAATCTATTTAATAAAAAAAAAACAATTATTAAAAAAAAAAAATTAGTACCTAACTCAAATTGTTACTAAATACAAATTTACTCGAATAATTTTTAGGAAATTTTTTTTGAATGGGACTCGTAGTTAAACTCAATTAAATGGTTAATAAAACAAAGATAATGAATAAAAATATGAATTTTAACCACAAACTTAATATTGCTAATTTTAAAAGTATTATATTTTAATATACTGAAATCAATAAGATATAAATATTTTCAAGTCGGAAACATTTTCACTGTTGACCAGTGTTATTGGATAGTGTTCTACAATAACACCCTCAATACATCTAATAAACCCTTAAAATAAAAAAATAGATTCATATTTTAGAAACAAACCATTATAATAGCAATCTAAATATTGTAAATAACTAAATCCTATTTGCAAATAGTCACCTTTTAAATTTGTATTCATATTAGTTCTTACTTATTCTTATTTATTCACCACTTTACAGTTTTGTTTCTATCTACGCTTGTATTTTTAATTTCAGTATACATTTTTTCCTGAAGAAGATACTATAGGTATCGAAACATATTGAATAATCAATAAATAGTGGTTTAAACAATGTAATTTGTCTAATTATTTAAATAATAACTAGATTACCCACTGCAACCGCAAACCTACCCTACAGAGACGCAGTACTCTGTTGACAATCTCCAGATTAAAAAAATTAAAATATTCGCCAATACATTTTGATAAAACCATACAAAGTGTTTTGATAGGAAAATAAGAAGAAAAAGAAGTGAAAAGGTTAAAATCTCAATGCGTTACACGTTTGTCTTGAACTTAAAACGACCGAGGAAAGCTTAAAAAACCAATGTGATGGGGGAACAGAAGAAGAAGTAGAATTAAGGATAACTTTAAAACAGTTTTCCAATACATGGTAAGCATAGCGAGTGGGACTCTGTTGTACCGTTAGTTTATAAATCTATTTTTAATGAAATCACAGAAAAATCTAAAACAGTTAAAATGCTTTTGTATTTAACTAACTTTTATACTGTGAAAGTTTATGTGTTTGGATATTGCACATTATAAAATTAAATTTTATGCGTGTACTTTATTTTGAACGGATAATTTAATGTACTTATTATTTATTGTCAAAAACCTAATTTAAATTGATGAAAATAGCTGTCTGTGCTCGCGAACCGGATATATCCATCCCCGGATCTGGCGCTAAGTCGATTGTCCAGATACCTAGAGAAGATTGAGAGATGAGGAAGCTGTCAGTAAAAGAACAGTTTTTATAAGACATTTGGCATTTCAATAGTTTAAAAAGCAACGAGAGAATATTACATTATATTATTGTTCTGAAAATCGTACTCTAATTTAAAAGCTTTTATTTTCATACGATGATTAATTCCGTCGATACATCAAAACATTGAAAGTAAAGCTCCAATAAAATGTTTATTTGTCGTATTCCTAGGTACCTACATATAAAATATGTTAATCTAGTTGCTTATGCGCATAGATATCGCCGTACATAGTAATATTGAAGTGGCGACACCGTATCTCAAAATGCTATTAAATATAGTGCTAGTTATTACATGGCAATATTACTCTATATGAATTCAATCCCATATACGAACGAGACATTTTTTTTGGTCAAATTTAAAAACTATGTTGATTTGTTAAATATTTTTTATGTTTTAATTTTGAAACTAAGATGATTAATAATTAATATAAATGTATTTATATAGTCGTGCGATAATTTGACATGGCCACGTAGTCAAATGTTATTAATTCATTTAATATTGTAGGTTTTTACCATTCATTTATTAAGTATATTGACTCAATTTGTTTTTTAAATCATTATGGTTTTTGTCCCTCATTAAACATGCAGTTTTACTCATCTTTTTATGCATTGTTTTTACTAGACTCCTTTTTATTTTAAAATAGTTCAAATTAGAAAATCCTGGATTGCATCTTGGCCATTATTTTTTTAATGTTTTATAACTTTTGTAAATAAGAACTACCAAGTACAAAAATTAACTTAATTATAAACGCATTATTTCCTATATTTATCGATACTTTGAGTAAAGTTTTGGTGTATTTTTAAGATAAATATTTAGCGGTCCAATATTCAATCAGAAATATTGTATTTTTAGACTTGTGTAAGGTTAAAGATCTAACGCCTAGGAAATACCGAATGTGACTATAATGTTGAAAAAAACATATATTATAGGTAACGTCTATTAGAAAAATATACTTCAAAATTATTATCTTTTGTTTCAATTGATTATCTAAAAAAAAATATATTATATATTATGATAGTTATAGGAAAAATACTTTAATAATCCAAAAGTAACTGAAGTGTCATGTTTACTAGAAACATTTAGGTAACAAATCAACTCAAAATACTATTGATTATGTGTGTTAAATATAATATAAAAAATAACTCTTGTACAATAATATCTCAAAATAATTGTTTATCCGTGGCATTGTATATTAACATATTGAATTAACATGATTGAATTTTAATTTTTGAGATTTTTAATCTTAGCAGCGAAATGTGTGAGTATTTAGAAAATCCAGTATCATTATGTAGCACAAAACGCGCCATAAAAAGATTTAATTTTACATAACTAAGTCTTAAACTAAGGAGACGCTTTAAGTTAAAGATAAGCTAAGTAATAATCTATAAATTGATTTCTCTATAAATAACGTTGTTAATGTAGGTATGCTATTAATAACGGGGCCACAAAGTTAAATATAAAAAATCCCTTCCAGCACTGCCTCAAGAATTAGATAGATATCGTCAATGTGTACAAGATAGTTTTTAATTTTACTTCTAGGCCCAATTTTAACGGAATTACTAATTTTGTACGGAATTACTAACAAGATATGTCATAAGATATACTAACTTATCCACTAAATCAATTATTTAGAAAAGTTTTATTAAAATAAAAGTACGAAAGTTGTCGTGCACACAAAATCCACAATATCACACACAGATGTCAGTGGTTGTACTGCAAAGGGTTTTTGGTTCAAAACATTGTGATTTATAATAGAAGTAGAGTATCATCTAGATGTAAAGATGAATTTAATGCATGTCAAAAAAAGTACTTTTTACATAATTTTATAGTACTTGCGGCAATAGCATCATTTTTTTAATGTAGATATGTACACGGAATACGTGTAACGTCAATATTCTTACTGCTTTCAAACTAAGCAAAACGCGTGTGCTATGAAAACAGGACTAATTTCGTGGTCTCCTGGGATGAGGATGGAACTGCCAACTACTAGATCACTAAGCTAATATCTTAACCGCTAGACCAAAAAGCTACTCTGGAATAGAAAGTAAATAAAAAAAATCAATTTTTCGATACTTCCTTTTTCCATAGAACCGCAGATTTACATATAAGTAGATATGTACGATATACATTACAAAGATTTAAAAAAATATATTTTCGAAGTAGTAATATTCCGAAAATTTCGTTATAGAGACCTTCTGGACGGTAGAATTTCTATAAAAAAATATTTAATATTATATAATACTTTTAAAATGAGCAAAATTAACTTTGTGGTTAAAATTCATTATTTGTATTTGTTAATTTTGTTTCATTAACCACTTATTGAGTTTAAATTCATCTACCGGTTTCGAAAAATACATTTTTCTTTTTCAGGATGTCAAAATAGTATTTTTCGAAACCGGTAGATGTATTTAAACTCAATAAGTGGTTAATGATATAAAGTTAACAAATAAAAATAATTAATATTATATGTCTATTTCTACTTGATGTACTTCAGGAAAATCTCGGCAATTTAGTTGTACGTAGCAATAGTTTACGTCACGTCCTGTACTATGGCAGATGTTCAGAATGACCATAGTTAACTTCCAGACAGTGTAGACTGTGAATAACGGGATGATATAATATGTAGGTATACTGAACGAGCCATCTGAGGGGTTGGTTGTTCAATTTCATCTTAGTTCTAGGTTCTTGCTTCTTGTTCTGAAACATTTGCAAACGAGGTCAGGTAGGTATACTATCTGAGCGGCTCGGCTGCGAGAACCTGGTAACTTGATAAGATGTGTTCGAGGGGAGGGTATCAGGTGTTTTAATGGAGGGCGGGGGTGCATAAAGGAGAATTGGTTACTATAGTACACGTCTTTCATATAATCATCAGTTCAAAATGTATAATACATTCTTGTAACTATTAAAATTATATTTTCTTCAATATTACCAAAATAGTGGGTAACTAATTAGGAGCTACTGTGAAAACGAATTTTGGGACTATTTTCAAAAAGGATTCAGTTATTTATAATATTTAATTTACTATTAACGCTATTTCTTATTTCTAAAATTTAAAAATTTATCTAACTGTAGCCCCTTGTGTATCAACGTACAATTTTGAAATCCTTGTTAATGTCAAAAGAATGGTTTGTTTCCAAAAGGTGATTGGTGAATTCAGAAAAATTGTTGGTATATAGACATCTTATTAGTTACCAACCACTTATAATTTTGTTTTTATACATGCGTGCATTTTTATTTTTAATATACATTGTTTTCTGAAGAAGATACCATAGATTGATTTATTAATAAGTAATGGTTTAAACAAAGTGTTTTATCTTATTATTTGAAAAATTATAAGTTGTATTGTCATGCGTTCATTGTTTATCTTTATTATATCATTTATTATATACTCACGATATTATAGCACCCTTAATATAATATCTATGTTGCAGTACGCTAGAACATATACAGAAGATAATGGTTTTATATTGTCCAATTTGACAGAATGAGAGAAATATTTATTTTACAGACGCACAAATAAATGTTTTATTGGCGAATTTTGGAATCGTTCTGATAATGTTTAAATAATCTAAGGATTTGAAATTGAGTGATGTTATTGATATGAGAGAGAAGAAAGATTAAGCATTAAAATAATATGGGACTCTAAAAAGGTCAAATCTTTCAAGAACGGGTGAGTTTTGTATTGTTTTGTTAGAGGAACTCGAGGGCATATACCCAATGTTTGTAAAATCATAAAGAACAACTGAAAATTCCGATTGACTACTGGCATTTCTGATTGGCTTTGTGCATGAAAACTATTTGGATACGAAGGATCATTTTTCGTGTTTTAAAATATCCTCCTCATATCAGTATTGCATAGATATAAAATACAGTGAACTGACTTGGATGACTCTATATAGTGAGACTTAAAAAAAACAGAATTTTAAATATGTATGTTAGGTGTATTCGTTAATAATTCGGAGATTTTTTAAGAAAACACTATAGCCTGAAGAAGCTCGTAGTTGTCGAAAATGTCAAACGAGGAAGGATTCATAGGAAAAGACAGGTATTCTATTAGCTAGACCGAACAAATAACGACCGTAAAAGTTTATTTTTACGTATCCGAATCTACAGCGATAAATAAATAAGTATATATGGAATTGTCAAACCGCCAATTCCCAACGTTGTCATTTCAGTATGAAAATAGATTGGTTTGGGGAAAACAATTAATTACTGCCCTTCCTGGCCACACCTCGAACTACCACGTGTCACGTAACAGATAATATGCGTGGTTGTGTTATTTGCTCTGCCCTTTCGTATAAAAACGCTGTATCATCTTAAAATGTCAGTTTTGAAAATTTCGAATATTAATACTTTTTTTTTCTGGACATGTTCGTAGATATTTAATAAATAATAGATAATAATATTTATACTCTATAATTATTATTATCAATGGCATAACAGTCCGGTGTGGAATTTGGCCTCTTCAGGTAACTTTCACCACTCTAAACTATCCTTTGCTTTCTTTTTTTAGTTCGTGATGCCGACTGGAAACGGCATCCATCCACCGCAGCTTGATTTACCAACACCTCTTCGACCAATGGGTTTGACTTCAAATGCTTTCTTTGCTGATCGTTCTGAAGATTGAACGTGACCAACCAATTTCAGCTGTGCTGTCTTGATAACTTAGACCAGGCATCGGCAACCTATGACCCGCGGGTCACCGAGTGACTCATTTGATAATTTCAAGTGACCCACTTGATTTCCACAAATGATGTATAATATATAAAAATAAATTAGAAAACATAAAAATAATCGATGGAGAGATTGTATGAATCCTTTCCGTTATTTAAAAGTAAATATTTTCACACATGAAATTTATTTTAAGTAAGAACAGGAGCAGATTAACTACAGAAAATTCAGATGTTTATATTCGTCTTAAGGTGACTAAGTATGAGCCAGACTTGACTAAATTAACGTCACAAATTCGGCGTTAGGGGAGTCATTGATAATAAAGTTCATAAATTATTAATGAACTAAAATTAAACTAAGTTTTGACCATAATTATAATTTTTTTATGTTAATATTCATTAACAGACTGTTTTAAAATGAAAATACCCATTGATCCGAACAGTCTTCTTAATAATCACTAATCACATTTTGGTTGTTGAAAGGTTGCCGACACCAGACTCAGACCATGTTGGGTGTACGAAATTCTACGTCGAATTTATGTTTTTATTCTTGAATCCAAATAACCTTTTCTGAATCTTATATTTGAAGACCAGTAATGGATTTACATATTTCTTACAGAGTACCCAGTATTCAGATCCATGCGTGAAAACAACCTCAAGATTGTTTTGTCAATCTGAATCTTACTTTTCCGGGTCAACAAATGGTTTTTAGATTCGAATGCCAAAATTGTTTACATTGTATTGTTATGTTGTTGTTCACCGTGACAACTGATTTCAATGAGGAAGTGGAGTCATTTTTTTTATTTAAAAAAAATTGTTCGAAAAATCTGAATGAATTAATATTTTCGAAATCTTGAAATATGGCACAGTTACAGATGTTCAAAGTTGAGTGTTTTTAAAACGATCGGTTTATACTGTACCATATGACGTCACATCTTTATCACATCCGTTCGACAAGTCGGTACTTAAGGTTAAATGACTAAAAGTCAAGGAAGGCGTGGGTAAATAAAGGATCTAGTAAGAAAAAATTACTTTGTAAAGTTTGAGGACTATTACTTTGCGAGTTTCACTCCGCGAATTTCGGCACTCATGAAACTGGAGTTCACAAAAACTCGGCATCTATGCAAGAATCCACCGGAGATTGTCAAATTGTCGTGTTACCGATCCTTCCTCCGTTATCACTAATTAATTATTTCCACGTGTCAAAAAATTGGCAACCAATCACGTCTCGCCGGAGAAACGATCAACTTTGTACTAATATTGTTAGTACTGGCCGATACGTATGAGAGATGTGACGTCACACGGTGGATATGATAATCCGAACGTTTTGCAAATAATAACATTATATTATTTTTAACCCCTCCCAAACCATGCAGTAACACAGGTCTACCATCATAATTAAACCTGTAATATTTCGATAAATACGTGCAACATAAAATTCATATTTTAGATAATCACAAATAAAATATTAGCGCTTAGGAATGACTAGTGAAAAACTAATTATGAAAAGGGAATCGTACAAAAACAATTATTTTTTCTATTCAATCCGTTGTAAAATTAATACGTTGGTAAAAATACCATTTATGACATGAAATACAAAGATCACACGCTATTTTCACAGTGAAAAAAATAACAAACATACAAATATAATTGTCTCTTTCTCACTAATTAAATGAAGATCGATAAGAAGGAAGGACACATTGTATACGTCTTAATGAATGCTCTAAATTATGTTATTAATTATTTTTTCAAAATTGAATTCTCAATATTTAGAATAAATTCGTGCCATTAAAGCCATTTAAGCTAATAAAAACATTTTTTCTAACAGTTATTTACTGTAACACGAGTTGACAGCATGGCTGTGTTCAGGTGTTTTATATCACGGTATGGTAAAAGTTAAAGCGCTATTTTCGTAAAAAATGACACCCCAAGAGTATTTTTTATTACACTTCATTGCTTTTCTTTCTTAAAAATATAGATTTTTTAAAGTATAAGTTAATTTTTTTATAAAATACAAGCCATTTCCATAACTGCATTTATTTCCTTCTCTTTATTTTTTAAAACTTTATTTACTCTTATTTTTGTAATTAATCTAATTTTATTTTACTCTCATTATCATGTTGTCCAATAATTTTTTTTAATTTTATTTGATTTTATTATAATAACTAAAAATGTATGAATTAAAAAACAAACAATATAACTTTTTGGCTTTACCACGTTCCCTGTCACAATTAAAAAACATTAATACCATTCACTGAATAGATTGTTATAAACAAACAATGCAACATTGTATACCAATATCTCTGAAAGTATTGCACATTTTGAAAGATTTCAAAAAGCATGGTAATCTGCATTTTTTTAAACATACTACATAAGCTCATTTTTGTTTTTTACACGATGCTACTCCCAATACAAATTTTACCCGACATTTTGGAAGCTCCGTGTATTTTGTGGCACTAATGGTCACTTCGAAACCAGCTTCGTAATCTTCGCACACCAGATTAAGAAAAGCATTATTTATAGCAGATTCAAATCTTAAATAATCTGTCATATTGCGCTTGGTATTCATTGAATCTATTGGATACATTGCATCCTATGTTAGTGTCATCCATTTTCTTTAGAAATCCACTAGATTTCAGTACATAATAGCAAACAACAATAATAAAAATATTCATATACAATATTTACACATTGTGCAATACATGTCACTGATATCTAATATTTGTCAAAAACTGTTGTGAATAATTCTTGGAATCAAATCAATTTAAAATTTCCTCTCCGGTGATATAAACTGAGTTGACATTGCCTCTATTATAAAAATATCTCAATAAATGTACAAAATACAGAGTTCATATTTTAGGTATTCCTCCGTAATACATTTATGTATTGGATAAAATAATTAAAAAAATTAATAAGTATTGACCATACGCAACAATAAAAAACGTTTTTTCGAAGAACCCGACGTGAATTTGTCAATACGTATATATGTACGTGCGGAGAGGTGCGAACAGCTCAGTGAGCGGGGCGCGGGATGCGGGGTCACTTTAGTGGCAGAGCGTGCGCTGGACGAATTAGACGTGACTTTTACGTCATTATGCTGTTTTTTCTCATTTTTAGCACTTTTACACAATTATTGATATATATATATATATATTCACTTATATACATATAAACTCTTATTTTAATGATTAATATAAGTAATATACGTAAAATATTAATATTTATCCACCTTAAAAATGACAAAGGGTCTACATGTATACTGAGTTTACAGCACCGAACGCGCGTTTTTATTTTAGCACCCTAAGGAAAAGATTAAGATAGCTCAAGCTTTTATGTATATTTTGATTTTTCTTACTGGAAATAAGACAAATTTCACTGCATGGTGCATTGTTATACCAATATAATAAGGGATTTGTGCAATAAATATTTAGATTCTGAGGAAATTCTGGCCGCTTAGAGACTACAATAGCCGCCCTCCGAGCCTAGTAGCAAAAAAAAATCAACTAATGCATTATAAAATGCGTTATAATATTTTAGGCACCCCAAATAATAATAAGTTAATAATAACACAAATAATTACAACCCAAAAAATAATAATAAAAATTATTTTAAAAAAGGCTACAGATTACCCTACCAAACAAGTATTTAAAGATTTTTGTACTAAATTTATCTTCTTTATACAAAAAAACTGTTTTATTTCATTTTGTAAACAGGATAAAATAAAAATTCACCACAATTATCAGACTCGGAGCAAAACTAATGAACATGTTATTATTAAAATGTGAAAATTAGGAATAGGACAGACACATGCATCAAATATTGCTCCTAGACTGTATAACCAACTGCCAAAATCAATTAAATTAACAGCAAATTATAAATGTATACAAAAAAGGTCCTAATGTGGTCTTCAAAATTATTAAATAATTATGTATTTGACGTTTTTCCCAAGTTCTAATCTGATCAATTTCTCAACAATTTTTATATTTTGTTAATTTTCACTGTATTGTATATTGTATAGATGTATGTATATATATAAATATTTTTATTAGTTGTAAACAATTTCTTACATCTAGTAGATATTGATCTTGTTTTATATAAATGTTGATAGCCACCCCCATAATTCAAGATCTGTCTTATTTGGGGGTGCATAACTCTATCGTTGTTTTATATTGTAAAAAAATCTTATTAAATAAATAAATACAAATAAGAAATAAAGTAAGTAAAATAAATAAATAAAGCTGCATTTATGTAATAACACTTTTCCAAGTTACGAAGAGCAGATGCTTTGTATTTGGTAAAGGCGAATCTCATTACTGAATTGCATTGTTATTTTGTGCCAACTCATTCACCTTCAAGAAGTGAAAATGGAAAAAAAACTAACGATGATTATGAATTTTTTTTTCGAACTAATGCCATGTAATAAAATTTATTATATATAGGTATTATGTTCTATTGAAAAATTCTAAATAACGAAATGATTTCAAAATATTATTTTTAAACTACTTATTAAATAGTAGACATTTAAATATATCACAAATCATTTTAGATGGAAGAAATGCAAAATCAAGCAAACCGCTTACTTGTAAAATAAATTTAAATTATAATAAATCTATCATATCTTTCCGTTTATTTTATGTTCTAATATTTTTTCTCGCATTTGCGGTTGAAAAAACACACACTTTGGAAACTACTGAACTGCTCCCCGAATTCCAGTTTATTACGTAATAAGAGACAAGCCCAATTTAGCAAATAATGTCGAGAATTTTATACAATACGACGCAGTATACGTTGTCGCATTATGTCAAAGTATATCACGTGTCAAAATATCATTATTCCACAGTCATACAGATAGATACATAAAAACATTTTTATAAAATTAAACGTCGGTGTTAAAACCAATAAGTAGTGTATTGAATTGAATATATATGAATTAAAAAATATTGTCAGTACTTCGAAATTAATATACGAGTATAATAATATCACAACTAAAATTAATATTTACATATTACACGGATATGGGGCGTACAGAAATAAAAACGACCAACAATTAATTATAGTTTTGAAATTATTTTCAAAAATAATTGAATCCCATCAAATATTGATTCAAATATTATGGGAAGATAAAAGGACAGTAGCTAACAGTGCACGTTGTATTGCTTTGAATGAGATTTTTGTTTTCAATTCTAATGGATCCTGCTATGTTTGTACAATACATAAATATATATACATAAATCTCTAATCAATATCTTGATTTACAATTTTAACGGAAAAATACTATTTATTTGATCTGCTCTTTGCATATGTAACATATTTGTTTTTTTGCTAGATACTGTCGTCTCTGTTTTATACACCTCATATACAATAAACTTTACGTACCTTTAGACAAGGTCGTGTACGGACTCACCTATCAATCATATCAGCAATTAGCAGAAGCATTAAAATAATATGCACAAGAGACGGATACTGCCCAAGCGACATCTCCATTCAACAGCATCTCGAGCGAACCACTCCAGAGTTCAACGCAAATCTTAAGTATGCAATTCATCACATCAATAAACGAAAAATTGTAAGAGCTCTTTCATTTCTACACACTGCTCCTAGTTACAACAATATACATACACCTTACATTGCGACATAAAAAAAACACGCGTGTCTGTTAGACTAGAAGATGTTAGGAGGTTCTGTCTCACAGCAACATAACCTTCAGACACACGAGTCAATCATATTTAAATAACTTCAAAATCCACAATACAACTCCTACATACCTATTGCATATTCTAAAAAGGTTAATAACGTTGTTGTTGCTATCGGGATTAATGAATATAAATAATGACGATAAATATAAAGAATATGGATTTTAAATAATGAAACGACAGATGTATCAATTTTAAAGTGCAACATATAGGTTCGAAAATTTATCGCCAACTTACTATGTTGGTATATCATAATCGGTTAATGCATTTCCCCAGATAGGAAGAGATCCAGGTTCGAATCCCGGTAGCAACAACAATATTTTTTCGATAAATTGATTTTATATGTGTATCTTTCTAATTAATATATTTAATTTGTATTAAAAATATCACAGACTTACTCATATCTTCTGAAAAA
The DNA here is from genome assembly GCA_031772225.1 of Eubasilissa splendida. NCBI lineage: Eukaryota > Metazoa > Arthropoda > Insecta > Trichoptera > Phryganeidae > Eubasilissa > Eubasilissa splendida. The sequence continues at coordinate 22,075,283 of CM062851.1, read as the reverse complement.
TTGCAACTTCACAATAAGAATGTGGTCTCCTTAAAAATAATAATATCTGTCTCAATATAATAAAATAAAGATAAGGAATAACATTAATTCAATATTCTACGAGAAATAAAATACTTATATGTGGTGCAATTTATGACTCATTCTCCTAGCAAGAGAAAGTTCCGGGTTTGAGTCCCAGTGGTAACGATATATTTTTTATGTTTATCATTCTAAGCGATTTACCTAATTTATAAATGTATATAAATTAATAATGCTGATATGAAGAGAACATTTGGTGTATTTATCCGGGCAACAGTCCTGTGCATAGACTACCAAATATATAAAGATGAACAAACGGAAATTCCTTGTTTCAATATTTTCATTTTCCTCTCACTGTTAAAAACTTTGGTACCACTTACGCAATCAAATAGTTCCGTGACTTTTTTTATATAATATGCATTAATGTAAAAAAATCGTTTTGTTTACACAAAGATTTAATTTTCGAAGAGTAAATACTTTTACTATTACATAAATGTGTCATAAACTATCGGATTTTTTGTTTCCATAAATAATGTGTGTAGAATGCCCTTCGTCCCACAACTAATGTTCCAAACCCTTCTTCTTTATGTACACTTTAATTTATGTCTATTCAATTACTGGTCTATGGTCCTGTGATATGAAAATAAAATATACCCGACGAATCGAACCTTCTTCGACATGCCGTTGCACGTAGGCTAGTATCCACTCTTTTCCAAATCTAATTATTTTGTTTATTATTTTATAAAAGGAATTCCAGTCCTCCCGCGCTTATTTTCTACCCTTGTTATGAAAATGGTGAAAACTTTTTAAAAATCTACCGCCGTAATTCAACCCGCCAACGCAGGCCTCAGAATAATGCATTTCATTATGGTAGACTTAATTTTTGATCCAAAATTCTTTAATCGAATCAAAAACTTATCTCGGAAATTACGGTTGGAAAACGGTTTCTTCTATGCTTAAGTACCTATCTATTATTTAAAAGCTTTCATCTTAACTTATGAAACTTTTGGTAAAGATTTATGAAACCAGAATAGATTTTTTAGCAGAATTTTTCATTTACGACAATCAGCTGGTATGTTATTATGGAAAGAGAAATTAAACTATAATATAGAAAATTAAAATACCAGAAATTAGTTAATGTGTACTAAAAATATATTTTAATTCTGTCCACATTACTTATATACTTTTTTTATTTAAATATTATTTAAATAAATATACGTTCGTCCGGAGCTCTCTTCTAGGTAATCGCGTTTTTTGCAGATGATTTCTTTGGGGAAACCTAGGCCGACATTTCAGCATGGTAACACATGCCATTGTCAAGGCACTGATTCAAAAAGTTAATGTACAACTGTACTTCTTTTTAGGAAATATAACTCAACTATGGGAGATTTATATTAACATATGTATGATGCATATTTATATGGAGACGGAGTACCTATGTTTTGAACAAGATTCGAGAGTGTAACTTTGCAAAATTTGGTTTAGATTGGTTAAAGAATGACAAAGCAATGTTCAAAATACTTGACTCGTAGGACTGTAACAATATAACGTCTTAATTGACTTATTTTATTTATTTATGAAGATATGAATGACATTATAAGGGACGAAAGAGTGGTCGAAGGACCAGGTCTAGTGTGGAACGGGAAATGGGAAAGCTCGGCTCACCTGCGATCATATCGGCGTCTCCACTAGATTTTCCTGAATGCACCTCTAAAGGCCACAACTAGACGATGATAATTGAGTCCAGGTTATGCAGTAATGATATATTTTTTAACATAGCAGCCGATGAGCGTCATATGGAACAAGTTATCAAACAAACAATGTTAAATAATATTAAACGTTCACGTAATATGGCTATCCATAGTCTATAAAACCTTCGTAATTGTGTTACGTTACCGAACACTTCAAAACATAATTAATGCTAACATCATTTTATCCGAGCTTGAAAGTATCTTAACTAGGGCGGTCGGCTGTACCGATATAGGCTCGATCAGATGCACTCATATTGTCAATCAAGGGAGGAGGATATATATTTTTTAATGAAAACCAAACTATTTCAGTATTCATATTTATTAATTTTTAAACAACAGTAAATCTACAAGAGTCTTACAAGGCAGTTCAGTATATAGTAAAAAGAAGGAAAAAATAGATATGTTAGTAGACAAAAGTAGTAGTAAATTAACTCTACTGTCAAAGATTCAGAGAATTATATCTCAACTTCTAATGTTCCTTCCAATTTCAGGAACCAATATAAATTGTTACGTTAACATTTGCACACTAGACAATCTTTATCTTAACTAACACAAAATGTTTATATAAAAAATAATAACCTCAATAATTAATTATCACAAAATATATATATATATAAAAAAATGATTTGATCTTCAGATCAAGTACCTCAATAATTTTCCATATGTGAACATTATTGTTTTATTGTAATACAAAGCTTGTTAGGTAACTTATTATTTGTGCCTCAGCTTCATGTTCAGGGAGGAGGCATCTAGCCTAATTGGTTCGTTTCAAATATGAACAAGTCAAATGGTTATAAAATAAAATAATATTTTTATGTAAGAAAATTTATAATTTATATTTTAATTACTTGCATGTGTTGAAAGTGGAAGATGAGCAATTTACTTTAAAACTTATAAATAAGGCTATTCAAAAATGATTACAATTAAATGAAGATTAAATATTTGTGTTCATCATGCCAGCATTGATTTCTCTGCCAAATTGTCTATATTGACGCAGCTCCTTATGGTGCCAGCATAGGGTGACGGAGTTCAGGCTTGTAAGACGATGACGAGATGATGCCCAATTATCCAGGCAAACCGGGACTCTGGACACGATATTGTGATGCTATAGCGACAGTCTGTTCTCGCTACACCGATTATATTCATCAACTTTTTGATACTTTCTCATTTATGATTAAACGCGGAGAACATCACAGTCTAAGCTTAACTCGAGGTGCACAGTTTAAACTTTCCCCGGAATTACAATCTATAGCTATAGCAAGCGCTTACTTGATACTTTTAGAGACTATATTGATTTCATTTTCGAATTGAAAATGAAATCTCGCCTTAGACGGAGCCATTTCTCGGCGGAGAATATCAGAGGACTCAAGCGGAGCCACTTTCCATGGCGGAGAATATCAGGGGGCTGCTCGCCTAGGGCGATGCATACCTCAAGGTGCATTTTGCGAACGTGACTCTACTCATGTTTGCTGGATTACCGCCGCTGTATTCGCCGCTGCACCCAAGCTGTGTCGGTGGTCCACCTGCATCTAACAATACCGAGTTTTTATGACTGTCCGTCCCTTACTTTGGCTAAGTGCTTTTGTACCCTTGAACAAAATATTGTTTTGGGTTATTTTGCATTTTAACAAGCTTTAATTGTTAATTATAAAAAACAAAATATGAAATTGGATTAGATAAGGGATATGCCTTCGCGCAATCATAATAATCAATGGTCTTTCGATACCTTGGATTGTAGCATCAGCTGTGCATGGAGTCGCGGAGGCTGCCGCATTGATGATTATGGTTACACTAGAGATTAACGTGTCCCATTATGGATATGATTACATTGTTAATTTTTCGGTTTTAATGAATTTGGTTTATGAAGTATATTTTTATTCACAGTGATTAGTGTAAATGCTCGTATAGTAATTTGAGAATTGGCGATTTAATCGTTAGCACGTTCCTCAGGCAAGATGTAAAGCTTTGTTGTAATTGGATTCCCCAAAATTAACACTAACATATATGTTCTGAATTTAGTGATTTTATTCAGATTAGTTAAATTCCCGATTTTTATGACGCCGAATTATGCAGAGATCAACACCTCTAGAGTTAATTTTTCGAATCTAGGTTGGTTTTGTTAATTTTAGACATATTGAAATTATCACTATTGCATAACAAGATTGTCACTTTTATTTTATTATTTTGACTCGCGATGATTAATCTTAGTAATACGGGCGCTGCTATTAAAACACATAAAATTATTAGGCGTCAAACCAAATCCACTTTGAAAAAGATGTACAACTTCGCCAGAACTAGTAGTGATCCAAGCTCTTTCTAAACGGGACTGATCGATATTTAAAAATATCTCTGAAACTCAATTCTGATCGCATCCTGGCCTTTGTGTAATGACACGATAGCTATCCCTTTTGTTTGCTAGTCATTAGAGGGAGAACCTTATTTGTATACTTTAAAGGATGTGCGAATGATTTCTTTACCGGAAACATCTCGCCCGTCGAATGGCCAGAGGACGACATACGCGGATACATCTCCAGTTGAATATAAACGTGGAAGTTAAACGCAAGCAACTTTATATTAAGGATCGAGTTTTGCATTTGAAAGTCGCGTGAATCTTGATACTTTTTTATTCAGGTTCTCTCGGATGATCTTGCACTAGTTCCAACCCAAATGCCAGGTGTCACCTGCGCCTCGAGACATTTCAATAATTTTTGTATCTAACTTCGCCTTCAAGTCACCGAACAAACAATCCACGAAATTAGATTTTCCAGTATTACGAACGAAGTATAGTCGGAGAAAATGGAAAACTGACTCACTATAGCACCTACTGACTCCAATCAATACTGCAATAGCTTCCATAAGACTCAATCAATCAAGACTCGGTAAAAAACCCAATTAACTCTGAACATTGCTATTTCTAATTAGGCCAAATAATATTGTAAAGGTTCTGTAATACGTCGAAGAATATAATTATGACAAGAATGTATGATAGCATCCACAGCAAAAATCTATACTGAATACATTGACAACATCAAAATACACTATTTATCCAGCACCGGTATCTAAAACTAATTCATAATAAACTGTCCACAGGGGCCGGCCAAAAACGCATCAGCGCCCGGCAAAAAAACAATCAACACTGCTGAGCAGAAGGGAAGAATTATACAACAATATTCGCGAAATAACAAAAACGTCAAAAGTGTATTTATACTAAATGCACGAATATCGAATAGGTATAGGATTGTATAAAGAAGAAAAAAAAAGACACACATTCAATTTGATATATATTATATAATATGAACAATACGATAATTTTCAAAGAAAGTATACACGTTATTGCTTGACATTATAATTAAATAATAATAGAATATTTAGTTATAAACCACTTTATTATATACACTAATGTCAACTAGTTTATACTATATTGTCCTGAAAAAGATTACGTCCAACCGAAACTAGTTGAAATTAGTGTATGTATGTAATAAAGTGGTTTAAAACTAATATTCTATTATTTAATTAAAATTTAATATAACTTAATGCAATAAGTAAAAAGTTATTTAACAAACTAGGCGTAATTACAATAAGTTAAGCTAAGCTAAGGGTAGTCAAGGTAATTTTGTACTTAATTGTCCACATGTACTTTGCTCTTTCAGTTGTGTTCGTTTAAGTTGTACCTATGTATGTTCTATCATCAACACAAATTACTCTTAAAGGGTGAATTGTCTTAATTAATAATATAAAAAATATATACATTATTGATCTTTTTTTTTAAGAATGATTTTTAAAGTTCTTCATTCCAAAATATATTTTCTTTTTAAATATATCGGCTAATTATCAAATTTATAACATTTTTATATTATAGAAATCTCACAGACATATATAACCATACTTCTTACAACTAAACCTAAAACAATATTTTGCGCATTATCTCTCAAAAGTCTTTAATGTAATCAAAATCATTAAAATAAATTTGATATGAAAATCAGATTTTTGTTTATCATAAATCTAAATATTCTTAGAATGCAAAATTACCGAAAATAATATTTTGTTCAAGGATACAAAAACACTTAGTCGAAGTAAGGGACGGAGGGTAATAAAACCAAGTATTTTTAGACGTAGGTGCACCGACACAGCGTGGGAACAGCAATAAGGAATGTAGAGTACGTGACCATAGTCACGTCGGCAAATGCACCATAAGCGATGCATCACCTTAGGCGGGCTAGTCTTCACAAAATCTCAGCCGGAAGAATTCGCTCCACAAAGACGGGATATAATTTTCAATTAGAAAATAAAATCAATATCGTCTCTGAAATATTGAACAAGCGCTTTATAAATTGTGATTCTGGGGAAAATTTAAACTGTGCACCTCGAGTTTAAGCTTCGACTGATGTTCTCTGCGTTTAATCGTTAATGTGAAAGTATCAAAATGGGTCCCGGTGGATCTTTAAAAATTTGATCAACAAAATTTAGTGTAGCGAGAACAGACTATCGCTATTGAATAAGAACATTGCGTCCAGAGTCCCGGTTTGCCTGGATAATTGGGCATCGTCTTGCGGTCAATCAACTACACGCTTGAACTCCGTCACCCTACGATGGCACCACCAGCAGTTGGCCGCACTTCACGTCCGGGATCCAGGACCATCCTAAGAGGTAATCCCTTACATGAGGGACCTGCATAATCTACATCAGACAAGTGTCAATATAGACAATTTGGTAGAGAACTTTATTTTGGCATGATGAACACACATATTTAATATTAATTTCAATATAATTATGTTAGAATAGCCTTATAATAACACTAACCTTATAATATATTTTTTGGATATCAATGTATTTTATGGATTATATCATCCTAAATTTGCTTAGAAATGGATATATAAATAAGTTGAATATGTTCTTTACGGATTACCGTACAAAACAATTAAGTCACGTTTCTGGTCTTGATATCATAGAAGATAATAATTATTTGAGATTTATCGAAATTCTAAACACATGTTTACTCCGTGTTTGTTACGTAATTAAATTTGAGAATACTGTTTGTTAAATTTCTAATTTACGAAACATGAGTGCCTTAATCCAATCACCCTGAACCAATATATGTACCCTTCCACTTTGTTAACGCGTATAATCAATCATGCAATAAAAGCGAGAGTTTACCTACACACACTACACACAACAGCTGGATACATGTATAATACAACTTTTTTACGTGTATTTTCCAAATCTCTAGTCTTTTTATGTGATAAATAATCTTTATTACTCATCCATACAAAAATAACTGTAAATCACTGTAGTTTATGTGTTTTATGTTTAATATTTATATATAACATGAGAATGACCTTCAATATTAAATATTTATAATATCTCTAAGTCCGTTGAATTTAGATTAAATATTTGATAAAAACTCTAATTCTTGATCTACTCAATTTACAGAAATTTTAGAAATATGTATTTTTAAAAGAAACTTCACGTATACGAGTATATAAATATGTACAAAACAAGCATACATTTGGAAAAAAGTGTCACACTTGTGTATTCATAAATGTATAAAAAACCCTAGCTGCTGTCTACTTACGAAAAATTACAAACAAATAATTAATAACGACCGCAAAAAATGACGCATGGTTTAATTCGCTAATGAGAATCATATGATTGAAAAAAACTATAAAAAAAAAATGTATGTATAAAATATTTAAAAAATGCTAATTTATACTTATAACATGTATTATATTATACATCGCGTGATCTTTTTAAATAATTGTTCTATGTAAGATTGATTACAAACCTAAAAACTTGTATACATTGACTGGTTACATAATCTTTGGCACTGCAGTAGTTTTCAATTAGGTGAAGATTATTTAAGGCCTGCTGAAAATGTATTCGACTCATTTGAATATTCCAAAGAATATACGCTTATTTAAAAAAAAATATGTTTCATAATAATTCTCGCCTATTCTACATATATCTATCCCCTGTTTATTGTATAATCTTATAAAATTAAATAAATCACAATTCACACAAAGAAAGTGTCTCCAACAACTCCTTCATTCGTAGAATATGTATTTTGAAGCACCAAGTATAAGATGTTTTTATTTAATTAAGGATAATTACTTACTTTCAAAATTCTCGATGTTTCTAGAATTCAGAGTAACATGCTTGTCTACAGAAAACAAAAGGAAACAATTAAATTTGCAATATAGTCGTAGTTCTAATATATTTATTTGATCGTATTAAATGTCTTATTACTCTTTCATTTTGATGATATACCATTCGAAATTTCCCCATACAAACAACATAATAATATTTCCGTACAAATATAGTGATGTTATATTAAATATGTAATATATGTATATATTTTTATCCACAGGTTTGAAGGATCCTGATATTTACTTTCTCTAAATCATAATCTTAAATAAATATTGATACCAATTCTAATAATTACATAAACAAATTTATGTATTTATATTACGAGAGCGTTGAAAAGTTTATTCCATGTGTTTGTTACGGTGATCACTATTATTACGTTTCGTTTATTTTTGGGAAACACGTGTTTTCAAAGCTTCATCGTTCATTTTAAATAAATATTTTATTTTTATTTTACGCACTAAACAATAAATTATAAAATGTATCCTCTTTGACTAATTCAGTTGAGATAGAAAGAATCTCACATTCATTCATTGATTTTTCCACGTACAAAAGTGTAAAAAAATAAATCTGATAATTTTTTTCCCTTTTATTCATAAAATATATTAAATTCTTTCAACGTCCATGCGGATTATATCGTATTATCAGTCTGTTATTAAATCTTTTAATTAAAAAAATATATTTTTAGATTAAAAACTCGAATGTAATGTATATGTGTATATAACGTATATGTATTTAAAACTTCTCTGGGAATAACGCCGTTAAGGGCCGGCCGACCGAAATGTGTTACAAAAGAGTGTCGCCGAACCCTTACGGCCACGGATGTCATTGTGGCCAATTTAGGTATATTTAAAAAAAACGTTATATTGCCCTGGATGAATTGTAACAATTTTTCTAAAATTTCAAGGAATTCATATTTTTACCGAGGTCACAAATTTAAAATCTGGCACTGTCCGCCGTTAGTCGTCAACATTTTTGGTGACAAATGAACTAAAATCGTTTTTTAAATAACATTTTTAGTATATTTGTAACTTTTAATGATTTTTTTTTTAACAATTTTGAATTTTTCGAGTCCACCGTGAGATTTAAAACAACGTGTTGTTATTTTTTATATTTTGTATGAAGTTAATTATTTATGTTTTACTTGTGAACAATATTTAACATTACGTTATTTGTCTTTATATTTATTTCTGAATAAGGTGGTGTTTCATCTTCAAAGTGTATTTTTATTGTTGATGTAAAAGTACAGTCAAACAAAATAAGCGTGTCGAGTTCTTTGGCAAGACATTGATAATTATTTGAATGATAATGAAGATGGGAACGTCGTATTCAATGTTTGAGATTTACCGATTCAATCAGAGAATTCTTCTGGCGAATCTGATGCATCTGATGAGAAGGAAGAAGTCGGTCCGTCCAGCTCTCAACGAAGAATAATTAAAGATCGAAAATGGGATCAGAGTGAATTTACTTCCACATAATATGATTTTGATAGTTTTCATTCAAGTATAACGCCTCATATTACATTAGATGAGAATTCTACTGAAATGAAATTCTTCAAATTATTTTGTACGGATAAACTTGAAAAATTCAATAGTGATCGAAACCATCCATCGCACATTTCAACCGACGAAATCTAGAATACAAAAGTGGGTAGTCCCTACGGTTTCCGAAGTATACGTGTTTGGCTACAATTACGTTAACGGGTCTTGTGGAAAAAAAAATCCTGAAAAATTATTGATTCACAAATCCAACGCTGAATCTAAAACGAAACGCTTTTCTTCGAAATCTCGTTCTTGGAAAGTAATTTTATTCTTGGTAGAAATGACCTGCTTTGAGGCAACCGATGGTTGACACAATCTGGATTAGGCTCGCAATTTATCGTCGCTAAATCATTTATATTGATAGTTACTATATTTTATATTCACAGTATGTGTATATGTATTTTACGAAAAAATGTGATATATTAAAAACTAAAAAAAAACTCACCTTCATTTTCACGCATGCATTTTTATTCCCAAAAAACCACTCGCGTAGAGGTTTTTACATAATATATCATATTTACATATAATACAAAGTAAATCGTGATAACGCGGCTCTGATTATCAACTTGCAGGATGCTCAACAAACTGTACATATTTACTAGGCTTTATAACAGAAAACTCTATCATTTCACCATTATTTTTCTATTTATTTTCCACTTTCTATATATTACACTTCCTCCTCTTAAGTGATCTTCTTCTCGTTGTTTGACATCTTTACGTCCACAGCTGGACATAGACTTTCCTTATTTCTATGATCACGACTTCAGCACGATTTTCCACGCTCATTGGTTAGTTTCGCCACGTGTACCGCATTGTTCCACATCGCGATAGTACGCACAATGTCGGGAACCTTGGATTTTCTTCCGAGCAACTCGTTGATTTTTCTGTCTCAAGGAGATATCCAGTCGCTCTTTCCATGACTGCGTAGTTGCCAGTTTACATAAAATTGTTGTGAAAAGTCGATATTTATGCTTCATATGTCAGTACGAGTAAAATACACCGTCCGTAGACGTATTTGGATATTCAAATATACTTTGGTATCTCATTGATCTTGAGTATATGGCTGAGTTTTCGGAATGATATCTAAGATGAGCGGAGTAGCTGGATATATAACAACATACCACAAAGGTAAGATTTTACAATTAGATTCATTCTCTTAGTTAAAAACATAATTTTTTATGATTTGTTTTTATAAATAAAAATTAGATTAAGTACCTACCTACTATAAACTCGCGAACTAAATATGTGCAGATAGTACCAAGCAGGGGCGTGCACAGCATGCAAGCATAAAAGCTGTGCATTACTAAAAATTCTGAGAAACAAAAATTAATTATAAAATCCATGTGTTATAATTACGCTAGAGCGTAAAATACCGCGCGACGCCACCGGAGAGCTGTAGTTCTCTACTAGGTTATTTATTGCTACTTCAATTGCTAGCCACTGTTTCAATCTATCGTTATATTCAAGCTATACAATTGCTACCTATTGAGTTGAAAATTTCACTCGGCAGAGTCAGAAATGGATCAGCTGATCCATGTTGTACGGAGTTCTTATATATGCTGTTTCATAACAGTAAGTTATTTGAATTGTTTTAAACATGCTTTAGGGCTGTTCGAAACATCACACTTCATCATTTACTAATTTGTAAATTTTACTACCTTACTAAAAGTACTGTTTTCGTGATTTTTCATCGCGTTCGAGGTTAATGCATTTTTATGATGATGCATTCATTTTGCTTAAAGACGTCGGTTAAACGAAAGTTCATAAACTTATATATATATTTTATTTATTTATTTTTTGTAGCAAAAATAGTACATATGAAAAATAAAAGTAATTGCTTTACTAGACGTAGTCTGTTCTAAAGCAATTACTAGTACAGTTTTTAAAAGTTGTAAATGTTGAGAGGTAAGTATAATTAGTGACCTATAAAAAGTTGAATGTGAAAAAAAGTATAATCAAAAGTTATAAAAATATGATGAAAATATTATTTTCAGAAAAATATACAATAGTCAGTGACAAGAATGTGTGGGTAATTAGGTTAGCACAAATTTCAAATGTTTAATTTTGCTTTCTACCCACATCAAGCAACCACTTTGTTATTTTTGGTTTGAAGTCATTAATCACTTTAGACCCTTTAGGTCTAGAACATGTTATGTGAATAAAGTATAATCAGAAGTTATAAAAATATATTTAAATTACCAATATAGCATATAGTATATTATACCTAAATTTTTACCTAATGCACGCCACTGGTACCAAGTTATATAGTAGTATATGGATTGTGCAGACAGTCACGTGATGGCAACCCCATAAAACCTCGTATTATCATTACACGAGTTCTGTTGCCTTCAACACTAGCTTTATATATTTTCTTTACCATTATACAGTATCCTCTCCTATTTCAACCTTACCCACAAACGTCAACATGTGTATGCATAAAGATTATTTAAAATATTTGAATGAATTGTCCAAAAACACACAATTACTGGATGCACACCTACAAAGTCACTATTATTAAACAAATAATAGATATCTCATAGAAACGAACCTATTATTTATTATAATTAATGGAAATATATGGAAGTATGGGTAATACAAATAATTAGATTCTCATTGTGACATATATGCTGTTTCACGGAAATGAATTATCAAATTTAGTTCACAGATGGCGATAGTGTAGTGGTACTATAAGTGTGTCCACATATACACAACTTTCAAAAATTTTATATACTTGGATTATGGATGAGAATTAATGGTTGATTGATTTATGAGTGAGAATGTTGAACGTTATATATATTTAACTTATATTTTATTATTTTATAATTTATATTTTACTTCCATATATTTCCATTAATTATAATAAAGAATAGCTTCATCTCTATGAGATGTCTATTATTTGTTTATTTTAAATCGCTAAACACTATATATATAATGAATAATTACACATATTATAAACAATTTAATATTAAAAGAATAATAAATATGCGTGTCTGAAAATCTCGTGCTTATTATTAATAACCCTAAAATAGCTTGCAGGCATAGGTGCAAATAAAATATGATTCCTTTGTTTGCAAATGTGAGAGGTCATATAATTCTATGCAAATAGCACAACCAGAATAATGAAATTAATCATTTTACTGGAAAGTAAGGCAGGCAGGTATAATAACTGAAAAAAATGGTTTTACGATATCAAGAATTTTAAATTTAGTGATTTATAAAGAATCAAAGTTAAAGGATAATTTTTATTAGAAATTAAACATATTCAGGTTATATGGATATTCGACATAATTACTAATATCCAACCATATTTCACATGTACAAGAAAACGACACAAATAAACATTATACGTAGGTATTAATCGAGGATAATATAGTATTAAACGTATGAGAGATAAAAAAATTAAATGGAAATAAAACATCATTTACATACTACATCTAAGAATATTATTAATTTGGTTTTTAAATATGCATTGATAATGAAACGAAATATATATCAATGTCCTAGAATATTACTAGTTCAGTACAATTTTACAATAGGAGAGCGTAATCCAGAATTAGTTCGATTTGCTGGAATATTATAGTTGTAATATTTATCGACAAATTAAATTGAAAGTCTGTATCTGTCTTTCTGATTTCTATACAATCCTACATCTTTTGATTAATCGAATCAACATTTCCATTATTATTCTTTAGGATCCTGCGTAAAACACATGCATCCTCACCCCCTCCTTTACTACATTGAATACCATCTATAATAATTTTACAAAAAAGCTTTCTAGGCTTTCTATATATAACTAATATAATATATGACTATTTTAACAATAATAATCGTTTTTAAACAACGTAAGTAGGCGCTTTAGACAAGAACGTGGTCAGTAAATTTTCATAACTTTTCTGTAACTTGACTATAGTTCAAAACTATTTAGTGCGTATGACGTAATTTCTCAATTTTAATAATCTCGCGTCATTCCACGAATACAAACATTAACAATTAGTTAACACTGTTGATTGCTCAATTATCAAACAGGCTAAACATTCCATGGTTGAAACAAACGATTGTCAAAGAGTCGTGCTCAAATTCATAAATGACGAAAATACCTACGCCATCTTTATTTCATTACGCATCTTTTTCTCCTATTCGTATTACTAGACTCGTTACATAAAAGCAATTGACTCATTTAGAGATATTAGTTGAGGCATTTTTTGTGCCGGATATAAATGATTAGAGGGATGCCATCATTTCATAAAAAAAATGGCACCGTTAATTATTATATAGTTAGTCTAAAATAATTAAATAACTGGAGTATATGCCGAGTGCGTGGGTTCTAGGTGAAATTTATTTGCAGCTTAATAATTAGTATTTTGATTAACAACTCGAAATGTATTTTAAGGTTTATGAGTTTGATTGAATGAAAAACTATTAAGTGTACACATTTTTGGATTATTTTTTTTTAATAATGGAATATTTTTAAAACTCTTAATAACCCGTGACAAGTGCCTGTGAAGCAGTCTTATATAAGTGTAGATATATTCAACGATGGATGTAAAATAAGTTATAATTTTTTGTGACCGATTTTTCTCTCCACAAACGAATTTTAGAGATAGTTAATTTTAAGTTACTAGTACATTAATTATTTTGCGACACGATATGACGATGAAATATAGATGAGATGACAGAACGCTTTTATTATCTGTGATAGGATAACACATGCTCAATATATTTTCCAGCCGTAATACGATTTCGCGGATATATATTTACATACTGTTATTGAATATATTTATGTAATCTTAACCTAGATATATTAATAACACGTTAGATTTTTCCCTGTTCGCGTCTCACAGACCTGGTCATTTAAGCAAACACTCTAAAGCCACAAATGACTACCAAAGCCGCCATATCCAGAAAGTCATAGACATAGATGGGGAAGCGTAATATTATTCTGAGTAGTGTATGTAGATATACAGTATTATTATGGTTGTGTTTAAAAAATGCTTTCTTGTTATGGTTCTTCAGAATATTTCAATGATGTTTCCAACTGGAAGTCTATCAAATTCTTAAACAAATATAAATTATTTCCGTATATATCAAAACTAATGTAATGTAATGTAACTCGTACTCGAGATTTAAAATAAATGATGGAACAAGAAACGTCTCGAATCGTTCTGACATTTTGGGAAATATTTAATATTTATTCTTTCAGTGCCATATGTTGTTAGTAGATATATTTAATATTATTACTATGAGAACAATCAATAACATGACTGATGCTGTGTCCAAATAGCCTGTGTAGACTTTTGTGAGTTGGTCCTGTGAATAGTATAGACGCACTTCTAAAAGTAAAACAATTAGCTAGCTCTAAAAAAAATATTTGAGAGATGGCCATCTTCCCTTTTTTTAACACGTTCGTATTAGTTAGTTTAGGATAGGAGCAACTTTGAAGCAGTCTCGGATGTAATAATTTATTATATTATCCTTAATAGTACCCGAACATATGGGTTTAATTTAGATAAAAACATGTTCATAAAGATCGAGGCTTATGCTTTTAAATAATTTATTTAAATTTAAACTTATTATTTTAGCAAATGTATGTATCACAATACCATAATATACGTTATTCATAAGGATTATTTTAACGTTTTAACCGTTACCGGTAATACAAAAATCAATTATTGGTAACTCTAAAAATTACAGCACTAAATCGGTCAACCATTTACCGTCTGTTTTATTAAGTGGTCTCTTGTTTATCGAGTATCTATTTTATTGAACAAGTATGTATTATCGACAGTATCGACTAAATATAAGTAAAGATGGTAATTATAGCTCTGATGAAGATTACAGTATTGATTTATTGAAATACATGCCGAGTTCAAGTTCACCCACAATAAAAGCAAAACTTACCACAGTTAAACAAAAAATTAACACTCATTTATAAGACATAATGAGTATGCCAGGTTCTAGAAAAGACTTTCTGAAAATTATACGAATGAAGATATAAATAGTTTTGGAAGAAAAGGTTCATGAAAGCATTTTTGAATGCAGGTATGATTTGCATAAAGATCAGATTCAAAGTAGGCGACCTAAATCTAGTTTCAATAACATTCTACGAACTTATTTTAATTCTCAAAATGAATTAAAAGCTATGATTAGACATTTATTACATTAGAAATGGCAATAATTTTAAAATCCTCAGTTATTTAGGTACATCTACATGTATGATTATAATATATAAATATATACCTAATTAAATAATATATAGCATTAGAAATTAATAAATCACTCAATAATAATAATAATAATCTATCCAATATTCCGATATTAAGGTTGTTCCTATATAATCCCCACCCTTCTCTCCCACCCCCTACCTAATACTCTGTCCCAATCTGATATACTGTTGCTCTATCTTTTTTACCTCATATTTAAATATTATTACTTAGGTTATTCTATATACTATATTATCCTGAAGAAAGTTGGGTCCAACTGAAACTAGTTGACTTTAGTATATATGCATAATAAAGTGGTTTAAAACTAAAACATTATTTAATTATAATATCAAGCCATAAGATATTTGCTTTCTTTAAAATATATATATATACCGTTCAAATATTGGGATATTCATTCAAACATAATGTCAATTCGAATGCCGTTTGCAAGGTAACATATGTATTATAATTAAGGTATTCAATGATTCCAAGTATGATATGTGTATTTGTGGTAGAATGTAGTCAACGAATCATCAGTTTATATTTAATATATTATAACGTTATATATGGTACCTACCGCGCGAGAGATGTGTGGGAATTAACATTCTCATGTTGGCAACACAGACCGCGCGGGGAGAGAATTCTGAGCAACGGTATTTTCGGGTGACAGCTAGCATTGTAAACGGACGGACAAATACGATACATAAATCGCATAAAATCTGACTTCATTTAAGTGAGGTAGGGGGAGAAAAATTGAATATTTTAACATCTCTGTTGTCCTGCATCATATTTGAACTGATCTGTTGACTAATTATATGTAAAATTTCAGGATGGACGCATCCCTTCTTCATTTATTTACTAAATTTTTTCTTCACTAAATTCCTTCTTCAGTCATTTATTTATTCACTTTCTCATCTCGATCCGAGTTATTTGCACTTTTAAATTTTATAAAAGTGATGTTATTGTAACCTTTTGTTACAGCTCATTTCGCGGACATGACAGTAAAGGAGTCATACCACAACACACTGAATGCCACGGGAAGGATATCTCCCGTACAATGGATGAAGGGTACGTGCTGATCTGCCTCTGACAGTACCCGATGAGATGATTTTTTCAACCATGGGAGACGCAAGCGATCCATGAAGAACCAAGTCCTAATAGATAATCCAGCCTTCCTGACGTGCGGCAAGTAAAAGTGACAAGTTTTAACGGGTTCCTTGGACTTAAATTAAAATGAAGATTGTGAATCTCTGCAGAAATGGACATTACTACGCGAAAACTGGCTGTAAAAATGCATTTTTACTGTGTACAAAAATTTAAAGCTTATATTTTTTTATTGAAGCATAATCTTTCTTTTCATATTCTGATTTAAAACAAATTATTTTCTATTGTAGCATATTTGTTTCTTTACTGTATTTAAAACTAATGGTTTTCCTGCTCATGTTAACCAATCTATTTGTCAAGTTATTTCTGTATTATATCTGACCCGACAAACTGTCAGGTGACAAATTATGTTCATTTAGTTCTGGAAACAATGGTGAATTTTATTATTATATTGTGGAAAAAATTGTCAAAATCATCTCTTTCATCACATCACATTTTGTGATGGAAATGTTTCAATACAGAGTTTTCTAGTGAGACAGGCATAGTAAAACTAAAACCCAATTTTGTAAACATTAATTTGTAAGATAATATATAAGTGATATGAATGTTTCCAAAATTTGATAAAAATAAATAAATCAACTTAATTCTGGCGTCTCCTCCTATCGGGTTTTACTCAAAGGTTTTTGAGATTTTTCATAAATATAAAGTAGATTTCTATCAAATAATGGAATGACAGATAAATCAATTTTAAAGAACAACATATAAGTTCGAAAATTTGTCGTTAACTTCCAATGTTGACGTGGTGTAATAGATCAATGCACTTTCTCGTATAGGAAGGGTTCCTGGTTCGAGTCCAGACTGCAACAATTTTTTTTTCCATAAATTGATTTTATCTATATATCTTTCTTATAAAAATTCACTTCGGGGTCACCAGTGTAGGGGTTGTGGTTGTAGAATATGATTGACTGATTTATCAAAAGATTTTGTGGATGTGAGACTGAAGCCTCTAACATCATATAGTCTCACGCGTATTAGTTGTATGCTGCTGTATATATGGTGTGCGTGTGTTTTTATGTTGCGCGTAGAGCAAGATATATAAAATAAATAGCACTTACAAAGGTTTATTAATAGATGAAGTATACAGAGGCGGTATACACTTAAATGTACGTATGTGGTTGAACGCTGGAGTAACTCGCTTGATAGTGTGAATGAAAGGAAGGCCTGCGGAGAAGTCATCGCTAGACCCTAAGGCAGTGTCCGTCACGATGTATGGTGTCTGCTGATTAGTTGGTGTGGGTTTCGGCCCTATATGGTTAAATGAGTCCCTATACGGCCATGTCTGTGTGGCGCGTGCAGGATCACCATACATTTAATTTGTATTCAAATGTCGCATAACTATGTTGTGAAAAACTGCAACTTCACAATAATAATGTGTTGTCCATAATAATTCAATTATTTATTTTAATTTTTGCATAATATTAAAGGATGTACGGTATTCTAAAAGCTTTCAATGTTTCCAGCATCAAACATAATCTAATACAAAAATGAAACGATTATTCAAACAATTTGACGCCCTGCCTCGCCACGATTCGATTTAGCAGTGTAAAGTGTGATCGAGTATTATGATGATGGATTTAGTTTTGCATTTTGAAATTCAATTACTTTAACTTTTAATCAACGTAGTCAAGTACGTTAAGTTTATTACTTGCGTCATTCCGTTAACGAAAATTTGACCCCTACGTCAGCTACGATATCTCATTAAATAATTAATGTGAGTTAGATTACTTTCCATCAAATTCGCCATCAACCGTGATCGGTCACACCGATACCGAAGATATCACTTTTATCTTCGACACATGAGGAAGAATGATAGCTACATTAGATTACATATATGTCACAGGTACATTAGATGACAGATGTGTGTGACAGATTTTATTTTACCTACATAATTAGGTATATGTCACATTTGAACTACGTACTTGAATTAGTTTATATTGTGAAAGTTGGAATATATATGTGGCCATTATTATGGAAGTGGTCAAGTCAAGAAATTGAAAAAAAAAGATTATCAATTATTGCGCGTCACATTGTTTTAAATTAACAAAATATAATACAAATTGTTACAATTGTGAAAATTTTGAAGAATTGTATTCAGTGTATCGTAACGACGTTCAACAGTATACCGCTAGTGTTTATTTTGATTATAGAGTAAGTCATGTCAACCTTAATTTTTTTATATCCTTATAAGCTATATGCAATATTTGTATATCGAAATAAATTATAAATCTAGTAGACTTAATAAATTTGCATACATTGTGTTATGTAATATAAACATATTTTTTAAACAGTTCAAACGCAAACCTTTAAATATCTCTAAACAAAAGAAACATGACTTAACCACTTATTTAAATAGAGTTGCGTATACGGAATACATGTCACATTAATATTCTTACTATTTTCAAACTAAGCTAAACGCTTGTGCTATGAAAATAGGATTAACTATCGAAAATAGGTCTCCTGAAACGAGGTTCGAACCCCTGAACGCTAGATCACTAGGCTAACGTATTAACCACTAGACCAACAAGCTACTTGTATTATAATTTGCTAATCATTCGTGTTCAGAATATTTGATAATGGTTACGTTACAGTACATAGTATAGACTAATGAAATGCGCAATATACATAAGTATTGATGGTTGAACCATAACTAAAATCGTTTTGAGACAGTTAATGTGTTCAATTGAAACGACGATTAGTAACTGATTATTCGCAATTCTTTGAACAGTCGCTGGTGTACTAGAGACTACATCTCTAACAGTTGAATCTCACTTACCAGTCATCTTTACAATCGACCTTGTGGTAACAATCACAGTCATAATAATGTTTTATTATAAGTCACAAATGAGGTAGAAAGTTGAACGATGTCCTCGTTATAATGCTGATGTGGTACATCACGTAGAGCGAGTCGCTGTGAAGGTGCGAACTCCCACTCAACGGCGTGCTACTGTGTTGTCTGTTCTTGTCATACGGTGCTAGTTTGTTGTTGCTCTGAAATATTTCATTCTGTATCCGCTTCACCGTAATATATTTGGATTAAACAAGTGAATATGTAATTGAATTCAGATTAAAAATATTGTATAAGAAATTTCTGTACAATATGTATTTTCATTAATAACATATCGGCAGAAGTACTAATGTCATGATAAACATTTATTTTATCAATCAATTAATTCCAAGTACGCATGTACAATTATCATTTTTTAATATTTTATTTATTCATATCTACTAGGTATGTATAACCAACATAATTATTAAATATTTTTAAAAATGTATTTAGATTGGTTTAAGGCTTACCGTTTAATAATAATTCATATTTTCACGTTTTTTACAAAAATGTGGGTTTTTATTATTCATTTATATCCGAAGTTACACATTAGATTTAATTTTTTGGTAAATTATTACTTAGAACCTTCACACTAATTCATAACGAATAAACTGAATATCTTTTATCATAATTAAGAAAATACAAACGTTATAAGAAAGACCGCGGCCGTTATATTAATTTTCCACCTGCCACAAAATTACCTTAATATAACTTTTTTTTAACATATTCTAAATATGGTATCTTATAATTTTGAAGCCAATGTTATTGAGACCAATCTGCATTAAAACAAATTAAAAGAATTTTAAAAATTAATATAGTTATAAACCGTTCAATTGACAGGACAAATTATTAATTTTCGACGTTTTTAAAACATTTTGTGTTACTGAAAAAAAAAGTTTTAAAATGATATATTGTATATATTTACTTACATACTTTGTGGTTTCAGATACTATTTAAAATCAAGTTTTATATCAAAAACACAATAATAATATTTATATTGATCCTATTAATGTGTGTTTTTTCATTTCAGATCGGTGATTTGAGCGGTCGTGGTGAACGTCAAATTCGCGCTCTCGTAATTTTCGTTACAAATAGCCGAATATATATGTTTTCACGCATCTTTTAGCTATAATATGAATTGATATTGAACCTATTCACAACATTAGTAGAAAATTTTATAAATTTGATGTTTTTTCACTGATTTTAAGGAAAAACAACATTTTCTTGAACAAAGTAAACATTTTGTGTGCGTTATTTTGTATGCAATTAAATATTCCGTCTATGTGTTACACTGTTGTTTTTGAAACACTAGATATTTTTTTCCGATCACAAAATGGCATCGTGGAATTTTAAATCGATAATATTAAACGAAACTATAAAATACATCTGAAATAATAATTTTAAATTTAGAATATTTATTTAAGCGAACATTTTTAGGTGCATTTCTGATTTCAAAATATTTTCATGTATATGAATTAGGTACCAACTCCAATAAAATATTTAATTTTTGATGTATTAATTCAAATGACAACACACATATTATTTCATTTCATAATATTAATATGAAAAAACGCGGATAAGACTAGATACGAGTTATTTTTAACACTTGTCTCGAATCCGAGAAAATCTTTCATTTTTTGTCGTCTCTTTCTATTCAAACCTTCACCTCGCATGATTTATGTAACAAATAACGTTATTTAGTATTTAGATGACACGAGAAGTTAGTTTAACTCATCTTCAATTTCTTGAATTTCATACTGGAAAAATTAAAGTACACTGTTAAATGCGTTAAATAAACATATTTACAATAACACTATTTTTACCAAACATGTATTGTGGGTGATCTGTGTGCAGATAAAAAATATTGAAACCATACAAATTGCCTAACTGGCAAAATTTTAGATTCTTGGGTTACTATTTACTGTTGGAGTTATGTATACTTAAATGCCGACGTTGGAAATTCAATTTAAATCGTAAAGCAAACAAAGGTATTGTAAATTCCTCAAAATCCAATATTCGTATACAAACACACCCTCACGTTGCGCCTAACATCGGGTCAGGGTACAGATCCTGAGGGAGCGATACAAATATTTATAGGAATTAATATATATTGTTTGTTCAACACTAATATTACATTATTATTAAGGTGTGAAAATAAAGCTTTTATAATTAGCCAACTTAAAACATTATATTTCTAACATATCTTTATTTTTCATCTATTTTAATCGTCTTTTCTGTAAACATATGTTACTCCTTCTTGAGATTCTCATTGTTTCTTCTGACAACATGTCTAAAAGTTGTATTAAAAAAAAAATATTTTCTAAAGTTTATGAAAATTTTTATGTACGATAGATCGTAGAACAATAAAAAGATTATTATATATACAAAATGAAACATTACAGATTATTAAGGAAAACACATTATTTTTGTGAAGTTGTAATTATTCAGAACATAGGTCTGTGATATTTTAAATACTAATTAAACGTATTAATTAGAAAGAAAACTGATTTTACATGTATATATTTCTAATTAATACATTTAATTAGCATTAAAGATTTTAAACCAATTTGTTATAATTTTGTGTAATTTTTATTCCCTGAATTTTCGAAGGGCTTGAAGTTAATATTGCAATAAGATGTGTTCCATTACTGGTTTTGGCAGTGAAGCTGAACTGCTTGACCTAACCCTCGAAACTCTAAGAAATGTCTATTTATTACAGATTCGGTTTTCGAAAACTCAAGTTTTATTACAATGTATAACTTTAACAATATGTTTAAAACTAGAATTAATCTTGCACATATATGTGTATACCTACTTACAATCATAACTGTTGGTTTTATCGCTAACACCACATGATTGGACATGAAATAAAGTGTAAGTATATATGTAGGAGAGGGGTTTGAAACATTAGTTGCGAGACGAAGGGCATTCTACATACATAAATCATAACATAAACATAAATCCGATAGTTTATGACACATTTATCTAAAATTTATTCCGTTTTTTTATTATTATACAAAAAATAGAATGTACCTATTATTGAATAAATAAATGAAAATCTTTTAAATAAACCTCCACAATGCAAATTGGTTTCACCCTTATAGAGAGCATTGTCGAACTTAATTTTCTTTCCTCCGATATTAACAAATCTTTGGCCGATATTTTAGACAAAGCGTGTGAATAAATTTTGTCTGAAAAAATAAAAGATGCGAGCGGATAAAAGATATACCGGTTTCTTTGAGATTTCCATCAAGTCAACCTTAAGCCCAGTTAATATGCATAAGGAAATTTTCAAAAGCGTTGAAGATTTACGTATTTCAGCCTAACCGAATCAGACGCGTTAAAAATAATAAAAAACAGCTTTCTAAAATAATACGGTTTTTGTATAATCTAAGTGAATTTTTTTTTGGTTATTTATATAAGAATATTATTTTATTTATAATTGTTTTCGCTATCACATATTTTCATTTGTCACCACGGTTATTATCGAATTTATACATAAAATTATTAAACAAAAATATGTCAGTCATTTTTTGGGGTGATTTTAGTCATTGTAAATAAACCTGACACGATAAGGATAAAATTGTGACATCATTACTATTAAAAAAAATTTCAAGAGTCATGGAATAATAATAATTATGGAAATATATAATATTATATTTTGTTTGTTCTGGTTTTATAATTTTTTATTATACATAGAGTTGATGTGTTTGTTGATATAGTGGTTAAGACACTCGCTTAGTGATCCAGTGTTCGAGGGATTCGAGCCTCATTCCAAAAAAAATATCATGTCAGTCCTATGTTCATAGTACAAGTGTTTAGCTTAATTTGAAAATAGTAAGAACATTGATTCGACGTGTATTCCGTGTACGCATCTCTATTTAAAAATAATGCATCGTTGTATTTTTTGTTTTGTGAACATTTCACATATTACAGTAACATTTCTTTGTTTTTTTACAAATCTTTTGCGTGCGGTTATCATTAGAATTTTGGAGCGGATGGTACTTAATATAATATAATGTATACTGAACGTTTATATCTGGGGAGTGAGGGGTGAATTGCGCTCCTTGTGTTTTACGTAGAATTTTAAAGAGAAACTATAAAAAAATTGGTTTAGGTCGGTCAAAGTGTATTGAACTGTTTAGAGAACAGACAGACAGACATTCAATTCCAATAATAGTTTTATCTAAGGATGAAATGAAAAAACGGTCATTACTGGGAGTAAAGAAGGGTGGTGAATAAGAGGAATATTTTCATAAAGATGGTTAGACTAAATGGAAATAAAGGAGAAGATTACTAGAAGCTTCTCCACTCCAGGCAATTTCATTGAACCGCGACTATCAGCAGAAAGTTCTGCTCACCCTGTCGGTTTTTCGGGGTTTTCTGTAGAAAAAAACAGACATGTATATACTTTATTACACGTATATAATTTATTCGTTTTCAACAAACTTACAAAACGAATTAGTTAGAGTTAAAATAAAACCCAGGAAGATAAAAGAAAAACACTCAAGTGAAAGAAATGCTGAAAGCGAAGTTTGAAGGTTAGTTTCAAATCCATTTACACGGACGACTTTGATCTTAACATTTTGTTTCTCAGTATGACTATTGAACAAATACAAGTTAAGGTATATATATATGTAAGTACCTACTCAATGGCCTACGCCTATAAAGAAATTATTCTCCAAAAAGTTGAGAGCCTCCAAACGTCTACGAATCCCATAAAATCTTTTGTATCGCAGCAATAGACATCTATTTTGGTTTGTGTACTGTTTAAGGAGCAGGTACATTTTTGTAATGTTTTTATGAAAATCTTACATTGATTATTATAATCATTTGTTCAAAAATATTATGAGTATGAAAAATCAAAATAATTTTTACGGTGTTAAAATAAAAACGCGCGTTCCGGTTCTATAAACTCAGTGAACATGTAGACTTTTGCAATGTAAGTCGGATAAATATGAATATTTTACATTTATTACTTATATTAAGCATTTAAATAATAAATACTATTTTAATGTGTATATTTATAATTAATACATTAAATTAGTATTTAAAACATCACAGACCTATGTTCTGAATAATTACAATATCACAATAAGCATCTGTTCTCCTTAATAATTTAAATAATAGTTGACACACATATATATATAAGAAAATATTTATATCAATTATTGTACAAAAGTGCTAAAAATGAGAAAAAATATTGATCATCATGAACGACAGCATAAGACACGTTTAACTCGGCCATCCCACGCTCTGCCACTAAGTGACGATCGGCATCCTGCACCCCTCGCCCCGCACTTACACATATGCGTATTGACAAATTCACGTCGGGTTTTTCAAGAAAACATTTTTTATTGTTGCGTACGGTAATTACTTATATATTATAATTATTTTATCCAATACATAGATATATTATGGAGGAATACTTAAAATGTGAACTCTGTATTTAGTATATTTACTTAGATATTCACATAATTAAAGGCAATTTTAACTCAGTTTACATCATCGGAGAGGAAAGGTTAATATAGTAAATGTATCCACTTTTCCCGTCAACATAAACTATTATTTTTAAAGGAATCATCCTAAGATGTTTTATTTTCAATATTATCGCAGTATCTCATAATATACAATTTCATTCCTGGAGAAAGCGGGGTTTAGGGGAAAATTATGGCTTCTATCAAAGTAATGGCTGCAAATAACCACACATCCCTTACTTTGTTTCGGCAATCTAAGCCCCAGAAGGTGTGAAATGAAAATAAATTACAGAAAAGTAAACGCCTTAATAGACACGCCTTGCTAACAATATTTGGGATACCTAAATAAAATATCTCACTTGGTTTTCATAGTACCTAGTCATAAAAGTATTTTAAAAATATATTTATAAACATTTGTTTTGTATATTTTATTATTTCACTAAAGAAAGGTAGATTTGACAAATAGAATGGTAGATTTATTTATAAGTTTTAACGTTGTACAAGTGCGCATATAATTAATTGTTTAAAGACCATGATTTTTATTTTGTTAATTAACTTTTAAAAAACGTTTTACATTTTTGACGCTTACTGCGTCATCGTCATTAATAAACTAAAGGTTAAACTATAAGATAGACTATCGGCTACATGCGGGGGGTTGGCGGTATGAGAGCGGTGTTGGAGAGAGGGAAGTTTTGGTGAAAAGTGAAAGTGGTTGTGGGCTAGACTAATATGTACAGGAGAGGAGATGTAATAGGGGGTGTTTATATATTAAGTATATTTATTGTTAATATTAATCTCTATATTTTCTAGAATGTCTAATTTTAGTACTTCTACGTTCTCGTGGGTAAAACGATGCCCCTCTGATCTTGCATGGTCTGCAATCTCTGAGTTTACGCTGAAGTTATTTATCCCCTTAAGGTGTTCTTCTATTCGTGTGTGTCCTTTCAGTTTGTCCAATATAAAATGATTGACACAATTAATTTTGAATACTTCACTATCATCCAGCAGATCTATTCTAGTTTTATTATACCATAACATTTTGTAGACGTGAAACCTTTTAGTTTTGAACGCACAATTTTTAATTGGATAGTTTTTAATATTAAAAAAAATAAAATAATACTCCTTAAATAATAGTTATTTATTATTAATTAAATTAATTATGTTTTAATGTTTTGCGAGAAGAGAAAGAAACTTGGATTAGTTTATTGTGGTGGGCCTAGTCGAAGGACGGAGAGAAAGAGGAAGATTCCCCGCCCGCTGGACCAACCAAGTGACCGACAGTCACGAGGGACTGACGTGGATAATAACGATTGTTTATGTAAAAATCTTCGTTAGCTGGTTTCCGATTAACAACAAGCACACATGTGATATATGAACCGCGCAAAACTTTTTAATTTTTCTATCATTCTGGTCCGATGTTGTTCTTTTAGCTGGGTTGTCTTCTTTAGATTTCGACCGACCGAAGCGCGCACTGGTGGTTTTTTTAGACCGCTGGACTATTCGATTCACGGGATGTAAATAAACCGCCTGTCGTTTAGCGTCTTCTTAGCTTTCCAAAAAAAGGGCGGCAATACTCACACACACACATACACACACGTACATTATTATAAACCAGGAAACCCGGTGGTGCTAATCGATGTAACAAGACGCGTAAACAACGATAATATTTTAATAGTACTGAAAATATACTGTATTTTAATACAAATTAAATTAATCGTTTAGAAAGATATACATAATAAATCTATTAACCGAAAAAATATTTCGATTGCTATCGAGTTCGAACCTGAACATTTTCCTATCCGAGAAACGTGTTTGGTTGATCATAACCTCAATTCTAGGTGTAACATAGAAAAAAAAAAGTATTTTTTTGTTGTTACCTATGCTGCGGAAATACAAAATATAATTTAAAATTATTTTCTAATATTATTGTTGGTATAAAAGGTTGCTTTGAATTTTTTTATTTACATAATTTATGCAGGTCTTTGGTTAGTTTTTTTGTTTGTAGGATTCTCTTCATGGTTTGTCTGTGTTCGCATTTTCTTTGGTTTGTGGTAAACATACTATTGAATTAGTGCAAGTCTTTCTTTCTTTTTAATTTTATTTTTAATTATTGCAATCTTTAAAATTATTTTTACTTCTATTTATAGTTCGCTAATGATAGTAGTATGGAGATTAACCTGCGAATCATTTAATTGAATACAGCCACCTTATGTGGTTCTGGGTGAGTGAAGTCTGCGTGTATCACTCCACCCACCCAGATGTTTTAAAAGGTTAAAAAGAATAAAGTTAATTACAATGGACTTCCACAAAGTTAATCACGGTAATTTTGAAATATTTTTTTATATATTTAATTGATATTTTATTGATTACATATAAACATATTTATAATTAAATACTAATTAAATATATACATATAAAATCAATTTATCCAAAAATATTGTTGTTGCTACTAGGATTCGAACCTGGATCTCTTCCAATCCGGGGAACGTGCGATTAACGGATTGGAAAAGATCCAGATTCGAACCCCGGTAGCAACAACAATGTTTTTCATTATATAAATATATTTTATATGTATATATTTCTAATTAATACATTTAATTAGTATTTAAAATATCACAGACCTATGTTCTTAATAATTACAACTTCACAATAAGAATGTGTTCTCCTCAATATTTATAATTAAAGATATATACATATATGCATACACTCTTCTCTTTCCTCTGGTCACCTGTGTACTTTACTGAAAATGAGGCTCATAGGCGTATTACCTTTATTCTATTTTCGCAAAACAAAGGCAACCCCCTCCTCTAACCCCTAATCCGATTCCTGTAATTCAAATGTGTTTCTAGCCACGATGTATCTAAAGTCTTGGGTAATAATCTTCAGTAATCTGGACACATTGAATCATCAGAGATAATATATTTTTAGAAATGGAATTGATGAAAATATTCGACCGATTACCGATATCACACGCCTTTAGAAAATAAAAAATTGAAGTACTTCCCTACGTAAAAAATATGTTTAAGAATAAAATATTCTAAATATGAATTAAATATATTAATTAAAAAAATATACATATAAAATCAACTTTATCAAAAAACATTATTGTTGCGCCACCGGAATTCGAACCTGGATCTCTTTCCTAACCGGGGAAGGTGCTCTATCCAACTATGATACAGCGACAATATTTTACATTTTTGATATTAATACATTTAATCGTTCCACTATTTTATTATGTATATCTTTCTAATTATTATATTTAATTCATATTTAAAATATCACAGACCTATGTTCTGAATAATTACAACTTAACAATAAGAATGTGTTCTCCTAATAAAAATATTCTCTGATCTTAATACTTTTTATGTCACTATCTGATTAAGTCTTAAAATGTAACCAATAAAAAAAAAAATAATTGGGTAACCAATTTCAACTTAAACTGATTAGTAAGCCGCCTCGCTAGGGTACCTACCTACTTAATTTATTAATTGTAATTAGTATGTACAGAATTTGATTATTTATAAAGTATTTTACCTTAAGTATCTTATTTAACTCATTTTGATACAGGGTGAGTATTATGTTCCAGGACGATGTTGTTTCATTAATCAAAATTTCAAGCTTAGCTCGGGCTGTGTGTGAGGTAGCACCGTTCTGTTGAAACTACATATGTTTCTGTCCCAATATCGACCCAATTTGACCACTTATTAGTTTTTACAGCATTGCCTCTTAGATTCTGAAATAAATAGGGCCCAATGATTTCGCTGGCCTACATGGCGCACCATACCCTCTCTCCATACAACTATGTGTAGGTGTAATGATCGTTGGTGTATCAATTGAGGATTTTTAGTGCCCTAATAATGGCTGTTATGTTTATTAACATTTCCCGCCAAGTCGAAATGAGCTTCGTCGCTCATGGTGATTTTTTTCCAAAAGTCGGGTTTGTGTTTGTTTTTGTGTTTTAATCACTTCAACACGTTATTGAGGCGTTAGATAATAAATAATAATCAACTACTTTTAACGACTGCCAAATGTGAACTAACAAATGTTTGCCAAACCAAAATGGCGGCCAATCAAAATCGACCTGGAAAATAATCACCTGTATTTTAATAGCTTAGATTTATCTAGTTTATTCCTATTACAAAATCGTGTAAATTTAGAAATCGACTGTTGTAATACAAAATAAAAGAAAGCTATGTATTAATTACAATGAAATTGATGTCTTATCAATATTATAAACAACATTACTAAAAAATTTTACGCTCACAAAAAACCTTGAATTTTATCTTTGACAGTTGGTATGTGTAATAAAATCCGTAAGAATATTACATGGTTGAAAAGGAATTACTGATAATAAATAATATGTTAAATTTCTTAAATGAAGACATTGAGTAAGGATAAGTTTTTCAAATCGTACAAAAACGTGATTGGCATCCGAAATGGTGGCATGTCACCCGTTAAGAAGAACACTCTGTTTAAATAGGTAGTAGTTTTTCCAATTCTTTGGTGAACTCTGTTTTGGTTGTGGAACTGTGATTGTGGTGAAGACAGTGAATTATTTAGCTTTGACATGTTTCATGTTCTAGTTAACTAAATTAAAAAAAAATTATACATCTCTATCTAATATATTATACAATATAAATAATAAGAAAAACACTTTATTTAAAACTACTATTTATTGATACATTAACGTTTTGGATACCTATGGTATCTTCTTCTGGAAATAATGTGTACTAAAATTAAAAATACAAGCATAGATAAACATAAAACTTTAAAAGTATTAGTGGTGGGTAATTAATTAGGAACTACTGTAAAACAAATTTAAAAGGTGATTATTTGCAAAAAGGATTTGGATATATATAATATTTAATTTACTATTAACATTTTTTCTTATTTCTAAAATTTCATTACAGATAAATATATTTTAGTGAACATACATTGTTTCCCGAAGAAGATACCATAGGTATCGAAACATGTTGATGTATCAATAAATAGTAAGTGTTTTTCTTAACTAACTAACTAACTTACCATCACGCCGTTTCCTCACGGGGGTAGGCAGAGAGGATAGATCGCCACACTCTTCTGTCCCGATACATAATTCTCGCCTCATTCATATTCATACATCTTCTCATTATTTATATATGTTGTCACAAAGTAATTTTTCAAATATTGAAGAATTTATTATACAATAGTTTCACGAGTCTCCTTTCATTTAAAATTAACTTAATAATAACGTACCATAACACTTTTTTTCTGAAGTAGAGAAAATAAAACGCCATACTATTCTGTCCTTGTACATCATTCTTGCCTCTTCCACTTTCGTACATCTTCTCATGCATGCTATTCAGTGTTGAAATTTTAGACAGGACAGTTCTCCTATAAATTTTGTTTTGTAATAAGAATATTTGTTTTATCTGAGTATGCCAGGTCTTTTGCAGACGCCTCCTATTCATTTTGCCTTGCACTCACCTAATTTATTTTCTTTAGCATTCTCTCCTCGCTTATACGTTCTACATGATCAAACCATCTTAGTGACACTTTTTTATTTCTATCGTCTACGCTACAATCATATCCATATTTGCTCTTTATTTTATTGATGAAATATTTATTTCCTAGTAATTATGTCGAACCGCACATATAAATATTGCATCTCTACCTACGTACTGTAAAATGGATTAGATGCAATTAAACTTTTCTTGCTATTGAATGAAATAATTTATAAATGCAGTGAAAATCTCAAATATTATCTATAGCCTTGGACGATAGCATACTATTATATATTGCAATTGTAGAGACAGCGATGGCGTGTGAAGATTGGCGTTTTATAAAGTTGCTAGGCGATGAATGCGGTTTGCCTTCATTCTTTTAAATATATATATATAAATTAAATGTGCCTCTCAGAATCGCAACAATACTTATTAACACTTATTTACTGTAATAAATATCAGTGTGATAAACTGCACGTTTATCCATAGTTTATTCGGATGTTCAATCCCTTGTTGCCTGTTATCCGAATTATTGGAAAGATAAACTCGGTCTTCCAGGTAACAATTATCAGTTATCAATTATCAATTATCAAACACGTAAATACAGAGGTTAATATAATATATACACTAATTATAATTGTAAAAGGCTGAGATGAGAGCCAGCTCTTCACTAATGCGGTGCCTTATAAAGCTCGCCTCCCTCCACTCATACCATTTATCCTATAACTTTAAAAAATTTAAACTTTCCCTCTCTCTATCTCTCTCACTCTCTTTTTTAATATTTAATGATTTGCTTGTAGTCTAACGGTTATGATACTCGCCTAGTGATCAGGGATTTGAGCATCGTTCCAGGAGGCCATCAAGTTAATCATATTTCCATAACAAGGGTTTAGTTTAATTTTAAAATACACATTATAACAAGAAATTAAAAAATCATATAAAATATAAAATATATTGATACATTTCACCAGATGCAAAAATATTTGCCGAAATTTTAAATTATTCAAGTATACTAAAAATAATATTAAGTACTAATGTTAGAATAGCCCTTGATTAAAAAAATCTTAGATTTAATATTAGATAAGTACGTAACTTATTTAACAAAGTCATGATAGGCAATATAAAATTTAACACTCTTTTGAACAAGGCATCTTCCAATTTTTCCATATATCCACAAAAATATAAAATGTTGTCGACCGCCACTTCTCACGGCGACAATTCTTTTCATTCTATTGTACTGTAATTTTGGATCACTGAGTATCAGTTTCTATGGCTAACGTTTCGTTATTGGTTAAAACTCTGAAATAAAATTGAATTCACATATTTTTGTTTATCACAAAATAATAAAAAAAAATATATATTTTCTATACTGCCTGTTAAATAATCTGTCAAATGATCTGCCAGATAAAATCTAAGTCATTAAATGTAAACTTTTAATATCATTAACTTGTATTTTTTATTTGGGTTAACACGATTACTCTAATTCTTGAGAATCACATTAAAAGGCCTGCGCCGACAACAGACAAAGATAATAAAACGTAATTCAATCATTTTCGTAAGGGTTAAAGGCTTGCTAATATATTTTAGGCCTTGTTCATTAAATTATTGTGTATTCGGGAAAGGGTACGTATGTATTTTTGAATTCTAACTAATGGATTAGATGACTAACACATTTTTGTTTTTTTTATCTATACTGACGCTCCTCCAGTTTTGTCGAAATAAAGTTATGTATGCAGTTGTATGAATAGTGGTTTATAGTACATCACGTTTGTGAAGTATGTAAGACCAAAATAAAATACATTTATTCATAAACATGCGGTGTATTCACTGTATCGTATACAACCATTTTATGATTCTTAATTTTAAATACCTATTTACATTCATTCAACTTCTAATTTCAAAATTAGGCGTACCTACCTATAACCGAGGCAGAGAAACAATTACATTTATTTTTCACAAAACTTTTTATTTTCGTAAAACCACATATAACGATGCTCAAACTGCTGCTAACTGCACATATAAGAGAGAGGTTTGGAATATTAGTCGTGGAACGATAGGTATTCGTCACACATTATTTGTGGAAACATAAATCCGAGAGTTTATGACACATTTATGCAACAGTAAAGTATTTACTCTTCGAAAATTAAATCTTTGTCTAAACACGACGTATTTTTACATTAATGCATATTAGAATGTCAGCGTTAAGATTTTGGTTCCAATCAAGTCATATTATATTTTTAAAAAGTCTCGGAGCTATTTGATTGCGTAAGTGCTACTAAAGTGATCACGTGGGTGACACAAAATTAAAATATAGAAACAAGGAATTTCCGTTAGTTCATGTCTATATATTTGGTAGTCTGTGCGTAAAACAAATATATTATAAACTTATTATTATACATACCAAATTATAAACAATTAAAATTAAACCCATATAAAAATCGTTAAAAATATAACTTCTGCACGATTTCGGTCCAGTAGGTACTAAACTAAAAATTTTGATCATAAGAAGTTTCGGATTTTTACTTTATTTTACACTTAAGTACTATGTTAATATACCGAATTAACCACTAGCTATGTTATAGTAAAATTATTTAGCTATCATTATTAAAATAATAAAATGCAAAATCTCAAAATGTTTTATTGGAGTAAATAAAACTGAATAACTATTTTAATGGTATCCTTAGAATCACAAAACTGGCGGTACTGCTTTTATTTTCAGGATACATACAAAGAACTTTTTATTTTTTTAAATAGGCAGTCCACCCTTCAAAAGTGATTTGTGCCATTAATCAAGTTTAAACTTTATTTTATAGAAAAAAGTACAATAATATTATAGAATAAGAAATATTATATTACATGTCAATACCATTGTCGTTAAAAAAAATTGCTTTTTATATAAATATTTTATATATATATAATATTTTTATATAATCTATATAGATTAAATGCGACGAGTTAAGGGAAAGAAAATAACACAAGTTAACCGGGAGTTAAAAATTAGCAGTGACCAGATTACTGTAAAAAAAACCTTTGATCTGCAACGAACATGCAAAAAAGACATGGTCAAGAGTTTCCTCCTCGGCATCACACACACATTGGGGAATCTATTAAGTTCAATCTGAATAAATGTGAGGCTATCTGGCAATGCGATGAGGCAATCATTCTCATTCTAGAGATATTTGATATTGTTATTTTGGAGACTTTCCTTTTGTGATCCAGAGAATGCGGGGAATAGATCTTTGAATTATTTTAAGCCGATTACTAATGACTTAATTAGACTATATTATTTCAGATGCTTTGAATGTCAACATATTTTCATATATAATATAATAAAAGTTGGATATAATATTTCAATAAACCAAAAACATTATGAATTTACTTGTTTCGATAACAGTGTTAATTAATAGTAGCAATGTCAAATAATGGAAATATATTTTTTAAAGTTGTGTTATTATTATTTTCACACAAATAAGCCCAAAAGTGTGGAACTCTTTGCCTTTTGTCATAAGAAAGGGTCGATCAGAGACAAAAAACGCACCTTTTCAAAAAATCATTTCCATCAGTTCAAATAACAATTTTAAATACAAATATAGTATAGGACTATAAACGGACTATAAAGCGTCCTTGAGGCGAAATTTTACGAAAATAGCGCTATCAAAATTATCCAATGTTATTATTGTAGAAAAATTGAAATCTATACATATAACTAAACTGTGCACATATTTTCTAATCTATTATTCTCAGAAATAATCTACTAAAAAAAATAATACGTTTTTTTAAATTAAATATACTTATAACAAAATAAATATCATGTAGTTAAACAAATTGTATAGTCACTATATTTTTGTTAAGTGTATCATAGTGGCACATATCGACTACAAACTGATCAGCGACAGTTTTCATAAAATGACAGGTTCAGGAAATTACTCCTTTTTGCTATTGTATCTGCAAAATAT
This sequence comes from Eubasilissa splendida, assembly GCA_031772225.1. Classification (NCBI taxonomy): domain Eukaryota; kingdom Metazoa; phylum Arthropoda; class Insecta; order Trichoptera; family Phryganeidae; genus Eubasilissa; species Eubasilissa splendida. The sequence continues at coordinate 22,040,728 of CM062851.1, read as the reverse complement.
AAATTAGCGATAAGTATTTTATTTTTTGTAATGTAGGAACCTTCACTTCATGAAATAAATACCTAATGCTATTTCAGGTTTCATAATTGAAAAAAAGAGCCGCTGAAGTTGGAATTTCATATGAAATTCCAGCCTATCAAAAGTTTCGTCAGATTTTATATTTAATTTTGGTCCCGTACAGAAAAGGCAAAAATATTTTTACATTATATTAAAAATTGATTTAAAAACGAACTTAAATGTAAAGAACTATCGAAAATTTAATACATTCTTTCAAATACCAAAAATAACATTATTTAGAAGTATAATATACATTGATCACCAATCTTATAGTCTCTCCATTGTTGGATATAGATAGGCCTCTTCCAAGGATTGCCAATTCTCTTTGTCTTAAGTTCTTCTTATACATCTGTTGCCCACCACTCTCCTTAAGGGTGGCCAACATTTATTTTACCAGTGAGAGGTTTTCACTCTATGGCCTCCCTTCTCCACTATCCGTCATTCATTCGACAGATATGTCTATCCCATTGCCACTTGAGAATGCAATTTTTTGGAGCACATTTATTCCCTTAGTTCTCTGGCAAATAGTACGTTAGATACTTGAAATCACATCTTTCTGTTAAAAAAACACAAAGTTTGTTCTTAGTTTATGTTGTACTGTATTTTTTTTATACTGTTATATTTTGGTATATTCAAAAATAATGTAGTGGTTAAATAATAATAATCAACATTATTTTTTCCAATTCCCATCTATGAACTTCTTTGAGTATATATCACATTTATTAAAAGGTAAAAAAATCTATCAAAAAACCATGCAAACATTTGACTGCTATTTTAAAGAGAATTTCAAATTAGAAAAACTATTTATTTTACAATTTATATTAGAAATATGAGTAGCTCTCAAGGAGTTATGTAACCCCCGTCTTCAGGTGGCGGATAGGAGAATGCTGCTCGCCAGATATGGAAGGCAAGGGAGAAGTAAAATATAGGAAATATAGCTTCGGAAGATGACCTCTCTAGGAAATGGTGACTCTGATTTTAAATCCCCAGTAGTGGACAGTAACAGTTTACCAATAATGGTCCGATACCGAAGAGGGACAATATCAGTTAGGCTTTGAACTATATATCCACAGGCGTAATTGTAACGTACAATTGCGGAATTGCGATGCAGAACTCAACGGAAAACTCCCCCCTCACAACGTTTGTGCAAAATTATCATGATTGACGAACTAAAAATCAAGTTCAGATGTTAAAAAAATTAGTATCAAGATTAAAAAATTTCAGATATAAAAGAAAATAAATACTACTATGGTTATATAAGTTGGATAATAACAAAAAAAAGGTAAGTTCTTATCGATATTACCTAAAAATACAAAAGTGAAAATCGTAGATAACTGATTAAATACTATAACTTAAGGAGGGAAGTAAAGCTTACTAATAAACAGATTTACAAATAATACCAGTCTGAAGATGGCCGTGATAGGCTGAAACCGGTAATGGTCATAAAATTAATAAATAGTAGAAAAAAGATAAAAAGTGTTTTTATTAAATCTTAATATAAATACTAATTACTAATAATCAATACGTCTGGTATATAACAAGTTTAAAGAAATACAAAAGGATTTTGAACAATTTACAAGGACGATAAATTTTAATGATATGGTTACATAATTTGGATAATACAAATAATAAAATAGGTTAAGTTTTTATTAATATTACCTAGAAATACCAAAGTGAAAATCGTGGATAAGTGATTACATACTATAACTTGACTATACTAATAAACAGATTTATAAATAAGTTCTACATCCATTAAAATTATTTAATTTAGAAAAAAATATAGATTAAGGTCAATGGGGTAATAGAGAATTGACAAATATGATTGTGCGGGTATGTCGTATGTGAATCAGAAGGATCGGGTTAGATGTGAGTGGTGAGTGCCCCAATAATCATTCATTAATAACGTGTTCGTTTGATGATCGCTTAATATATTGTGTGTGTGTATGTGACCAAAGCAGGTTAAAATAAGAATACCACTTATATTGACACTTAGTTTATTATTGACCACCGATTTCAGATTTAGAGAAACGGTTAAGCCATATAATAAATATTCAACTTGCGAAGAGTTACATAGGAAACACTTGGAGGTGGTGAGAAGAGTGAAGCTCGCGATATGGTCTTCCAGATGGCTGCTGGTCGCATACGGGAGTGTTTACGGTTGTTGGGAGCTCTGTTTTACACACGCAAGGTGCATTCAGGACCATCGGCGGTGATGATGATAGTCAAGGACAGACCTCTATAGGTCGATGACAAGAAATTACAAAAATTTAACGCAAACACAGAATATAACGGACCATTTTAGTTACATTGTGCCTACTTAATTGGCAATCACGCCCCTATTTAACCCTTTCCCACCATAATTAACAAATCTACTTTTCAATACCTGTAAATTAGTTTTAGTACATTTATTATCCTGGAGAAGGGAGTATCACACTCGAAACATGTAATTAAAAAATATATATATTGGCGGTGGTGAAAACAAAGTGTTTTATTATTTTATTTATAAAATGGTGCCACAGTCAATTTGCAAAATTTGAAGAAGACATAGTTTAATATTCAAAGATTGATTATCAAAAACGCTTTTTGGAAAGACTGAGCAAGAAATAATGAAATCGGAAATGATAAATGCAATAAACTAAATAAACACCTGACTCAAATGAAAAATTCACGGAGTTAATAAAATTTAAAGATAGCAACGGCATTGATATATTAAATATTTAATATACAATAAATTTAAGCATGGTAAAGCTAGGGATGTAATGGTCGAAATTGATTTTTTTAAAGTCAACAAAAAGTTAACGCAAAATATGTATACAGTATATGACCACTAGCCTCATAAATCATAGTCCAAAAATTTTCCATAAGATCATACATGAAAAAATCAATGAAAAATTCGTTGAAAACTTTGACTAAACTCGTCGCGTCCGCCTTCAGAAATGTATATGGCATAAACTTTCCGTTGTATTCAAATGCCGATATGAAAATACCGCGGCGTAAATGTGAACGTTTACGCTTGATTCATAGACAACATAAAGGCGTTTGATAAAGTACGTGATAAAAAATTAATGGAGATTTTAAAAAGCAATCGTCTGCATGCTGAAGACATTAGAATAATAGATAACTACGCTGGCACCAAAAGGGTGCAGACAAGAAGATGGATTCGCCGTGGTGTCTGGCAATGATGGAAACATTTTCCTCTCCTCTTTAATAGATATGTATTGAGGAACCACAGAACTAGACTAAATGACCGAGAAGTCAGCATAAACTATCGAGTAAGTAGCAACATTCGCTACGCTGATGAGACTGCATAGCATAAAAGGCCTACAAAGATTTTTGGACTGAGTAGGTATATTCAGCTAGTTTGAATAAAGAAGTGGAGATTTCAAATATATATTTAACAAGTTCAGCAATAAAAATATCTAACAACAAACGTAATAAATAACGGTCATGATTTTAAACATCCATAGGGGATCGGACATTAAATAAGAAGATTCGTCATATGTGATGCTAATACTTTCAGCGCTGTATACATATAGATAAATAATAAATATTCTTCTTCGGCGGTGCTTCATTACGAGGATGATTGCCGCTCGGCTTATATAGCCATTAGTGGGATTTGTAATTAAACGGTAGTGTTGACAAAGATCAACGTTGTATTCCAAACATGTGCAATTTTGAACACAAAATCAATTGAGCCTGTCCCAGATATTGTGATTTGTATGATTAAATAGACTCTAACAAAATATTTTTTTTTTAACAATTGCGTACACGTATCGCATCAATATTCTAACTATTTTCAAACTAAGCTAAAGGCTTGTGCTATGAAAATATAATTAACTTACTGTTTTTTCCGACCAATGGATCACTAGGCGAGTATCTGAATCACAGGACCAACAAACACGTCATAATAATGTAGTGATTTTCTTTATAAAAATAAAATAATATTATAAACAATTGAATAAAAATAATCACTGATTTTGTAATCTTTTTGAATGCAAATCAGTTTCTTTAGACTCATTTACAGTGTATTTTTTTGTCTGATACGTTAACCTATACATTAATCGATTAAAGTGTTATGAAAAGCACAATATTGTAAAATAAAATCAAAAATATATTTTGAAAAATATATTAAACGTTTTAAGACGTTACTGTATTACTGTTACTATTTCCTTATTATAAATATATTGGATAGACAAAAAAATGGTTTATTGAGTATGCGTTATCGAAGGGGAGTTAACTGGAATAATAAAACAGCGATCTATCATCATTTATCAAAGCGTCACATCTCACTTCTAAAAAAATTATTCTATACATAATTCTTTTACCATCCTTAACTCAACTCAATGCCTATGTAAACTAAAAAATATCCACCCTATAATTGATTCTCATATTCTATATTAAAAATGTTTTTAAAATTTCAGATTTTATTTTTATTTTCAATATAAAAAATATTCTTTTGATATTACTGATATATTTTGATCTGGTGATTAAAAGTTTTTCTGTATTGAGCATTACTTTTTTTTTTAAATGTGAAATGTATTGTAATCCTTGAAAATACTCACACCCACGTATTAATAAGTTTTCTATATTTCAAGAATTCAGAAAATCCTTAAACTCCAGCCTTTCAGAAAATCGAAAAACCGGAGTATACTGTTGCTTAAGAAAAACTTTAGTTTTTGAAACAGTTCAGTCACTCTGACACACGAAACTGTCAAAATAAATGTTCTAACTTTAATGTGGATGTTTATGAGGGTGAAAATTTCGAGGAAATTAAATTAATGTTTCTAATGGCCTTTCGAAATGATGAAAGCAAGTAATTCAAGTTATAATTCTGACGGAATGGCTTTAATCGAGCGTTGCGACAAATATTATTCGTCGTTTACGTTCCTCAAGTAGGTCATACAAGTTTGCAACCTCAAATGCTTGAATGGGTGGAATCGCGACCAGTGGCCAGTGACCAGAACCCGTTCAGTATTTGTGTTATTATTTTCTAAAACTATCTACAATTATTATATATATATTTGTATATAATAATGCGACGGGATAACTTGAGCCCATAATTGTTTTATTTTATACAAGATACTGTATTTCAAGCATGTACCCAAAATTGAATAACTTTCTTTACTTTAGAGAATTAAGTCTATAAATATGAATTAAATATATTAATTAGAAATATATACATATAAGAGATCCAGTTTGGAATCCCGGTGGCGCAATAACAATATTTTTCGATAAAATTGATTTTATATGTATATCTTTCTAATTAATATATTTAATTCATATTTAAAATATCACAGACCTATCAACTACTACTTACAACTTCACAATAAGAATGTGTTCTCCTAATAATTAAGTCTATGTAAAAAATAATCAATAATTACACGCATTTAAGATAGGTACTCAAGTTCACGACTTCTGGTAAGTAAACAGTAACTGATGACATAAGCAACTCGACTTGATTCATCCTGAACGAGATCACTTTTCTAGTTTATAGTATATTATTTAATTTATCTATACAAGTTTTATCATTGATTATAAAATTGGTGTTGAACAATGCTTATCTCACCAAAATATTAAAATATTGCGTTGAAATAAGTCATATTTTAAAGCCTTTTGTGCCATCAGAGTATATGGTGGCTCGTGTTAATGATTATGTAGACTAGTTAGGGTCACCAATAGGGATTGTTTGTGTCAAAAGCATGTGTGGAGTGAGAATCGAGAGCCATATATCTCGTATAATATATGAAAAGTTACCAATTACCATGTGGGCGTATTATGAATGAAATAGTACTTACGACAGTTGCGTTTATTTACAAAAAAGCACAATTGAATTTATACTGTTTGTTATATTATACAAAGATCTAGTTAAACGTAATTCATTGAAGGCGGTGACGAGGTGCTTGCGAGAAGATGTGTCCGAGGAGTTGGCCAGGAGAAGAGTGAGTGGTTCTGGTGGTTACTCAAACTGGTTCGATCGCAACATATTTTTGCCTGCAATTTAGCGAGTACCAGACGGACTGTATGGCTGTTGATTATTTATTTATGCAGATTTGTGAAGCGCGAGCAGGACCACCACGAGCTCATTAAATTTACGTAATATTATCAGTAATTGATACGGCAGTAACTTTGCGGTGCAACATGATTATTAGTATCAATAAACTAATCTTTTTACACACGTTCAATTATAGTTTTGTCACTGCTATTTGAAAGGTGTCCCACTAATCATCGGGTGTAAATTATAACTTAGCTAAATATAGTTCGGTGACGGGGGGATGAAGTATTAGGCAACGTAATAAAATGAATAAGTTTTTTTCCCAAATCTTTTTTCTTTTGAATTTCGACGGTTTCGAAGTAATTTATTATTAAACCTTTGTTAGGTAGCAAGTGTAGAAGTTTTATTAATTAAAAAAAATAATAATTATGTCCAACCACAAAGTAAACGCTGAATATCAAATATAGGAGAAGTTTTATTTTACGGTAATCGAACAACGATTAGTTTCAATTATGTGATTAGAAAAATTCCGAGGAATTAGGCAGGCAGGCAACGGTGATCATCTCTATTCTCGTATTATGATTTCTCGTGGTTTGAACGATGTATTTTTGTATTTTTAAAATGTCAATATATAAAACTGATATCATACTATATTATTAACTTCATATATCGTAATATTAACCGGTTTGTTATTTAGTTTTAACTATAGAGAAGTTTACAATTTAAGTTAAATATTAAAACACTAAATTTTGCTTTTAATTATTTTATTTGAATATATCTTCGACCTTTTTTTACACAAAGCATAATATTATATGTTCTCTCAACGTGATATAATATTTCCTTTCTCAAATTCATTAAAGACATACCCGGCTCTCGGCGAAAGCCGCCAATTAAGACATTCATAGATTAATTGAGCTAATTTTAATTATATTGTAATACACACCCCACACAAATCGTCTTTGATGCTTTAGCGTCAACCGTGTTTATAGACAAAGATCCTTCCTACCCTAATGCCAATGACAGACTCGCTTCAAATCAATAAAGGCGCCACGTAGAGCGAGCTAAATTGATTCTCTGATGAGTGACTCTGTGATGTATATCTGGACATACTCGCAAATAATCCTTATCATATATTACGTTTCCCCATCTATTTCTGAATTTCTGGACGTCTTGGATCTATTGTATGTACTGAATCTATTGGATCCAGAAAGAAGCTATAGTATAATTATGACCGTATAGTGGTTGATTCAATGACCAGGTCTTTAATACCTCTAGGTTAAGATTACTAAAATGTTTACTCTTTTATGTACTTAATAACAGTAGATACGTAAATATATATTTTATTTGAAATGAAGTGTACATTGTAAATCAAAACATTGCGAAATGGTACAAATTTTGAGCTGTCATCTATCTTATCTATGGTTATCTCGCGTCGTATATGATGAGCTGTGAATGAAATCGTACGAATTTTTTATATGGTCGTATTTGACATGATGCGACGCTAATAGATTGCATTATTTACGTGAGTTTAATTATTATTTATGTAAACATGATTTCAGTTTTTTAACCCTTCCCAAACCATTATGAAAAGGGAATTGTACGAAAACAATTATTTTTCAATTCAATCCGTGATAAAATTAATATGTTGGTTAAAATACCATTTGACAGAGATAACACTATTTTTACAGTGAAAAGAACAACAAACATACATATAGAATTGTCTCTCTCAATAATTAAATGAAGAGAGATAAGAAAGAAGGACACATTGTATAGGACTTAATGAATGCTCTAAATTGTGTCATTAATAATTTTTTTCAAAATTGAATGCTCAATATTTAGAGAAAATTCGTGCCATTAAAGCCAATTAATCTAATAAAAACATTTTTTTTCACTGTTATTTACGGTAACACGAGTTAACAGCATGGCTGCGTTCGGGTATTTTATATCATGGTGTGGTAAAGGTTAAGAATTTATTTAAGTGGAATAAATTAATACGTAATACTAATAATCTTACATTAATTCCAGGGAAGGCACTCGCAGATAAGTAATCGACGGCAGCCGATTGATTAGCCAGCGGTAGCGGCTGCGTGACCAGTTTTCATTTCAATACAAAAATTCATTTTTATATTGCTTTAATAATGTACCATGTAGTTTACTTTGTCTATATTTACAGTAAGAAAAAATGAAATATTAGTAAAACGATACGTGCTATAGAATAGAACATACACATTGTTATCTTAAATTGAAGTGCATTTAAAGAAATTTAATAACATACCTGTACTAAAATTATCGAGTAATCATATTGAAGAATAATATATGGACAGGTGAACAAATTAATTTAAAATCCCACGTGAAAAATATTTTGTGTAAAACCGTTTTTAACTGCAAATATAAGACATCAGTGACATATATTGCACAATGCTAAAAGATTGTAAATGGATATTAATATTCATTATTATTTTTGGTACCTGTAGGTACTGCCATTTATTTAGTGGATTTTTAAAGAAAAAGACCACTACCAATAAATACAGATAAAATAGCGACTAAGTACAATATTATTATTGATTTGTTTTGAACTAAACATTTTTTTCATTAATGAGTACTTACATATTATGGAAATATACAACACATTATTTACTAAAACTTTTCAGTTTGAAGGGTTTAAGGGCAATACAAAATGATTTTTGTGTACATGGGACCATAGTATGTATATTTCGATAAAAAACTCAATACAGTTAGAACTGTTTCTTTTTACCCAAATATCAAAGAACACTTGTCAAATACAACATCAAGTCTTATTTGATTAAAGTTTGTTTATATTTTCCATTTCTAAAGATATTTTTTTATTCTCACCCACATTTCTACGACAAAAATGATTTAAATGAACTTTAATTTTTCAGATTCTATAAGAGATTAGGCGATTAACCCGGTTCATACGGTGACGTACGGTGGCATAGCTTTTTTTTAAATAACGTTACTGAACTGTTATAAAATTATTATATTATATATTGTGGGGTTGAGCGCCATTGTGAGGTGTAGGCCACGGCTTGCCCCTCCACCGACTAGCTACAACGGAGACATGAGTAGCGAGTCTTTCCTTATCAGATGCTACCTACTTACCATGGTGTGAAGATCCATCTTAACCATCACTGGGAAAAAATAAGATGATATTTTAGATGTGATATTTCAGAATGAAAAAATCAATAAATATTAATTGAATTTATTTAAATTGACACGTGGGACATGAATACTATTAAAAAATTTCGAACTCAAAAAAATGTATGTACAAATCTACTTAAATGTGAACTGCGACGATACTGATGCGTCGATCAGTTTCAATTCTTCTAGTACGCATTGCAAAACACGACATCTTCTCGGATCCGTCTCTCGTGGTGTCCTGGGAGCACCATCTGCTGAGGTATCCGAGTGCCTGGCAATTTCGGTCAGGCACTCCTTCCGCCATCGGCACATGTACGCGTCCTCTTCTCCAAGGTGGACCATTGTGAGATAATGTCGACGGGTGTTGGAATTAAACCGTGATTTTGCGTGGTAAATTATTGTAACATCGTAGCAAAATCAATTTCTTCTAGGTAGGAAGAAATTTTATGAGGCGTAAAAAATTTACAAAGGATTCAAAAGAAAGAACCAAAAAAAAAAGAAAAGACAGAAGGAAGGAAAGAAAGAGGAAAAAGAAGGTAAATTTCAATTATTTCCTGTAACAATAGAAATTTTTACGATATAATTAGAATTTGTAATGCTAGAAATGAGTGCGTTATGAGGTTGACTAAAAAAACCGTTATTATTACCCTTCATTGTCATCCTGAGCGCGACGTTCCCAGGTCAATTTGGCGTCGTATTTGCTCTCGGATACTATTTAGGCTCCATCTCCAAGAAAAAAAAATTGAAAACACGCGGGACGGCCACGCCGCCCGCAGAGCGTTATTTACAGCGCAACACGCGAATGCCAAGTGCCGCTACTTCGCGCCGGTCTGAAACGTACCCGGTCGCCTAGCGACCAACTTTGAAACTGGTGATGGCGTTCCGCTCTACGCGTAAAATTTACTAACGATGGAGATCTTAGTTTTATTTAGGTACTACGTTTTTTTTTTTGTATCTGAAACTTTATAACGTTGCAATATAGCAATTGTTGAGGGCATATAACTGAAAAATATGCCTGCCCCGGCGCATCGACATATCAACTGACAGCCGAACATAAAATCTATAAAATCTTCACTTTCGAGTGTTTTTATTAAGAACTAGGTAGATTAAATAAATGTTTTCAATTTTAATATATTATTTCAGTGCACGCCTCATTTTATTTTACTGAAAATAATGTGACATCTTTTATCATTAGAAATCAGAACTATCAAAATCGTATATAATTAGGGCGACATCTGCTTTTATATGTTCAAGATTTTTCAATATTTATTTTCAGTTCTGATTAGACAGTTCAGAGCATTCCGGGTAGAGAGGAGTGTTAATTATACCTACATACTATTTTTATATTTAATTTTTTATTAACTGCAAATTGATTTACTAATTAAAGAAATACAATAAACACACTAACCTGTTACTATTAACCGATACGTAACAGATATTATCTATCCACATTATGGCGTCTAATTGCTGACATAACTCACGCTAACGTTCTGGGTCCTAAAACCGTTAGGGCAAATATTGACATATTCATTATTAGTACAACAGCTCATAATAAGCTTGCAGATTCAATACAAATTCGTACGAAATAATAACATTACTTATATGACCTTTTATAATTTGAAACGTGAAATCTACCACAATAAAATAACCTGTTATTATTTAGTCATTTATCCAATGAAATAGATACAAATATTTATGTACAATAATTGTAAATATAAATAATATTATAAATATTTTCTTCAGTAGGTATTTTTGGTAAGTTTTTATATTAATAATTGATATTGCTACATATATATATACATATATCTTAATATTATGCTCTCTCCATATTATTCAAAAATTACAGGTAAAATACATGCATGTCGATATATAATTTGTGCAAAGACCTTAGTAAATTTTTCTAAAGTTTTTGGTGAAATTTTGTGGAATTCCATGATTATTTTGTAAATTAACTTAAAACACTTTTAATATTAATAATAGTAAGATGTTCCTAAAACGTTATAACGTTAAATATAATAAAATATAGTGAAATAAACTCAATTTACATAATAACCTAAGTAAACTTTAAGTACTGGGTGACTCAATCAGACATTTTAAATATACGCCAGACCAATAGATATTATTTTATTAATTGTAATTATAATATTAGTGAACAAATATTATAATAATAATTTAAATAAGAAAAGAGTATAGTCGTTAATTCCGCCATTATGGCGAACATTAATATTTGCATCTCCGACACATATCTTCGGCAACATCGATATAGGCTACATAGGACCAACCTGACAGTGGATACGGTTAGTGCAAGAGCTATTGCTCAGCTGAACTGACTGCATCGGAGACGGATATTTTCTGTGACAGTGAAGGACGGGAGTGAACAAACATTTCTCCTCTCTAGCTACCCGCTGACTTTCTATACGAAATACTAAATACACTTATTTTTCTCTTATATTTGTAGAAAATATTTTTTGTATACTATTGTGCTATACCGTAAAATCACACAACTTTGATCAAAGTTGTCAATAGAAATGTAATATCGATTAGCACTAACATGGATATTATATTCACAGATATATTTTCTGAATAATTACAACTGATAATTCTGGCGTCTATCAGATTACTCAAAGGTATTTGAGATTCCGTAAAAATAAAGTAGATGGTTCTTTCAAGTAATGGAACGATTAAATGTATTAATAAAAATTTGTCGCTAAAAATATCGTCGCTGTAGCATAGTTGGATAATGCACCTTCCCCGGTTTGATCCAGGTTCGAATCCCGGTGGCGCAACAACATTTTATATGTATATCTTTCTAATTAATATATTTAATTCATATTTAAAATATCACAAACCTATGTTCTGAATAATTACAACTTCACAATAAGAATGTGTTCTCATAATAATATCATATTCTTCATGACACAAGCTCAATTCAAAAACAGAATTATGACATTCTTGAGTAATAGCTGTTCAAACGTGTAAAACGATCCTAACATAAAGCAATGCTTTTAACGACAAGGACTCTCGGCATCGGCATACCACGGAATGATTCTGTTGATTTTAAAACTCACGCACTTGGGTATTTTATTTGTATTAATCATAAACGGGTGTATATAACATAAAACATGTTATATTCACAATTGTCTTAAATGTTCCTGTATTGTTCTATAATGCCAATCCTAGGTTAATTTATCACGGGTCTTAATGACCTGTTGATAGTCTATATACGGAAAAAAAATAACCGTTTAATCGAGAAAGACAAGTTAATAATTTCGATATGATTTAGTCAGAATGGTAAATCAATTAATATATGTAATGAAAATAGGATCAGAAACATTGGATACTTTAGCAACTTAAAAATGTTGGTATAAAGTTGTTCTCTGGATTGCCCAATATTCCACAAATATATTAAGTTTATTCCCAAGGAAATGAAGTTTGGCACTATGTTGGATGAGCTCTCACGTTATGGCTTATAAAAAATACTTACATTTTCAATTGAATATTCTTTTCCAAATATATTTACCGAAAAATACGAAAAATTAGGTTTATTACGCGTAAGCAAAATGTCAATTTTTGTCATTCAATCTGATAATAAAGCGTATTTTAGCAATATTTGAATATGTCCAAGAACACACAATTACTGGATTTTCACCTACACAGGCACTGTTATTAAACAAATAAGAGATATCTCATAGAGACAAAGCTTTTTATTATATTCAATGGAAGTATTGGTAATTACAAGTAGGTCGTAAGCCCTGTAATTACACATACATCCATATCTTTCCATTAAATATAATAAAAAAGTGCTCTGTTGTACTGTGTATTGGTTACGTTAAGGATTTTTATATTGATGCAAGCTTTAAAAATGGTTTTAAAAAAAAACGTCTGAAATATAGGAATATTGTTTTAAAAATATACTGAAAAAAATTTTTTTTTTACATTATACAGAAAATTTTCACCTAAGAAACCTTTTTTTATTTCAGAAAAGTAATATATAAATAAAATAACATGCTAGAGCAATGTCGGGAAAAAAAATATCATATTAATAGGTAAATATTATATCAATTTAAATGACTGACACTATCCTCAACAATTACAGAATAGAAGATACTATACTATAGGTGATTACTTTTTAGAGTTATAGTAAATTATCAATTCATAAAGGATGTTACCAATTAAACATCAACTCTAAATTATCGTCATCACAATCTACTCGTAAAATACTGCGTAAAAGGGTATAGTGAAAAAACCCGCGTACACCGGATTTAACAAGCGATTAATTATATTATTATGATTTTATTCATTATTATGACATTAAAATATTATACGTAAATTCAATTTTTTTAAAGTTTAAGCGTTGTAAATAAATGAATAATTGCAGATAATACAGTATCTCTAACAAATAACAATGAGAATTTACAACATTTTCTGAACCAATTAGTGAAGATATGCAAGACTTTTACGTTAGAACTTAATACAACTAAAACAAAATATATGCTCATCATCAAACAAAACACAGCTGACAATGAAAGTCTTTATATTGCTGGAACGAAATTGGAGAAGATACACAAAGTATTATATACCTAGGTTGCAATATATAATAAATAAAATATGGGATTCTTCTGTTGAATTCAAATGCCACATTATGTGGTGAGACATCCAGAGAAGTATGAGATCTTACACTTCATAATGCAGGAAAATATTGCTGGAAGTCGGTGTCCTATAAGAAGGAGAACACGATGGCTGAAGAACCTAAGACAGTGGTTTGGCCAGTCTACTGTAGAGCTTTCCGGGCCGCAGTGAACTAAGTAAAGATAGCCAACACAACAGCCAACGTTCGTTGAACGAATATGGCACGTGATAAAAGTCAAGTGATTATTTTTTTAAATATGAATTAAATATATTAATTAAAAAGAAATACATATAAAATGTTTTTGCGCCACCAGAATTCAAACCTGGATCTCTTTCTAAACCGGGGAAGGTGCATTATCCAACTATGCTACAGCGACGATATTTTTAGCGACACATTTTTGAACCTATATGTTACCTTTTGGATATTAATACATTTAATCGTTCCATTATTTGAAAGAGCCATCTACCTTATTTTTACGGAATCTCAAATACCTTCAAGTAATCTGATAGCAGATGCCAGAATTTTCAATTCATGTTTATTAAAATTTGGACACATTGATACAACTTTATTATTAGGAGAACACATTCTTATTGTGATTCGAAGTTGATTCAGAACATATGTCTGTGATATTTTAAATATATTAATTAGAAAAATATACATATAAAATCAATTTTATCGAAAGAGGATTTTAGGATTCGAACCTGGATCTCTTTAATTAATATATTTAGTTCATATTTAAAATATCACAGACCTTTGTTCTGAATAATTACAACTTTACAATAAGAATGTGTTCTCCTGAGATTATTTTTTTACCTACGCAAACCAGCAGTGGTAATTCGTAGCAATCCTATATTTAATAAGTTTTTTTCGTTCGCGTTGCATAGCAAAACAATATCCATGTCCGGCAGTAACAGCTGTCCGTGTCGCAACCTAATTTCGGGTAATTATTGATGTTTTTAACGGGTTTAATTACGTGTGTCGTTCTGTCACAGTACATCTGTTCGGATGAACGAATAGTGACTGAAATTTACCGACAGAAAATCAAAATTTTATGTCGTTAATATTAATATACGCTACCAAATAATCTCATTTTCTTTATGTATCCTTATCGTTAACGTAAAAAAAATAATTGTAGTAATAGTAATGTTCCTTTAATATGTTAACACTGGCACGCAATTGAGTTTACGTTGTTCAAATTAAACAATATTAGTTATGACAGAATTATGTTTATACGAGAGATTCTTAATTTAAAACCACGTCACCGGATAAACTTGTGTGTCATGAGTTATATTTTAATCTTCTTTGCCTGGTGTAAATCTTGAATCACCTTTAACTTGAATATTTTTCTCAGTAATACCTTTCATAATCAATACTTCAATTTTTTGGTTTTCATCGGAAAATTTTGATAACCGAATTACGTTGATTTTGTGAATATTAATCATTGTAAAATGATAAAAAAAATATGCTGAAATATGGTTATTTAATAAATAATAATATAAATTAAATAATAATTTCTGTTTAGACCTAGATTTCAAGCCAGAGTGAGGCTAATAGCATTGTCAACGTGATTATTTTCCTCCAGCAAACAACGGTTTTCATCATATTTCAAAAGTGAAGAAATATGATCTAACTCGATTATTAATCAGTTAAGTGTTCACCGCTGTCGTAGATTCCGGTACTAGTCCACATCGGGTCGGAGAAATCCATCAAAATGGCTACTCTATCATGGCTTTATTCTCTTCATCAGCCTTTTTAAAATTGCGTAAGTCAAGGGGAATAATTTATTCATCACACGTTCAGTCTGAAGGTTAGATTACTCAAGTGTGAAATGTAAAAAGTTTGTAATATAGCCAACGATAACAGGCAACGAGTTTTAATATCACCAGAAAGCTATGGGCGCTATAAAATGCATTCAAACTGCCCTAAATTTATCTAAATAAGACTTAAAGAAGCATATGTAGGTTATATTCAAGAAACGGACTATATCGTGGATATCTTCCTCAAATTATGTATGCATATGAGAAATCCCAGAAAATCACAAATCAACCCTAATAGTCAATGTTCGCCGGATGAGACAAGTCTCAGAGAATTAGTAGAACTATGTCTCAAAGCATCAGTAAAGATAAATCTCTTGTACCGTGTACACGTGTTGAGATTTTAGTGAGTGACCGTCCATGTATACAGAATGATTGAGTGAGATTCGAGATACGCATATAAATCTAGAATCATAGACACCCTCAACGATTTATTTTTAAATTTAGACAAACAGAAGGTATTCAATTACAAACATATTACTCTCTAGAATGATAACAATTACAGTTTAGCTACAGATGCAATAATAGCCGTGACTTAAATGCAGTATTTATATTTTGTTACTCATATATATACACATATTTGTGAACTTTTTTTGCATTTTTTTTCATGGCGTAAATATTATTATGTTACTTTAATGTATTATTATTATTATTATTATATATATTATCTTTATGGTAAATCGTGCCTTCACAAAAAAAACCGATCACGCTGGAATAAACGAATTATTATTATTATTGTGGTCTTAACTGCCGCAGCGGAGATTTAAGAATTTGAATACTTTGGGTGAATTCCCAACGGACAAACATCAATGGCCAATGAACTGATATTTGACGTTTGAACATGCCGTAACGTACAATAAGCGTGAAGTAAGACGCAGAACAAGGGGAGGTGCTCGAATCTCTGAGACTTGACTTGTAACCCGTGGGCTATGAAATCAGAGAATTATTGATTCCGAAAAATCTCATGGGAGCATAATCTATATTTCAGAGATGTCTCGACAAGAGAGCCTGATAAAAATTTCATTCATCAATACGGGACTTACATTGGATGGAATGTCTAAAAATGAGTTAAAAAAGAATTTGGCGCCGATTATACAGTAAAATTAATTAAATTAACTGTTAAGATAATGGCTATAGCAAGCTTTTATATTAGTACAAAATAACATGTTACAGTATAAAGAAATGTATATTTAATTTTACTAATAATTATAAAATTTAAGATATTAATGTTTTTTATTTACTTTAAAATACATATAATTTTTAATCATTTAAACGATTCAACAAAAAGCCCTAGGAAATAACGTTATGGTAGTGTGATTTTCAGTAAATATAATAAACGCGAAATAAAATTGTAACATACAAAATTCAGTAAATATTTTTATTTACATAAAAATGCAACACCTGATAACTGTCATCAATTCACAATTTCTCAAATTAATTAATATACAAAAAAGTGAATTTTACTTGTAGTTAGTTTTGAAGATCCCATAAACACTAAAATAACTTTTAATTAAACGTGAAACAACGATATTTCTGTACAGATATTTATAACCGTGATATAATTATTATGATGTGTGGAGAAGCCAAACATTAAACTGAAATTTAAAATCTATCATTATTTTGATAGCTTCTAATGCGTCATCTTTTGATAAACTTTTTTTCGTTTATAGAGGGATCAAAGATAGGTAATAAATTTTCCTTGTCAAAAAATTGCGAATGCTGTACAATTTATAATTTTAGAAAATACTCACCCCCAAAAAGATACACATATTTAAAAATAATATTTGATTTTTGATACAAAAAGGTTGAGGGAACTTTGAGTTATACTATCTAATTTATTATCATTACTAACTTTTAAACATGCTTTAATCCTCTGGGGCATATTGATAACATGAATGCCACACTTTTTATATTGATTTACCATGTTTGATTTACTTCATATATTTTTTCAGAGCTATCCTTCAATATCTGTTTCACTTGATTGTGCAAACATCCTATATTTCTGTTATTATGTTGTAAATATAATATAATATTTTCTTAATTATCTTTTTTGTGCTTATACATCCGTCTCATGTGTATATATTGTTTACACGAACCATATTTCGCATTTGCACCTTTTATATATTTTTTTATTAATCTATTTATAGGTTTCAATTCCATATGTTGCGTTGGTAACATAACCCCATTATATAAGTACAGCTAGTTTTGTTTAAATGATAAATTCCTGTTAATGATTACTGTGTTGCTTCTATCTATAGCATAGCTTAGTGAATTTTGTTCTCAATATGGGTATTATTTTTTCGGATAATTTAAACACTCACGATTACATTAATTCAAAATGCTTGATAATTAATAATCTTAACAATAAAGCAAACAACAAAAACGATAGGAAATATGTCAAATCCATTTTTTTTTTAATTCACGGATTTTTGCTAATTTACGAATATTTAATATAAAATATTCAACATAAATTTTTATTTCATATTCGTATTATCAAAAGACGTATGTTAATCTGACATGTATGGTAAGTACAAAAAATATCAAAATGACAGATAGAGATTAAGTCGTAAGTCAATGAGTTGAGAAATTTTCGACGGAGCGACGAGTGTCCTGCCGCCGACGGTCGGCTCGCTACGGGGCGCCGTTTGAACCAAGTTTCAGTGCATCGTTTGACGTCGCCGGTGCGGGTCGGACGCTCGATGTTCCAACTATAAAAATCTCTTCACTAATTTTGCGAAAACTTTTACTGCGAAAATGTAGAAAGTTTATTACATTTAACTAAGAAAATGACACAATGAAGATAATTAAAAACTTTCATGCTCTTACAGTTAAAATGAACATTTTATGGTCACCTCTGTAAAAAGTTTGTTCATTGATTTTTGTTTGTACATAGTTTTACAATTATTGTTAAAATTATTTAACTTTGAAATTACTAGTGTAAATGACAATTTTTTGGTGATTAAAAAATGTGAATAGTGTTGACACCTATATTTTAACATTAAATGACTCTGATGTAGGTAAGTAGCAACGCTATGTTTCAATAATTATAATAAATAATATTCATCATTGTGTAACAATAATAATAATTAATGGATGAAATATTTCTGACCCAATAGCACAATTTAAAAATACTTAAGTCTCGAACAATTTATTTATTCGTACTGTCGAAAAAATATATAATTACAAAACGTACTCTTGAGAGTTTTTCATTATTATGCAACAAACGTTTAAGGCTTTATTTATCGGCACTTTTGAGATAATATGAACTAAAAATGTGTCACTATTTTAACATAAAAAACAACTAATTTACTTTAATACAGTAGTTTTTTTTTATCGAAATTGTTCCCGTCGGTGAAAAGTTGTAATAAAAATAAACGAAATAAATAATGTTTTGTACGAAAAAAAAAGTCCAATTAAAAAAAACCAAAGGCCTTCCGACCCCAAGTTGTGGTATTTTTAGCCATGAAATGAATTACCTGTAGTTTTTGGTATTTTCGGATGTACACTTTTTTTTGGGACACATTGTATATTTTGTAAAAGTCACTTGTATAATGTCAGCCAATTATTGCTATAATTAGAATTTAATTAATATTCTCAATGAAAAAGCTTGATTGGATAAGATTCAACAAGTTTCCCGTTCTAATCAACTCAAACATTTAGTGTATTTTTTTACATTAAATAAATTTAGTATTATTGTTCTCTAAAGTACTTACCTTTTGAAAGGGAATCCTTTTTTATGAAAACAAATTAATGGAAAATTTTATCAATTTTTTAATCATAAACAATTTATTTTATCTCAATTATGATTTGTGTGAAATTTATATGACTTGTTTGAACTGAGGCTTTATAAAATATAATGTTTTATTTTTCTTCGTTAATAGAGTAACTCCAAACTTCTAGAGACAAAAGCATAGGCAAAACAGTGATAAAATGGAGTCCGGACGCCATTTTTGTAATATTTATTTTCAAAAATCAGATTTCAGATCGTTTGTTAGTAACTAACTGCCACCACGGGGGTAGGTAGAGAGGATGGAACGCCTCACTCTTCTATTCTAAAACGTACTTTCTTCCACATTTATTCATCTTCTAATGCAGACTAGATCTAGTTTACCTGATCAAGCAAGGTCTGATTTGGATGTCCTCTATTTTTGATGCCACCAATACTCGCATCATATACCTTTCTTACCATTCTTTCCTCGTTCATTCATTCAACACGTCTTATCTACCTAGACAACCATTTTTTATCCTGTAAACTTTGATAAGATCAGCTTTACATTATTTTCTAATTTAAAATTTTTTTCCCTGTCAGAAATTAATTTGTAACATAAATTTTAAAAGCAATATTAATAAATAAAGTAAAAGGCACTGTTATTAAACAAATAATAGATAAATAATAATTGATTAATGGGTGAGAATGGTGAACGTTATATTTGTATAAAGTAATCACTTTAGTCAGTCGAAGACAGGTTATAGTATATATAACTCTAGACTTGAATAGCCCTGTAATTTTTATTTCCATTAAATATAATAAAAAAATAGTTTTGTCTCTATGAGACATTTATTATTTGTTCAAAATGTATCAATATTATGGAAAAATATATCAATAATGAAAATTGAAAGAGAAATTTAAGTAATATATTATTGTGATGAAAACCATATTTGGTTTATAGTTTACTTCCAATGGACAATTTCATGGTGGTTTTTGATTCCAGGAGTTTGTTCCTTGTTATAGTAATCACGTAAAGAAAGCGTTGAACCATTGAATAGCGCTGCAGAACTAGAATTAGCCGAACATTACGTGAGCAGATTCCCCAATCGATTCATGAAAAATCTTGTGTTGATTTTGAATCACTTTTATATTTTACGATGGATCATAAGGCAGTTCTCGCCTCTAGCACTCTTTATCATTTAGGGCGTCCCGTATGATGTGTCCGAAATACTTAACATTTTTGCTGACTTATAGATCCTTCCCACTCAGGCGTATAGAAAGATTTCCTTCCTTTATTGAATAATGCTTAATTTAATATCTAAAAATACATGTTTTAGTAGTAATTTAAAAGCGGTATGTAATGTTAATGTTTTAAATGGAAGTAAACTCTTAAATAAACTTATTATCTGCTCCGTGGTTAAGCCAGAGATGCATCACCCATAAATTCTGAGTAGTTTTTCAACTCGGATCATTCATCATTACGTTTTAAAGGAAGAATGAACATATATATTTAATAAACATGTTTCAATGTTTGGGGATTATTAGTTTCAAATAATTATATAGTTTCCAACAAAGAAAATTATGATTGAGTAAGGTAAAATTTGTACCTTAGAGATGTAAGTACACTTTTTTGGTTTGTGATAACCAGTAAATGAATAAACATGAAATAAAGTGTACATATAGGAGGAGAAGGGTTTTGAACATTGGTTGTGGGACGAGAAACGTTCTACACATATTCTTGGTGGAAACATAAATCCGTAAGTTTATGACCCATTTAAGCAACAGAAAAATTATTTACTCTTCGAAAATTAAATCTTTGTGTAAACAAGGCGTTTTTTTAAAAAAAGTCGCGGAACTATTTAATGCCATAAGTGGTACCAAAGTGATCATGCGGGTGACACCAAAATGAAAATATTGGGACAAGAAATTAGCTTTAGTTCATGTCTATGTTTTTGTTTTAGGAATGTAAATGTGTTGTTGTAGATGATATTTATTAGTACTGAAAACCTGGGTGTAAGTCTAAAATTACCTAAGTCCACTTTTGCTTAAGAGCTGCAAATGTGAATGTTCAATTAACGTTATTTTAGGTCTTAGTAAAGTCATATTTTTCAAATGCGAAATATCGAAAGTCCAGCGTTTGAGTTCCATGTTTGCAAAAAATACCTTAAAAAAAAGAAAGATTCTTTGATTAAATGTTAACCAGCTTCTCTTTTGATCAACGATAGACAATGACACAAATAATGAAACTGTGTGTATGATGTAGAACGAGTCTAAAAACAGACAAAGATAATGAAGTGGCATTGTATATTTTGATGTTGGCCAGTGAAGCAATGAATAATAGTGATATTGAAGAATATATATATATATTTTTCTTTTTTCGTAGAGAGCAATCACTTTGTGGTTTGATATATTAGATTAAATAAAACACAATCACTTTGTATAAAACCACGAATTTAAATAAACGCCAAATTTATATTCTGTTTTTCCTCTTTATGTATGTATAAGTGCACTCTTTTTGTATTTATAGTAAGTTTTAAATATGCCCTGACGAAGCTTGAGCTAAGCGAAACCGGTTGGCGATTAATACAATTCGTGAGTTTATACAAAGTGATTGTGTTTTATTTAGAGTAATATTTTAGTCGGACACATTTGGTGCTGAAAAAAATTGAAATATGATGGATATGGTATTTTTCTTCTTTAATGTTAAAGTTATTTACTATACATTTTTGTTATATTGCCATAGGCACATAGATATTGAAGAATTGAAGATCACGCACTAAGAGTTAAATAGATAAAATAATAAATTAAATGTATCAATAAGAAAGATATACAGATAAAATAAATTTATCGTAAACATTTTTTGTTAACACCCGGACATGAACTAGGAACCCTTGCTATCCGGGGAAGTGCGCTACGGCGCTATTACACCACGGCACTATAGTAAGATAACAACAATGTTTCAAACTTATATGTTGCATTTATAAATTAATACATCTGTCATTCCATTATTTGAAAGCAATTGTTATATGCACGTTACTCAAATACCTTTGAGTAAAATCCGATAGTGAAATAATGTGTTCTCCTTAAAAATAAAAAAAGATAAAATAACGTTTATTTAATTTATACACATTTTTATCTATATACTGGGGTTTTATATTGCAACATGGTTGTTTGTTCTAGCGGTAAGATACTCTCCTTATATTCTAGTGATAAGGGTTTTGAGGCTTGGCCCGTAGGATCACGAGGATAGTTATATTTTCATAGTATTACTACGGTACAAATTTTAACGTGACGTATTACATGTACGCGTCTGTTAACGAAATCTTGAAAACATACTATGTATTAGACTTACTAAAAATTATATACTTTTGTAGAAATTTACACATCGGAACGCCAAGCCGCAGTTGTGCGATAAATTGAGTTAATATCATTAAATGACTAATTATACCTTTTGACTAGGTTTCTAGATTTCTTACTACAAAAATATACTTGAAATATATAATGTTTTCTTGGATAATTCCATGAAATGAAACGATGAGAGAATGGCAAAGAAAATATACGAGGCAAGTGTAAAATTAACTGTTAAAAGCTTCAACTTAAGATCTAAGAAAGTAGAAAGAGGTAAGAGAGGTATGCTAGTAAGTATAGAAGAGTTTTGCATTCTATACTATTATGTCTATCCCTGTGGAGAAATGGCGTAATCATATAATTTGATTTTGGAATATTCTGTTGATAAAATGCAAAGTTATCAGATAAATTTGGCAGTATGAAATCACGGCTCAAGACTACGAAATCCTAGTTATATTTTCGGCCAACATACCTTTCAACATGTTTGATGTTTTTAAAAGAGTTTAAAATTCATAATCGACAGACAAAAAATATTTTCTGAATTTTCCGATATAAGACAGGTACTTAAAACTCAGAATCTTACAGTACAGTTTACAAGAGAGATTTACAAATGCTTAAGAAAAATGGTATAATATTTTTTCGTTATCATCATCATTTTCGACCCTTATTGGTAGATCGGATGCTCAAATTTTATACATGGCAGTTCCATCTTCCCCTATCTTGTGCCGCTTTAGTACGTTGACCAAACAAGACACAATCTATCTTCATACAGGGGAAACTCACCCACCTGGGTAAGAAAATACACCTCTCTAGTCATTTCTCTGACATTCTCAAGACGTGTCCAAGCTATCTTAATTGAGATTTTTTTAAGAACACATTATTGTTGTAAAGTTGCAGTTTTTCAGAATAAAGTTTGTGGTATTTTTAATACAAATTAAATTAATCAACTAGAAGGATGTACAGAATAAATCTATTTATAGAAAAAACATTTTAGTCGCTACCGGGATACGAACCTGGACCTTTTCTTATCCGGAGAAACGCGTTATCCAGTTTCACCATGTCAACCAAGTACGTTGACGAAAATTTTTTGTACTTTCTTTCTGTATCTCTTTAAAATTGATACATTTGTTATTACATTTTTAAAATTATTTTTATCCCGGTAACAACTAAAATCTTTTTTCGATAAATAGATTTCTTCTGCACCTACATTTTTCTTACTTACTTACA
This sequence comes from Eubasilissa splendida, assembly GCA_031772225.1. Taxonomy (NCBI): domain Eukaryota; kingdom Metazoa; phylum Arthropoda; class Insecta; order Trichoptera; family Phryganeidae; genus Eubasilissa; species Eubasilissa splendida. The sequence goes on along the minus strand of CM062851.1, from coordinate 22,016,792 downwards.
ATCACGCCGTTTCTCCGCGGGGGTAGGCAGAAGAGATAGAGCGCCATACTATTTTGTCCTGACACACAATTCTCGCCTCATTCACATTCATACAAGCTCGCCGATTATTCTCTCCTTATCCGTTGCATATGACCAAACCACCTAAATAATCCTTTCTTAATCTTACTCACTATTCTAAAATCAACTTTACATTCTTTTCTTCTTTTTTCATTATTTACACTGTCATAAATGGATCTGCCACATATACGCCTAAATGATCTCATTTTCACTGCAGTCAGTCTAGTCTAAAAAAAAAATTCAATAATCCAAATTTTTCAAAATTAAAAATAAAAATCAATTAAACTTTTGAAGCGAATTCCGATCTACAAGATTTAGAGACCAAATTGATATTCCAAAACTAAAATATACCGTAACCCAAAACCACTATACTCATCAAGACATACATTTTTTTTAACAATCTTCCCATCACAATTAGAACAATTACAGACTACAATCAATTTGTACCACAAGTTTAAAAAATACATACACAAACTAACTGAAACATAAATTATCTCGTATAAACTCTTTCTCTAGACACGAGTCCTATTCTCATAAAGAAGAGATAAATGATAAATGAAATATATATATATATATCCTACTGATAATTCTAAAATGTATTATATTTTCTAATGTTAAAATAAAAAAATCAAATTAACTTTCGTTTCTCTTCTGCTAGCTCAGGCCTCACTTCCATACATCAGTGTCGGTACCAGGAGTCTATTGTGAAATGCTAGTCTTGCCTCAATTGACATGTTTTCATCAGCTATAATTCCATTCAAAGCGCCGTTCACTTTATTCCCTGCAGTCAGTCACCCTCCTTTCAATATCTTTCTCAGTCTGTCCGTTTATATCAAACATACTTCCTAAATACACAAACTCATTTACTTGTTCCAAACATTCATTACCTACAAGTATTTTGCACGCTGTCTTGCTTTCTTCCTTCTCAAATACCATTACTTTCGGCTTAATAATGTCGCTTTCCTTACATACATCATATATTCTACTCACTAGACACTGTAGTTCTTGTTCATTATTCGGCATTAATACATTTTTCTAGTTGATTCATATAATTTATATGAGATTTTGTTTATATTTAGATGTAGAGAATGATGTGGGTCGCCCTTATTTTAATACATATTCTATAATACTCATCTCCAAAAATAATAATGTCATTTAGGCAGCCTGGATTTTTGATCTTGCGAATCCATAATTGGGGATCACAACTTGAAAACCGGTCAGTTTGATCTTGACATAACTTCTTACCATCATTCTAAAGAAGAAACATAAAAAACCATCAAATTGAATAATACGTCAGTGCGTGTTCCCTGCACATGTGTACCTCTCTCGGGTCACACGACAAAATATGCAAGAGGATGTAGGTAGTACTAACACTACATACTAGGGCATGAATTACCAGTTTTCGGTAAACCGATATACTGGTAAATATGGCTAAATTCTATTACCGAATTACCGATAATTTTGGTAAATTATTTTTCACTTTTTAATGTATTCTTTTTAAACTACGATATTTACAGAAAGCAGGATCGTTGAGTATTTAGTTGTATGGTTCGTGTACCCGGTATTTTCTCTGGCGTAATATAATGCATACACGTGCGTTGGGAATCCGAGACTAACTATCGCTAAAATCACGTCAAGCTTATGGTACTTTATTGATTATTTATTATGCGTACCTTGGCGGCTGAATAGCCGGGAGACAGAATTGTCTCCCGACAAATACTTTTTAGTGTCTGAAGTTTTGTGAAGTCCATTTACACTATGCATTGTCTCTTTCAACATTTTATCACTGCAATTTCATCATATGTAGATATAATATATACCTTTGTATATAATATAATATGCAATCTTTGTGTAAAATAAATATCAATATGTAACAATTTGTATTTATTAAATTATTATTTTTTAATAAGTTGTTTTATATCATAATATAATGCATTTTTACATATTATATAATACATTTTTACATATTACATAATATAATGCATTACATTTTTGATACCTTCATAATTACTGATAAATTACCGGTAAACCGGTATTAATTTCGGAGTTTTACCGATTTACCGATAATGCCTTTTTCTGGTAAATTTGCATGCCCTACTACGTACATACAACAAACACCTGAAAGGCATTGTGTAACATGCCCAAAGCGATGTTGAATATCGATATATTAAATGTTACAATTTTAACCGGAAGAGATGTCGAATTGGTTTCTTAATAAGAGTGACATTCACTCAATATTTGCGGTTTGTTGTAATATATTATTATATAATATATTCACAATATGCAGTTTTTTGTATTAGACACTAAAAAGTATGAATGATACCTTTATCATTATTTAAAAAGGTAAAATGTGTATTGCTAAAAAGGATTTCTAAGGTGAGGGTCGGAGTCTTACTTTTCCACGATTCAATTGATATAAGGGATGTAATAAAAAGGCCTACCCTTTGAAATATACAAATTGAGGCTATTAGGGGAGAAATCGTGACAAAAGATGAAATGTGTTGATATTTATTAATATTATTGAATTTACCTTCACTGTGTTCTACTATTTTCTATCTTCTTAGGTCCCTTTTTCAGAAGGGATTACATATTTTTTAAATATACATATTACATGTATATGCATTTTATATATAATCTTAGGGATTTTTTTGTAAAAAATATGCTTAGTCTTTTTTTGCACGCCTTTTATATGTAGAAACGTAGCAAAATAATGAAAAAGTTAAAAATCATAATAAATTTTCAAATAACATTTCATGCAAATTTTGATAGAAATACTATTTATGATAATAATATTTTAACGCATTTCTATCAAACAAATTGTCATATTAATAATGTTTCAGATAGATTTCAATAGAAATACGGCAGAGAATCTGTCTCTTGATGTAACTTCAGCAAAATTTAACTTTTTACAATCATATTCTTTAAACTATTTTACAAAATTTGCTACAACTAGTTTTTTAATATACATACATATATATATATTATTTAAAAACATTAATTATTGTAAAAATTTTAATGAATATTCAAAAATTGAAAACAAAATATGGCTCTTCGGAACTGGTAACTAAATATGGCAAATCAATCAACAAATCTATTTAAAATTGTGACATCCCTCATTAGTGCAGTAAAACAAGCAAAAGTAAACAAAATTAGTTTTTATTATTTTATATACGCATGTATCACAAAAAATTCACGCTTTCAAATGAACTTTAGCTTATTAACAATATAAAATAAATATATTTACACATATTTACCTACTTCTGATAAGCTATTATTAAAATGTTATCTAAAATCCGTTTATTGTATTCTAAAAACTCTTCAGAACCATAATTAAGTTTTTACTCCATTAGTAGATACCTACATAATACGGACATACTAATTCAACATACCTACATGCCAAAGAAATCTGTTTCAACTCATAATTTACAAAATTCATTCAACACTATTATTAAAGAATTTTGTACAGTAAACCAGGTTATTGGAATCCTTTAAACTAAGATAGTGAGAGAAAAAATCATCAAAAAATTCGAATCTCAGTCGTTTAGATCTACCTTGTACTACTGTCATAACTTAAAATGTGAAACAATTTCAATTTCACCGCCTGCAGAGCGCAAGAGACAACCTAATCATAAAAACACAATTTATAGATAATCTGATGAGCTTATAAATAATATGCATTATCGAATTACCGGTATAATTTATATACATAGTATCTTCAAGATACTTTTTAACTAATTGCATTAATTCTAGTATTAGAGGACAATTATGTTCCTAATACAAATTAAATGTATCAATTACATGTAAAATAAATTTGCAAAAAAAAATATTTTTGTTGCTACCGAGATTTTATTATTATTTTTTTATTTTTTATTTTATTATAATTTTTTATTCTTAGAGAAACAAACAGTGTAACAATAATAACTGATAACTACATAATATATCAAAATAACACCAGTGAAGTTTCTTCGGAATTAAATACGTAGTACATAATAAACTGAAAAATAGTGTAGTCAAACAGACTGATAAATAAAAATACTTTAAAATACTAATTTAATTTATTAATTATAAATATATACAAATAAAATCAATTTTGTCGAAAAATATTGTTTTTCCGCTACCTAGTTAATACGCTAATAATTACAACTTCGCAATAAGAATGTGTACTCCTTAAAAATACTTTTACATAAAAATAAACTTAATAAACTATAAACTAGTATATATTAAAAAAAATTGTTATGGTATTTAATTATGTTTCCTTTATACTTAGCTTAACCCCCGTGGAATATTTAATAGGTACATTTGTACATATAGTAATTTCCGATAATCATCCAAATTTTTGTCAGTAATATATTTAATTGAATTACTTAATGACTGTTATTAATACTATCGGATTTATTTTCACAACTATGTTCTTCCGTAATCTTTTACTAAAATTTATTAAATAAAAATGTGCATTTGACAACTTATAACATCTCTATTTTTATGTTTAGTTAATATTCTATTTTTCATGATATAATATATTTTGACATATTTCGAGTATCACAGTAAATCATTTTTTATATTATCCAATTAATAAAATCTAAGTATGCTCATTTCAAGCTGACCCCAAAGGCGATACACTTGTCGTAGTTAGCTTAGTCGACTCAAAAGCATTTATCGTATACAAATAATACATTTACGATGAAAAGTATACATAATTACAATTATATTTGTTATTCTAGCATAATCAGATTGCGGGTTCCGATTTACCATGAAAACATTATATAATGAACAAAAAAAAAATACTAAAGTATTAAAAATAATAAAATCATACATAATTATATATTGAAAATAGTATTTCATGACTTTAAAAATTAAACGTATAGTATACGAAATTTGTAATAATCATCGTATTGATATATAATTGATGAATAATATTATAATTTATTAGCAGAAGTAATGTAATTATTAATAATCTAAAATATTATATAAAATGAAATAAACGATATGTGATGATACAATAATGAATAATGTAAAACGTAAATTTAAACATGATCGTATTTACTCCGCCCGTCATTTAAGAACTACTTCAAAGTCCTGTTAATAATAATAATTATTGAACTAATTATCTAAACGAAATAGAATTGATGACAACTCAAATAATTACTTCTGTCCAATAAACCCGTTGAATACGAAGATAAATCTCTGCCAGTAAATATGAACGGTCGATGATGTAAAACAGGTAAACTATATTACATAATCATGACAGATCAGCAATAGTTTATCTGTAATATAAACATTATATGTTCAAAGCAGACATTAAACATAATTTTACTCTCTAATTATAATTACTGTAATAACTGTATATATGTATATATATATATCTTATTATTTTAACTGAATTTTAATAATAATTTATGCACATCTATAAATTAAAGAAATAAAGTTGTTTAATGAATTATTTGGTAAAAGCATTCCATTCGAATTCCTCGTGAACCCACTAACACACGGTCTATGCTGAAAGCAAGGGTGGGGGTGATATAAACTTTTCGGAAGAAAACAAGTATTCTTCCTAAAATTCGGCATTTCTCTAACAACTTTTCTCCGATTTCAGCCTCCATTTACTTGTCTTATTAATAAAAAATGGAGCCTTATTCTTAAGGTTTCTTAATATAAAAGAATTACCAAATTTTTTATGGTCTGGAGATATCAATTAAATTATTGTCGTGATATTAGATAAATAGATAGTTTTACAGAAAAATTCTGATTCAAAATTCAAAGTTTTATTCCATATCCATTCTAAAAAAAATACTGATAAAAAAATCGATATATTTTATTTGTACCCTAGGTAGTCTGTGTTTTTTAAATAAGTTCACATAAATTGCATTTACTATGTGAGTTATTATGTTTATTACATACTAGCAATTTTTATCAAATTAATTTAATATTAATTTTATGTGAATAAGTTTTTAAACGGGCTTGCGCGAATGGTTTCTAGCCAATTGGCTAGTAGGTACATATAAATAGAACTATGTACTTGACTCTTGTTGGCAGTATCTGGGAAAGAGATCTATGATTACACTAGTAGATAGTTTTTGCTCCCTTTGAAAATGTTGTCTGAAGTATATAGATTCATTAACGCTGATTTTGAATCTGATTGCAAAAAATCCTTATCGATTTTGGAGGAAAAAAGGGTTTTATACCAAAAATTAACATTTTTTATCAAAATATCTAATTTCTATATAATTTCTCGCTATTTATATTATTTATGAACCATTAAGGAATATATATTCAAACAAATAATATTTAATAGATTGACTGCTTATATAAATAAACAAATAAATAACATTTTTTATACATTTTTTTGAATTACGAATCTCTTGAATTATTCTACAAAAATGTGATATCTCATTTTAAGAGTTTATTTCAAAGTAACTCAATAATTTTCGAATGGAAATTTCCTGATAAGATTTTTGCTTTGTCGATGAAAGCAGCATATGCAATATCATTTTTACCTAGCATGCTTTCTATGCGGTATTCATTACTCGGCTGTTCCATTCACATAGGACAAAGTAAAATTGAGTATGCCCTCCCTGAAGACTTGTGAGTATTACTACAACTTTCAGTTTAGCATATGTATTCCTCTTATGCTCATATTTAATTTTATCTTCTTCGTATGTTTCATTTCTACGAATTACATGAACCCATCAAAACTGAACTTTATCGACCCAGTAAAAAGTCACCACTGTGCTAGATCTCGCGTATCCTTAAGTTATTCTCGTAAATATGATATACTGTTACCAAAAACTAAATCATCGTCCATTGAAAAAATAAATTGTGACCTTGCGAGTCTATGTCCCGACCACACTCACCGCTAGTGAGTAGAAGTGCACGAAAATGTGGGTACGTTACTCTGAACTTACATGTGACTATTCAGATGCAATGACCGGCTAACAATTTTGTAAAATAAAGGATCAAACAGATTATTGAATACAATTTAATGGAAAGCGTACTACGCATTAAAATAACTTTGGTCTCAACAAGGTAATATATTATACAACAACAAGACATCTAACTGACTGTAAAATAACTATTAACATTATTTTGAATCTGAGACATTCTATTATTTTAAATTGTTAAACTCTGTTTTATTAACCACTTAATGAATTAAAAATACATCTACCGATTTCGAAAAATATCATTTTCTACTTCAGAATGTCATTACCTAATCAAAAACATATGTTATATTGTTTCTTTAACGGAATTCATTTTAAAAAAATATTAATTATTTAAAAAATAAGTTTAGTACCTGACTTGTGAGATTATTTTATGAGTTGCATTGTGGTCATCGATCCGTCAGGTATCCCCGCCAATCGTTCATATCAGCACGAGCTACGTCTCCCCAAGACATCTCGGCGTTTTAACCTACAAATGTCACCATATGACACTCGATGTGTTCCGTGGTCATTTTCGTCCCATTCATTCCAATTAAAAATTAGAACATTGATGGAATACCTCATCCGAAGCTCAAAACAGGCGAATGAACTAACAGTATCATCCCATGGCCTACCATAATTTTGTCACAATAACATTTTACTAGCTTGAAAATGACTCATGATGTAACTGACAGTTATACAAACTAAAGACAGGGCATGCGAATCTAATATCTCATGTTATTCATTATACCTCTAAATCGACGTTTCATAACTACATATTAAATTTCACGATACTGACACGCTGCGCTCTCGAACGTTCTGACAAGATAGCCCTGCACTCTATAAATAAGGAATAGAAAGGTTTTCTCGTTTTTCAGTTGCCATTACATAGATATTTATTGACAATGCTTACTGGGACGTAACTGCAATGTTACAAAATATATAATTCCTGACTTTAATATGTTACATTTGGTCCATTTTCAAGGTTCTAATATCGAAGACGCCTTGCTTTTATTTTTTGATCTAAGCTGATTTGTCAGCTGTGGCTCTTCAGTTGGAATAAAACATAAACGTGAACACGCCAGGCACACTATCGATATCGGAGGAATGATTATAATAACTTAGGGTTTATTTTACAAACACTATCGGTTTTTCTGAAAAACTGTGCGTACTGGAAAATTGTTGGCCCTAAATTCATATTCAGCATCCCAAAACACTCATAGTAATACATTTTTTTGTAATCAGTGTTATTTTATAAATTTAGTAATGACTAAATACTTCATGTAATGCTGTTTTAATTAATACAATTTAAAAAACTCTCATTAAATAAGTTTTGGAAATAAATACTTTTTTTAAATAGAAAAAAAATAATAGAAGATTGATAAAAAAAATATTACCTATCCGAAAACATACTTAAAAAGTTAATACAAGTAAAAGAATTGGAGCTAACACCTGCCGAGAATATTTTTGTTGTAAATAGATATCTACCTGAATAAGGCATAGCGATATAGTTAAAATTTCATATTTGGAAACTTTGTAGTAAACTTTTGGCTTTGTAAGAAAAAGAAACAGAATTATATTGAAACTTCAGAAAAATTCAACTTGTTATCAACTTATTCAAAGTAAAATTAATATTACTTTAAATAAGATATGGAAATTAACTTTATATATGATACGAAAAGAAACAAAATCAAGTGTTTCAAAATTTTTAACTCAATACAGGAAGGTCATAAAATTTTTGTTACATGTCTATAATTTGTTCTGAAAAGGAAGATAATATTTTTAGATAAAGAAAACATATATTTATTAAATCAATACCTCAGGAATAAAACCACCATGAAAAATGTTGTTCGAAATTGTTTTCGCCAATCATTTTGGTCAGTAAGCAACAGTTTCAGGTAAGTACATATTTTTTGCTCGTAGGGATGTGAATCATTATCCTTTCAGTATGTTGCTTTTAGTTAGTTGTCTTCACGTTAATGAATGATGTTTCTTTTTTTTACGCGTGGGTATACTTTTTATACATGTTCTGTATTACATCTAAGACATTATTTTATTTGAAGAAAACATTACCAAAATACCTGTAGGGATTTTTTATTTATTTAAAATATATTAAACTCGGAAGGGTAATGAAAAATCACATTAACATTACATAAAATAAATTGTAAAAGTTAAATTAGGTTATTTTTGTGTTTGTTACATCTGTGCATACGTTAGAATGTTTGTCTGTTCGTTTTTAAATGTGTTATTGTTCAATTGTCTATTATGGTAAGTCATTGTCTGATTTTAATCTGATGCAAATGAGTCGCGATTGTCTTATTTTTGACCTAGTCGAATTACTGAGATAATTTTAAGATATTCTTGTTTTTTTCTCATCATCAGCACTCTTGTGTATAAGTTTTATGACCCATGTCCGCGAGATAAAATAAATCTCAGAGATTTAGTAGAGATAAATCTCAGTACCGTGTATACCGTGTTAAAATTTTGATCTGGAGATAAATACAGAGATCACCCGTCTACACGGCTTCCGATTTAAAGGAGAGGCACAACTTCTTCTTCTTCGTCTATCCTATCCGTTCAACGGACGTTGGCTACCATGACATGACTACGGCCCGGAAAAGCTCAACAGTAGACTGGCCAAATTGCCTCAGGTTCTTCAGCCATGATGTTCTGCCCCGACTTCCAGCAATCTTTTCCTGCATTATGAGGTGCAAAATCTCATACTTCGGATATCTCATTACATGTCCGAGATATTGAAGTTTTCGGATTTTTATTGTTTTAATTACTTATTCATCTTCATTCGTAACTCAATCCATCCAACTTATTTTAAGCGTTCTTCTGTAGATTCACATCTAAAATGCTTAGAGTCACCTTATCGTCTCTTAGGTAAGTGTCCGTGCTTCCATTCCATAAAATAAAATCGAGAACACATAGCATCGGACCATTTTCATTCGTAATCTAAGGTTGAGATCACGACTGCAGAACATCGTTTTACGACGAACCTAACAAAATAATCCATGATCAATGAACAGACCTTTGATGGTTGACGTACAACAAACGTGATGTGAAGCGAAGTAAGACGAGTGGCGGTGCTCAAATCTCTGAGACATTGTGTTTATAAGAGTGACTATGAAAACCGAGAGAAAAAATGGGATCTCGGCGATTGTCTGGAGACGAAAATATCATCTGTGGACACGGACTACTTCAGTCAATGTCAGGTAATACAAGTTGTAATATTTTGTTGTCTTTAAAATGTGTTTCAGTTTATTAGGTATTAATTTCTTTTTATATACGCTATTCTGAGCAGACTAAAATAAAATAATATGATTTTTTTTTTATTGAAAATTTTTTAATATTAAATTTGAAAGCAAATTATTCCAAAATGCTTCAGGTTAAATTCTCCAATGAAACTTTATTTTGTGAAATGGTATGTTTTAATGAGATTTCTCCTTTTAGTAAAAATGTCCCATATCTTAAAGATGTAATATTCTGCAATACTGACGAGCCAAACTTCAAGTCGCACAATTATTCATGACTTCCTCATTTAATTACATTTATTAAATCAGGGTTACTTTTATTCAATTTAAAAATGTACAATTGCTCATCAGCCAGTAAGTCAGAGTATACACATCCCGTTTTTGAAAAACCCTTAAATAAACATTTTCTTTGAACTTTGAAAACTTTTCAAGAGAAATTTTATGACGGGCGATAGATGTTTATGCCAAAAATTTAACTTAATTAACCTGTCAAATTTTGCTGCTTCAGAGGTGTTTCGTTAATAATATTTTGTGCAATCAAAATTGTATACAGATATGCCAAATATATATAGAAATACGATGAAATTTGGGCTATTATTATACCATTTCATTGAATTATATGAAAAAAAACCCTTTTAGTTTTTATGCAAACTTACAATATTTATGTAAATGCCTTCGATAGCTGGTTCCCAGGTTTCCGATTAACAATAAGCACACATATGATATATGAACTGCACTAACATTTTTATTTTTGCTGTCTTTCTGGTCCAATGTTGTTCATTTAGCTGGGTTGTCTTATTTAGATTTCGACAGTGCGCGCTCCGGTAGTTTATTTGGACCGCTGGACTGGTCGAAACACCGGATGTAATAAGAATGACGCCTGTCGGTTACCGTCTTCTCAACCTTCAGAAAAAAGGGTGGCAATACTCACACATACCTATTACAAACCAGAAAATCCAGTGGTGCCAATCGAAGTAACAAGGCGCGTAAACATACAATATCTACTTTTATAACAAAAATTATCTGAATCTTAAATATAGAATTTCTAAGTATGCTTTCAATTTAATCTTGAAGACACGTGTCACCAAATCTAGACGATCGTTTGTCTCCTTACCGGAATCTAAATTGTTATTTATTTCTGGTAAATTTGGATTTGTAGTGAATGTAATGAAGAAATCTGGTGCGAAACATTTTGTAAAAATTGTTACGTCATTCATTATTTTATAAAAAGTAATAATTTTTTTTAACCTACGTTTAAAAAATATATACAAATTTCAGTTCATGGTGTTGTATAAATAATTTTATAATAATATTACTGTCAAGTTATAGAATATAAATGAACAAATTTAAATGTTATTACTTCAACGAACAAAAAAGACTACAAGAATTACAGAATCTTTTGAGAAGAATGTACGATATATGCAAGGAAAGCGACCTTATTATGAATGCCAACAAGTCGAAAGTGATGGTATTTAAAAAGGAAGAAAGCAAGATAACGTGCAAAGTACTTATAGGTAATGAATGTTTGGAACAAGTAGAAGAGTTTGTGTATTTAGGAAGTATGTTTGATAGAAACAGAACGACTGAGAAAGATATCGAAAGGAGGGTGACTGCAAGGAATAAAGCGAACGACGCTTTGGATGGAATTATAGCTAATGGGAATTCGTTAACCGAGGCAAGACAAGCGGTTCACAATGGAGTCCTAGCACTGACACTAATGTATAGAAGTAAGAACAAGTACCTGGAGCTGGCAGAAGAGAAATGAAAACATACTGAATGCAGTGGAAATGAGATCCCTTAGGCTTATATGTGATAAATTCATTTATGACAGAGTAAATAATGAAGAAATAAAGAAACTATGTAAATCTGATCTTAGTATAATGAGTAAAATTAAGAACGGATCAGTTAGGTGGTTTGGTCATACGGAACGAATAAATGAGAAGTGAATGGTAAGAAAAATAAATGATTCAAGTATTGATGGTACCAGAAATAAAGAACGTTCGCAGAAGACTTGGCACGACCAGGTAAATCAGATACTGGAAGATGGTACTGTTAGAAGCCACAATAACCGGCGAGTTTGTATGAGAAGATGTTGAAGATGTAGAAGAGAAGAAGATGAATGTGGATGAGGCGAAAATTTTATGTTAGAACAGAAGATTGTGGTGCTTTATCCTCTCTGCCTATCACCGCTGAAAACAGAGTGATGGTAAGTGAGTAAATAAATAAAAAGTCGAATCCACTTAATTCGCATTTTAGAGGAAATAGATACACTGAAACAGTTTCCATTCAAGTTTGCCTACAAAAGAAAGCTTTAACCACAATGTTACTGTTTGTAAACGACAATAGTGGACAAAATATTACAAATCTGATTTTAATCAGATATGTAAGACGAAATAATAAATTATTATTACTGGCTTTCATTTCTTAGAATTTTCGGGCATCGCAACTTACTTTCAGCAAGTAATTCTAAAAATGAATATTAAACACAATATCCCTTAGAATTCGTACAGCGTTCATTTTTTACCATAGAAGTCTGGTAAGTTCGCTAACTTATTTTGTCTGCGTCAAGTAAAAGAGTTTTTTATATTATGTGATCAAAATGAAAATATCGCTGTTATGATAATTTATTTATTACATAATAATGTAAAAAATTATTTATGAAATATTATAATTATTGACCCACCCGGAGGACCCGGCCACAGGGGGCGTTGAACAAGTTCAACTATGTAATAAATCTAAAAATCTTTGTTATGAATGAATCTGTAGGTAGAACTTCAAAACAGATAGATCCGTTTTAAGACGGTAGTAATGACAGCTATTTGAATCTCATATAAACTATCTTAAAGGTACCTTATTTTAAAACTTATAAATAAACATTTTTTAAACCCTACTAGTCAAATGTTTGAAGTATCGTCGAATACGCCTCCGAAGTCTGAAATCCAAGATATACCACATATATCAATAGAATCGAAAAAATACAAAATAGCTTCCTGAAGCATCTTAACTTTCGTAGTTATCAAACCTTAACTAGCACTGCTGAGTCATTTATTAATTTCTATCACTACAATTTTGAAAAGACATGATCGATGTCATCTTTCTACACAAAATAGCCATCTGTAAAGTAGACTGTCCTGATTTACTCAGACGCATATCCATTCGAGTGCCATGTAGATCAATCAGAACTAATCTCTCATTTAACCTTCCACATTGCATTATCAAATTCAAACAGAACTTATTTTTCTACCAAGCTTACCTTTATTTCAACTCGCACTTAAATGAACTAAACATTTTCAATCTACATTCATTACATAAACCTTAATGGCCTTCATTTTATTTTTACTACACAGATTTAATTCCCAATCCCATTTTCCTTTCCCCTCACCTTCCCGTTCCCCTAGAAAATTTTCTTCTTTATAACCTTTATCTCTCATCTGTTTATATTTTTATTTTATTTTTTTTCACTCACTTCTCCTATTGTTAATATTATTTATTATATTTCTACAATAGTGAAGAAAGTTCATTGCTTCATTTTTTTGCAGCGTCAATTTCGTTACCAATTAAAGTCTTAATAAGCTATTTATCTATTTAATACGTCTTTTTCAAAATACTGTCTTCACTGTATAAAGTATGTTGTTATTTCAGTTCAAAACATGTTGGTAATTGGTTTAATTTTTGTTATACTTCCAATATGTTTTTTGTTTAGGAACATGGTGAGAATTTTTGTTAAGCTGCCATTTTGTTTTGGCAGATATTTGTTAGTTTGCATATGGTAGTCATAGAGAGTAGTTAATTAAAATTTATTATGAAGCATCTAATGCCTTAACAACGTGTTGAAGTCATAAAAACATTTTATTTAAATAATAATGGCAATGCTGTCACATGTTGTAAAACTTCTTGGTAGCCGAATTGCGTTGATTGGGCCTGCAACATATGTGGTTTCAACAGGATGCTGCTACCTCACACACAGCCCGAGCTACACTTGAAATTTTGTGAGAAATTTTTCCCGGCCGCATAATGTCAAAAAGTGGTGATGTCGACTAGCCTCCTCGATCACTTGATTTGACAGCTTACGACTATTTTCTGTGAGGGTACTTGAAAAGAAACGTCTACGCCGATAAGCCAACAACAATTACGATGCTACAGGATAATATCAGAAATGAAATTGATGAAATAATACGCGAAGTATGCATGAAAGTTATGAAAAGTATGGTTAAAGAGCACACATTTGTGCCGCTGTTAAAGGCGGCCACTCAGTCAATTTCATATTCCGTACATAATTGTAATAAACCAAATAATTGATAAATAAAAACCAAATTGATGTATATTGTTTCATTACCTAGTTATTTACAAACAGATCGACCTGGAACATAATATTCACCCTATAAATCGATTAACTGTATGTTTTCTTAATAATATAAAGTAAAATAAATAATTTTAAAATAATTATTTTCAATTTAAAAAAATAAAACGAGGTATGTTCTTGGCGTAAAGGGGTTAGGTTCCCGGTATAAACATATATAATATGTTTGCCCGGTGGCTTAGTAATCTGTTGCTATTCTACTGGTATCATACAAACCCAAAGTTTTTAAATATGTAATCATGTGTATTATTATTATTATTATTGATAGTGACTTTTTCTTCTTGTTTTTTAGCAGTTTCATGGACTTGAAATCACCTTTGTGGTATAGTAGGAAGGGCACTCAGCAACTTATTTTATTACGACATTATCCGGCCATCTACGTCTTAGTTTTCCCTTCGGTCTTATATATGTAAGAGGGCTTTGTGAATGTTACGCGACTTAACTACTCTCGATGTCTCACCCACTACAGCCTCTATGCTTTAACCTTCCTCAAGGTATCTAGGGTAGTATACCATTCTCGAAATTCAGGTTCTTTACTTTTCGTTCTTCCATTCTTCGGTTAGGTTAACATGTAGGGTGTAAATCTTGGGCAAGACTTTATTTTATTTTAATAAAAGTTAAATTACTTTGTTTATACTACTTTATTAGATATAACATTTACATGTTTCCAGAACAATGTTCTCTTCCTCAGGATTAGTTGTATACTAAAGTCAAAAATTGACATTAGGTGATGGTCTTGGAGATGGTGAGGAGAAGGGGGTAAACCAAAATCGGAGCAGGAGGAGTTAATTGAAGAATTACGTGGTCATTAGAAGAGGAGGAATGGTTAAGTGGGAAAATATTCATTTGGGAATGATTTACAAATTGTATCTGATTATTAATTATATTTAACTTAATACTTACACTTTTTCTAATCTCTTTTATAACTTGTATGTAATATTTTTAACCCTGTAGTAAAATCAAATGTATGGTCACATTCTAATAAATAATTTGCAAATTCCGAGTCATGTAATACTATGTGATGTTCTTTAACTCTTATTTCAATTTTTTAAATAATATTTTCAACATAAAAATCATTACAATCACTACATTTAAGTCAACATAAAATAAAAATCCTTACAGTATGCCATCTTCAGAATAACCATTATTTAAAAAATATATTTATTTATCACGAAATAATGACATCGTTTCTTAAATACACCAGGACAAAAATGACATTAAGTTTATGTCTCTTTATCCCTCTCCAAGCACAAGAGCTAGTGTCTTTTTTGGAGAGGTAAGCGATTCACAAAAATATGTAACTTTAGTTTTGTCACAGATTGTAACTGATGTATTATATAAAATTGTAAAAAATTGTAAAAATAAATAATAAAATTATATCAAAGTATTCAATTCGTAAACCTATACTAAACATAGATTTGTTATAGAATTTAGTAGCCATCTGCAAGTTTAGCGCCATTTAAACTTAAAATACAATTTGCTCTGATAAAAACCCCCCAGGTTTTGATTTTTCTAGTAGTATTCAATGGAATGTAACACTCTCACGAAGTTACGCAACTGACGGCCCAGTTTATGGTGGCAGCACGCGTGCCTAGCATCTGAACATGGTTCACATTGGTCGCATAAGAAGTAACCTATTTTCTGAGTCATTCATGCGTGCGACCCCCCCCCCCCCCCCTCCCCATCCTTCCGCAGATATGAAATGCTCAGTCGACTTTTGTAATATGGATTATCTGTTTTCTTCTATTATTCTTCCTTCTATCCTCTCAAATAATTCGCATTATATGGATGACATGGACCTCGGAGCTGTTAATAACTGATACACATTATAAGAAAAATAAGAAATGTTATGAGTATCAATAAATATCATACCAATCTAATTACCGAGTAATTGTGGCTTATGATATGTGGTATGTTAATAACTCTTACTGATCTCCCAGGATAATCGAACTTCCGATTGCTCACTAGGTGAGCGTCCTAAATTATAAACAGACGTTTTTTTTAATAGTCCTTCGATAAATAATTCTTATAAAATTGAATTATTTTTTTAAATTAAATATATTCTATACGTAAAATTACTTATAACTATTTTAAAAATTAGCTACGTACTTGAATCTAGATGAAATTCAAAGCCCTGACTTTGATATCAAAGGCAGGTGTTCTAATCACTTAACTACAAGAGCCAGAATATAATTAATGTTACGCGCGAGTGATTAGGGATGTTGAGTGAAATCCTCGGTACTTAAGTGTTGACAAAAATATATAATGTAAACGAGCTACAACTGTGGTTAATAATTAGAGGAAATCTCCAAATAAATCTAATAAATAATGATTAACTACAATATATGTGTAATGCTTATAAACTAATAATGAAAAAATATTTCATATTTTTATTTGTTATCTTTGTTTTATTAACCGCTTAATTTAGATACTAATTTAATGTATTAATTATAAATATATACATATAAAATCAATTTTGTCGAAAATTTGTGATTCCGTAAAAATAGTGTAGATGGCTTTCAAAAATAATGGAACAATAGGTGTATTAATTTTAAAAATTCAAATTGTTACTAAATACGAATTTACTCGAATAATTTTTAGGAAAAAATTTTAGAATGGGACTCGTAGTTAAATCCAGTTGGTTGTTTATAATTTTTTGATTAGTTTTACACGCCTAATTTATCTCCAACGATTCTAAATTATTTAATTTGTGACCAACACCGTTTATATCCGACAATCCCAATTTTTTATCAAAATCATGACCATTTTCTATCAAATGATTAGAAAATTTTGAAAACCCACTATTGTTCAAACAACTCAAATTCTCCCTTACTAACAAAATTAACAAATAAAAATATGAATTTTAACCACAAAGTTAATATTGCTAATTTTAAAAGTAGAAAAAATATTTTCATTAATATATTTCAACTATACTGATAATAATCAGATTCTAGACGTACGTCAACTAGACGTATATAGGTTATACATTAAAATATACTATAGTCATCATCTTACATACAATTTATGAGAATTTAAACAAAATTAAATATTTTTCTGACGCAATTCATAGAATAATTGCTGTAGTAAAATTGCTTACTCAATTACTTACTTATCACGCCGTTTCTATACAGGAGTGGGCAGAGAATATAGAATACATTCTTCGGTCTGGCACACCACTCTTGCTTCATCCACTTTCATACATCTTCTCACGCACGCTCTTCGATTGTTGAAGCTTCTAGCGGAACCGCCTTCCAGTACTTGATTTATTTGGTCATGCCAAGGCATTCGCAGGTGCACTCCATTCTTGATGCCTTCAACACTCGCCTCTTATATCTTTTCTACCATCCTTTCCTCCCTCATACATTCCACAATCTCATAATATTTCATAAACTAATAAAATAAATATTAGATTTTTTTTCTCAGTAGGTAATGCTATTTTTTCTCAGCTGATTTGAATATACGTATTGACGACAGCTGTTCATAAAAGGTTCAGTTTGTTTGGCTTTTCTTGATCACAAGTGAAATTCGTAGAATTCGATAGAATCTTACAATATAATATAATGGCATATATAATGGGTTTTCTAAATAATGTAGCATTAGATTAATGGGATCTATAAATATTGTATTTGCATGATCTGGAGTAAGAATAAAAATATATTTGTTATACACAAAAAATACATAATTGCTTTAACAAATAGCCATAATTTTTAGTCACGCAAACATATCGTATTGAGTTTCCCAGACCCCGAATAATAGTACAATCGAAAATTATTAGTAATTAATGTTTTAATCCACAAATTGTTAGAATTTTTTTTAACGATCCATGTAGCACCGGGTTTTTTCGTTAAGGGCGTGCTTTCAAAAATAATTAATATTTTCGCGTTTTTTACGAAAAATGTTAGTATTTATTATTCATTTATATTAGAATTTATACACTAAATTTGACATTTTAAAAACTATTACTTAGATATGACCTTTATACTAATGTAAAATTAATAAACTAAATATAATTTACTATAATTAAAAAAATACAAGCATTAAAAGAAAGACCGCAACCATTAAATTTATTTTCACAGAATTGGCTTAATATAGACAATACTTGCATATACGAAATATAATATTTTATAATCTTGAAGCCTAGATTATGGAGACAAATCTGTATTGAACCAAATTAGCATTCAGTTTATTAGTTTTACATTAGTACAATGATTGTATCTAAGTAATAGATTAACAAGTCAAATCTAGTGTGTAACTTCTGATATAAATGAATAATAAAAACCCATATTTTCATAAAAAATGTAGAAATATGAATTGTTTTTTAAAGGGAAGCCTGGAGCCAAATACAAGCTCATCGGAAAATCCATGAGCTTGAATTTGGTTATTTGCATTTTTAAAGTTTTTATGTTTTTTTATGGTTTTTATGGGCTTCTTAACGGAAACAAGTTTATTTTGAAATAATATTTATTTTATTAATGAAATGTTATTATTATATTAAATATTACAACAATAGAACAGTATGAATTTAAAAATTATTATTATTTTAAAAACAGATAAGACAAATAATAAATGCAAGAAGATAATTATTTATACTAGTATTTCATTCAGAACATTTTTTAACCAACTTCAATAATTCTGTTTCTTATTGCAACCAACGGCGAAGATTTTTTCTCTCAAGGCTGTTTGTTGCGATATCGAATTTTGACTTTCCCCTGCTTTTAATCGTGTCACATAATGTAGTTTTTTCTAGATAGTATACGATTTTCGTTTGCAAGACTTTTTATTTTCTATTTTTGGGTAAAATATTTTGACAACGGGCACAGTTCACATATATTGCAATCACATCTCAAGCATGTGCAGAGCGTGTTATTATTTATCTCCAATTAAATCCCATGGGGTTCTATTTGGAAAACAAAATCTTAATAGAGGCCAAGATGAGCCTATATTTGGATGGGCCCCTTAACGAAAACACCCATTACACAGTATTTAGTACTGTTATATCTTTATGTGTAATCATTAGATGTGTTTGTACACATGATACATGGGAATGAAATATTTACATAATCTTAAGAATATGTAACAGGAAATCTCTGAAAATAACATAACCATTATTTCAACTTTCCAGCTCCCTTACATTTATTTATTTTCTCGTCCCTCGTATTATGGAAAGTTTTGCTCCAAAAAATATTTTCCTTCCCCTTTCTCTCTTTTTTCTAAACTTAGTAAGCCTCCACTTTATTAGAATACGTTTTCATTTAAACATATTGGCACTCTGGGATTCATAATTTTGTAGCTTATATTAACTTATTCAATTTATTTGGATCGAAGTGAATTAAAACGTATTACTTATTGTACAACAAAACTTTTGAATATTGTAAAATTCATCTATTCGTGAAATTATTAAACATGACAACAATTGTCTCATTTATCAAGTCAACCGGTCTGAATGCAGTAAAATAACTTCCCAAATTATCAAGTTGATGGATGCTGCAGCAAATGTTAGTCTGACTTATTGAGATGTCGTAATAACCGACAATGGATATTATTAATATCTAGAATATTGATATTGAAATTCTGCAATCAAAGTTGCTCGCAAGTTATACACTAAAACATGACATAAAATTAATTAAAATCTAAGACTGTCATACCTGTTCACTCATTATCTATGTAAATATATCGCTTCTCTTTATATACTACGATTATTTAAATTGATTCATTTCTATTGAATTTCATTGTTCTTATTTAATTATTTATTGATCATTTGACATGATATTTTTTCGATTAATAAAAAAAGTAAATGACACGAAATTCAATAATTATTCAATTTATAATATGAAGAAGAAAAAAATTCATCACAAAAATAATTATAAAATTAACCAGTTCAATTATGCAAATATATGTCTTATTTAGAATGAAAACATATGTTAATACACTCTGCTGTCCTGACTCCCAATTCTCTCGTCATCCGCATTCATATATCTTCTCATACAACCTTGTAGATTATTGAGGCTTTTTACAAAAACATATTTAAGAGATCTCATTTCCGCTGCATTAAGTCTACTTTTGTACTTATCCTACCAGCTCCAGGCCTCACAAAATGTTTTTTCAAATGAATGAGATAATAGGTCTTTTGAAATTAGCAAAATTAACTTTGTGGTTAAAATTCATTATTTTAATTTGTTTACATTTTTTTACTAACCACTTATTGAGTTTAAATACATCTACTGGTTTCTAAAAATACGATTTCCTTCTTCATTTTGGGTTTTCAGAATTTGCTAATCATTTGATAGAAAATGGTCATGGTTTTGATAAAAAATTGGGATTGTCAATTTTGCATATAAACGGTGTTGGTCACCAATTAAATAATTTGGAATCGTTGGAGATAAATAAAGCATGTAAAACTAATCAAAAAATTATAAACAACCAACTAAATTTAACTACGAGTCCCATTCTAAAATTTTTTCCTAAAAATTATTCGAGTAAATTTGTATTAAGTAACAATTTGAGTTAGGTACTAAATTTTTTTTTAAAAATAATAATTGTTTTTTTAAAAATATATTCTGGTAAAGAAACAACATATTTTGATTAGTATTGACATTCTGAAGAAGAAAATGGTATTTTTCGAAGCCGGTAGATGTATTTAAACTCAATAAGTAGTTAATAAAACAAAGTAAACAAATAAAAATAGAGATAATAATTGAATACCTATATCTAAAAATATTATTTTATTGGTAAATATCTTAAATACACTATATGTACTTGATTGGGGCAAAACACAACATTTATATGCTTACCTCGTAATGATTATTCAATTAGTTTGTCTACATTAAAAGTTTTCCATAAAATGTGACATTTTAAAGTAAAATACACGAATAATTACAATCCTCTAAAAGAAAGATAACGATGGACCAAGTACTGCACAGATACAAACTATTGTACAATACATGACATACATATAAATTTAACGCCAGCTCCCACAGTGTGCACAAGCTGTAGAAAACAACAATATAACTTTATGGTTTCATGGAAACATTACTCGTCCGACTAGTGTGATCATGTGACCAGGATCTACTAGCGCAATACCTTTCATATCCCTAGTTTAGTTTGAAAATAAACTGTTGATTTTTTACAATGAAATAAATATGTTAAGATATTAAATGTTTTCTTACTTTATTTTCGGGTCCAATTGCATCCATAATCAGAGTGCGTAATTGCAATGAATAATGGCTCACAAGCTACAAAAGCGTAATTTAAGAATATGGATAAGAATTACGACGTAAGATAATAATATATCATAATAATGTAACATGCTAGCTGAAGTATCCAGCGTTGCCCGGGCTTAACGCATAGTGAAAAGGCTTCCATTAGAGGGTAGTTTTTTCGAAATCTCAGGTAGACAGTAATTTTTCTCTTATTTAGAACGTCAAGTGTGCAGAATTTCATCAAGAAGTACCAAAATTATACTAGAGGCTTTAATTAGAGGGATGGAGGTAGTTTTTTAGAAATCTCAGGTAGACAATAATTTTATTTGGAACGTCAAGTGTGCAAAATTGAATCAAGTTGCAGCAGAATTCTACTTTAAGAGGTGGGAAAGGGAGATGGGGTGGGTTTTTGAAATCTTATGTAGACAGTGATCTTCCTCTTATTACTCTTAAGTTTAGGACTCATAATTACTCTTAAGATTAGGATATTATGCAAGACATATTCACCAAGTCCCTACTCCCCTCACAATCCCCTTCCACTCCCTACCCTCTCACCACCAGCTCTACTCCATTTCGCCTCCTTATCGCCTCCCACTCACCTCCCACTCCCCTTCCGCTTCTCTTCCGCTCCCTTCCCTCTCGCCTCTCTGTCGCCTCCCTATCGCCTCCTTCTCGCTTCACACTCCCTTTCCGCTCCATTTCCTTTTGCCTCCCATTCACCTCCTATTACCGTCCCGCAACCCTCCTGCTCCCCTTCCGCACCTTTCTCGCTCCCCTCCCAAAGCCTATCCACTCACCTTCCACTCCTTTCCCGCTCCATTCCCTCTCGCCTCCCATCATTCTCCTCCCACTCCCCTCCTGCTCTCCTCCCGCTCCCTTCACTTCCCCTCCCCCTGTTCCTCCCATTTCCCGTTCAACAGAAACGCTATTCAAAATCATTTTGTCCTATTGAACTCTAGAATTCTCAGGGAAAAAAAGCTTCCCACCCTCGTCTTTTTAGCAATATAGTATAAGATAAATCCATTGCGCCTAATTTAAGTGTATTCGAAAATTTAATTTCATGTTTTTTTCTATTTATATTTTACCCGGCGTAGTCCGAACTTTACGCAGAGTGAAGAGGCTTCATTTAGTGGGATGAGGGTAGTTTTTTTTCGAAATCAGATGTAGGCAGTAGTTTTCCTCTTATTTTGTAAGATAGCAGCGGCTCTGGAGGCTCATTAAGAGGCGGCAGCATGACAATGTTTAATACAACATCCATCCGTCTTCCTAAATTTAAATGCCCTTAGTTTTTAATCTGAATGTCGATTCACAATTCTCGATTATTCCTTGCAGCACTCTTTCCTCCGAAATTTCCTTTAACCTAGACGTAGAATCTTTCATACGCTCCTTCTGTAGATAAAACTCCCGTTATTCAGTAATTTCCGATGCCCGAATATCTTTTTGTCTTTTAGCTGCAGGGTTTTTCTGACCAATACTCGTTCTTTTCTTCGGCGGAATTTTGATAGGTATGATTTAATATCTATCCGTCGATCGATTATTTGTCATCTTGAAGAGTTGATTTATGCTTTGTTGTTGGTTACATCGTTAACACTATTCCGGAAGGTTCTAGACTGATCTAACGAGAAAACAAATACTGTTTTAAAAAACAAACACACCCACAGACACTATTTTTTATATAAATAGCCATTGCACATTCACAATTCCGCGACCGTGCGTGTCAATGTATGAATAATATTACAATAAATAATTTTAAATAAATGCAGACTTGAATCTGCCATAAACATTTTGAATGTGGAACATTGTCAGTAATATTCTCTTATTTTAAACGTCAAGTGTATAAAATTTAATTAAAAAAGTACCAAAAATTCTGCTTTAAGGGGTGGGAAAGGGGAATGGAAGTGGTTTTTAGAAATCTCGTGTAGACAGTGGCCTTCCTTTTGTTTTAAAGGTCAATTGTGCAAAGTTTCATCAAGCTCGGAATAAAACTGTAGATTTGTATAAAAAACAAACAAGCAACCCAACCAACAAATCAACAGACACTCTTCTTTATATTATATATAAATATAATATACATTATTACACACCAGTTCCGAGAGCAACAACGACATTCATTAAACGTTTCTATATGTTTTTAGCTCTGAAACTGTACAATATACTTAAAACTAACTATAAATCGTTCATTCATAAAAAAATACTCAAATATGGACTCAATACATGATTCAATTGAATAGAGATCAATCAGAAGAATCGCTGTCCAACATTCCAACTTAATCATGATACAATAGACTAATAATTCGCTATAAATTTACAATACATTCACTACACTTTTTTATTGTCTCTATTTATTTTATTACATCTATGTCGAGTCTGACTCTTTATTTTTAATTTTTATTAAATAACATCGCAATAGCAAGAAAAAAAACTGGCTACTTTAACACATACGGTAGTCTAGCAAAGTAGCCAGGACAATGTTTTATATTAAATATGGGTGGATACCTATTGCATCCCAAACATTACACTAATAAGTGTGTTATATTATTGTATGTTCACTTCTGATGTACAAAAAATGTATGTCAAATAAAATATGTAAATAAAAATAGTAAAACAATAATTAATAATTCATTCATTTTATTTTTAACCACTATAAGTTTATTAAATTTACCAACCGGTTTCGAAAGATACCTACACGAGTCGCTTGTTGCAAAAGGCAGTATTTAAATATATTACATATTAACTTATTTTTGATAATTAATTAATTTTTCACACATTATGAACAAAATTTATTTGTACCATACAATTCGGGACGCGGTTAGCGAGATGGGTCGATCTTGCTTGATACAGCGTGGGTGCGGCTTCAAGTGCGGACAAGCGAAGTTTATTGTTTTAAACGTCTAAAATTCGCATTCTAACTGCGTAACTTGCGTTGTGAGATACGCCTTGCGGCGTGGTAAAAATAATTACCTAACATACTGCGCACGGTAAAATCAGTTCTGCATAATTATATTATTCAAACGGATTATTTAATTTTTATGTTTTTTCCTTTTGCTTCGAGTATTTTTCCGCTTCTTTGCTTGTATACAGTGCACGTTCCTGGTTGTAAGGTTCTTATAAACGATACGTTTTGCACCACATTTTACACAGAATACAAATAAAAGGCAACGTGAATGGGTATAATGCGCTTATATCAAATTTATAACGAGCTCGTAGGTAATATTTTTGATAAATGGTCTTCAAGGTTTGGGCTTTATACGTTTTCAACGTTCCAATGCGGAGAAAAATAATCTACTACTAAGTTTATATAAATAAACATAACAGTCCTGAGAAATTAGTGGCCATTTCTGGGTGTATCCAGATCGGTAGCAGGCAACTGGTGGCCCAGTGTGTCACGGCTCCAACACTACAACCCCGTCTGTAAAATTATGTCATAAAACAACGAACTGCCGCATAATACGAGTACTGCCACATCGTGACTTTATAGTGACGCTTATTCATTTTATTCACGCAAAGTTTTTGTTACAATGGCGCTTCGTGACAAATCCGAAAATACACCAATAGCTATCGTGACAGATGTCATTGTAGATATAATGACATATGAATGGAATAATATTTGTAAAATAAACTGTTTTTTTTTTTATTAAAAAAATATTTATTCAATGTACTTATTTTAACATCGATCAATAGGAATCCTATAATAGGTATAGATATCCGATACCGTGTCTTTTTCTGTATTTATTGATTTATACACAATCAAGATATATATTTTTAGTGAAAACTCTGTAACTATAATGAGACCGAACACTTTTAGAAAAATTAATAATTTTATGTCGAAGATCTTCAAGAAAATAACCATGTCAACTGATAACTTAAATCGACTATATAGAGCACACAAAAATGAGTTATGAATGCAATATTGTTTACTTCAAATATTATTTTACACAAATTATATAATATCAAAAAGAGATAAATATTTTTTAACAGTACAAAATACGAAAGTTAAAGGTTCTTCCAAATAATATTTGCAGAACACTAAAGGCATATCTAGAATGGTCAAACAAATAAAAAAATATATATAGGTAAGTAAGTTGTCTAAAATTCGTTGTTACGATATGTGATAACTTGGATTTTAACAACGAAGTAGATTTTGCGAACATTAATAATAAAAAATGTTATTTTTTATTTTGATAATGGAAAAATATGCCGATATTATAATTTGAAAAATAATATTTTAATATTTTTCAATAAAATTGATTTTGTATGTTTATCTTTCTAAATAATATATTAAATTCATATTTAAAATATCACAGACCTATGTTCTGAAAATTACAACTTCACAATAAGAATGTGTTCTCCCAATGACTTTATTTTTCCATGTATCTGTGGTATTATAATTAACGTTAAACATATCAACAAATTACTATTTTAATTTTTTAGTTGAGTACTTTTTCAGAGTCCACGGACAATACACGATATTTTAAATAGTTGACTTTGCCTTTGTTGTTTTTGAGTACATCTGAAACCAGAAAAACACACAGAAATGACAGTTTCTGTGAGCTTAAATGTAATGCTAATGATGCCAATGTTAATCCACTATACTGTTTAATGTGCCGCACAATGCAACCGCGGCTGCAACAGATTAATCACTACTTTAATGGAATGAAATATGTTTATTTTGAAACACAAAAGAAAGATCCTGCTACAATTTGTAGCTTTCGATGGTTTTAAATGTTTATTTAAATTTATTGTCATTTTTCCTCGCCATACAAATAGGATATATTATGAGATATGTACATCACATTACGAGCATTATAAAGAATGGTTTGCTAGTACAATTGAATTTGGCATTATTTATTTTGTTGAACTCTAAGTAGCGTAATAGAAAAATAATTAGATATCTAAACAAATTGGCAAAATAAAATAACATAAATTTCATTATTTGATTTATTTGTTATTGTTTTCATTATATAATTTATTGTTTCTACAATAAAAAATAATCTACTTGGGTTTCTATGAAAGAGTACGCTTTTTCACAATTTGAAAGAAATGATAAAAAAACGAATTGTCGATAATAATCTGCCTCACCTGTAAGAATGAAATGAATTGTTTAAACTGTGACTGATTATTTGTTAAATGTGAATTAAATATATTAATTAGAAAGATATACATATAAAATTAATTCTATCGAAAAATTTTGTTGTTGCGCCACCGGTATTCGAACCTGGATCTCTTTCCTAACCGGGGAAGGTGCATTATCCAACTATGCTATAGCGACAAATTTTCGAACCTATATGTTACCTTTTTTATATTAATACATTTAATCGTTCTATTATATGAAAGAACCATCTACCTTATTTGTCGCTCAAAATAAATATTTTTTAGCAGTACAAAATACGAAAATTAAAGATTCTTCCTAATAATGTTTGCAGAACATTAATGACATATCTGGAATGGTCAAACAAATCAAAAAAAATATATAGGTAAGTAGGTTGTCTAAGATTCGTTGTTATGTACAGTTCCTACGATATATGGTTACTTGGATTTTAACAACAAAGTAGATTTTGCGAACATTAATAATAAAAAATGTTATTTTTTATTTTGATACTGGAAAAATATGCTGATATTATAATTTGAAAAATAATATTTTAATATTTTTCAATAAAATTAATTTTATATATTTATCTTTCTAATTAATATATTTAATTCATATTTAAAATATGTGTTCTCCTAAGAATAATTGTTATATTTTGATTATATTAAATGTAACAAAATTGATATAAATGTACATGCAGAAATAAATAAAAAAATATTATATAAAAAAAATATTTGTGTACATGGTATATATAATATTACAAAATATTTTTAAAACAAATTAAATGTATTAATTAGAAAGATATACTTATAAAATCAATTTTTAGAAAAAATATTGTTGCAGTTACCGGGATTTAAACATAGATCTCTTCCTACCTGGGGAAATGCATGCACATTGCAAACTGATTAAAATATATATTGTTGAGTTCGGTCGTACCACCTAGGGAGGCTAGACGATCTCTACCGGCTAGTCAGGGGAGAACACGAAATATCGCGGGTACGTTGTCGGATTCAGACCACCTACTTACCTCGTACGGCATCTGATGATCATCATCGGAGGAAATGTGTGTTCGAAGTGAAGGTTATTCCAGAATAAAAGCAAAATTAAATGTAATAAACAAAATAAATTTTAAACATACAAAAATTGCAAATTACTGAGTCTGGGGGAGATTCTTGAGAATTATTGCTGTGTACAAAAACTAACTTATTTCTACCTCTTATAACCCCAGTTAAATAAAAAAGATACCAAAGTCGTCATAAATCAACCTGGAGAATTTGTGCACAACTTAGCTGGTTCACCCTCATCGCGGCGCTCCATCCAATATCCAAGATTCGAGATGAAAACTTATGTTTGCCGAGCGTCCGTTATCTCAGCAAACTCAACCCAAAATGTGATTCCATATTGTCACCATTTTGTCCATTTGTCCTGGCAGGACCCAAAAACTCAGCCAGACATCCAATCGACTGAGCGTCCACCGCAATCGGCCGACACACTCCTCGCGAGATCCGATCATCCGAGTCTGGTCCGCCTGACCCTAGAAGGTTTGTACTCCATCACGCAGGGGCGGTATCGTATCTTGTAGATCTCCGACCGCCGGCTGAGCGGTCGGCATAAATAGCAAACTCGCTCTGCCCGCGGCCCGCACGCGCCTGCTCGCACCTCACTCTCCATTCCCGTAGCAATATTTTTCATAGACAAAAATTTTTAACCGGTGATACCAGCGAATAATTCTCAAAACCATTTTATTTTAATGCTTTTACAAATTCAACATTTAACATGACCTGACGAAATTTTATTTCGTCACAATATATATATATAAAAATATTACCGTTAAGTTATTTGATAAAATAAATGTTACATAATATGAACCTTATCGCGTACTCCTTTCAACAAGGAAATTAATTTTCATGTTTGAAAAATTTTCATTTTCATTATAATACTAAATTATATCCAGAAACATTATATAAAAAAATGACTTGGCTTAATGAATAATAAGTTAATATTTCGTATAATACTCGGCATGATAGTCGTACAAGAATTTGTATAAATTAATATCTTATTTTTGTTTATGATTTGAAATTTATTTATAGAATTCATCTCCATCTTTTTAAATATTTAGGAAGAGCATTAAATAATTTAATCTCATTGATATAAAAAATACTCAGTTGTACTAGTAGTAAGTTTGGTATCATAATACTCCCAATAGACTTGAGTCTATTGCTAAAACCATTTCAACAATACAATACTGTTAAAATATACTTTATATTACAGTTAAAAATATGCTTTACTGTATTTACAGTGAGGTGTATTTTTATTTTCGTTTAATTTATCATTCAATATAAATAATTATGACTATGGTCGTTTCTATAATCTACAGGGAGAATTGTGTACCAATAAATGATATGTTGATTTAAATGTTCAATTTTCTATTAACAATTTGATTGCACTTTTGATTTGGGTACTGATATTTAATTTACGTGTTCACTTTTTTCCTTTAATGTGTGATTCAAATTACACGAATGAACTGCACCAAACGCTGCTCAATAAATAAACGTTTAACTTTAACTTTTGAAATGAATATTTCATTATTAATTATGTTAATAAATTTGAAATTTGGCTATTAATTAAATCAATCAAAATTTTATTCAATTATTTGTTAAAGATAAATACATTGAATTAACAATTAATGAATCATGTCCGTAAAATTAATCTCAGAACTTTTACATCAACCAATTGTAATATTTTAACAAATTAAAAATATATTTATTGTACGAAAAAACATTATTTTCGAGTTTATACGTCTATTTTTTCTTAAGATTCACAAGAAAAAATCAGGGTAAAATATTTATAATCTTTTACTACACTTTGGAAGTTGATATTTCCCATTTATACATCAAAATATATATATTTAAATACCTTTAAATTTAAAACCGTGTCTTCTTAACCTTATTAATAG
This sequence comes from Eubasilissa splendida, assembly GCA_031772225.1. Classification (NCBI taxonomy): domain Eukaryota; kingdom Metazoa; phylum Arthropoda; class Insecta; order Trichoptera; family Phryganeidae; genus Eubasilissa; species Eubasilissa splendida. The sequence continues at coordinate 21,986,963 of CM062851.1, read as the reverse complement.
AAAACTTATTATTAGTAGCATGGTCTAAGTCACCATCAGTATGAAGCACAAAATTAAAATTTAAAGGCTTTAGGCACTTACGAGTATATATTGTTTAAATATTCATTAAAGCGGCTTTCATTGATATCAAAAATTATTTAGATTTCAAACGATTTAAACAAAATAAAATTATAGCAGGGTGGATAAAGAAGACTAGCCATAAAATGCAAATTGCTACATAATATTATTTATTCCGTTGGACTTTTCCAATGATTTTCTCTATGTATTTCAAATAATTTAATTTAAAGATGTGTTGGTAAAGTTACAGCAATTATATATAAATATTAGCTACGATATTATTCATACAAGTTTTTTATTCCGTTAAAAAAGAAATTAATTAATCACGATTATTGAAATTTCACATAGAACCTGATCATTTTAGACTCTGAATTTGAAGAGATATCATTTTGTACTATGAAATAATTGTATTTCATCCTGTAAAAAGTTTGAATAAAACATATTTAATGACGCCAACAATAAGCCGTATTCTTTGATGTCATGTCTCTGGGACACTCTTTCAAGTAAAAGTGGCGGTAAATAAATCATTTAAAAACATTCTAAATGTAAATACGTTTGTTCATCGGCACATAGGAACAGGGTGAATATTATTTTGTTTTTGAATAACTTGGAAATGAAATAAAAAATTTAAATTTGGCTTTTACTTATTAATTATTTTGTTTATTACAATTATGTATAAAATATGACATTGGCCAAGTGGTCGCCTCTGGCAGTGGCACAAATGCGTGCTCTTCTATCCATATTTTTCATGACATTCTTGCACACTTCGCGTGTTATTTCAGCAATTTAATTTTGAATAATGTCCTGTAGCATCGAAATTGTTGTTGGCTTATTGGCGTAGTCATTTTCTTTCAAATACTCCCACGAACAACAGTGGGAGTCATCAAATCAGGTGATAGAAGAGTCCATTCGATATCATCACTTTTTTACATTATACGGCCGGGAAATATTTCTTACAAAATTTCAAGCGTAGCTCGAGCTGTATGTGAAGTGGCACCATCCTGTTGAAATCGCATGTGTTGATGTATTGCATGCTTAATCAACTCGATTCGGCAACCAAGAAGTTTTCTAACATGTAATAAAAGCGATCACGATTAACTAGCGTCAATATTTGATAATAAATTGTAATCAACTATTCTCTACGATTACTAAATATAAATTAACAAATATTTTTCAAACTAAAATGGTGATCAAATAAAATCGGCCTGGAACATAATGTTCACCCTGTACGTACGCCTTCATGTATCTTACACATTTTTGACTACCTGTAAACGGTGAATTATTGTGTACAAGGATATGTTTGAAAAAAGAATGATGGATGGAATACTTCTTAGCAATCATGTCACGTCGTCACGCGTAGATGATATATCATGCCCGAATTTATAAAATTACTTACTTTTTTTGACTATTCTACACACAACAATTTTTTTTACTATCATAATAGCAAAAAATAATAACCATTGTTATATATTTTGTATGAATAATAATACTCATTTGAATATTGGTCATGCTTTTAATAACGTAAGCCAATGCACTGTTATTTTGAATAAAATAATTCAATATATAATCGTCTGACACTTTAACACTCGATTAGGTATTAAAAAATAATATTCTCTGATCCTTACAAATTAATTAACTCAGTGTTGCGTTTATTACTATATATACAGTTTTCCATTTTCAGTCGATTTCGCTGAAAATTTTTGACAAGATTTAATACAATATATTATATATAATAAAGTCAAACAGGTCAGGGTGACTGTAGGGAATAAAGTGAACGGCACTTTGAATGGAATTATATCCAACGGGAATTTGACAACCGAGGCAAGGTCAGCGGTATACAATGGAGTCTTGGTACCGACACTGATGTATGAAAGTGAGGCCTGGAGCTGGCAGAAAAGGAATGAAATAAGACTGCATTTGACTGGAAATGAAATCACTTAGGCGTATATATGGCAGATTTATTTATGACAGAGTAAAGAATGAAGAAATAAATAAAGAATGTAAAGCTGATCTCAATATAGTGAGTAACATTAATAAAGAATCACTTAGGTGATTTGGTCATATCTAACAAATGAATGAGGAGAGAATGGTAAGGAATATATATAACGCAAATGTTGATGGCACCAGAAATAGAAGACGTCCGCGGAAGACTTGGCACGACCAGGAAAACCAGATACTGGAGAATGGTCCTGTTAGAAACCCCAACAATCTGCGAGCTTTTATAAGAAGATGTATGAATGTGGATGAGGCGAGAACTGTGTGTCAGGACAGAAGAGTGTGGTGCTCTATCCTCTCTGCCTACCCCCGTAGGGAAACGGCGTGATGGTTAGTTAGTTAGTTCCAAATCAAATTTTTAAGATATTATATTTTGAGCTGATATTTTGTACATCAGCCGAAATTTATTTAAATTATAAAATTAGGGAAACTTCGATGGCTAAGCCGTACAAAGTGAGTGAGCGATGCGCGACAACCAAAATAGTCGCTCGCTAATGAACCCGAATTACACATCGAAGAGAGACTCTCAATAATTTGCATAATCACTTAGCATTCATATCAGCAAGATGCCTATAAACGTGGTGGAGTTAATATCAAGCATTACAAAGTATGCAATCTGAATTTTATTTTTTGTCATGTGTCAATGTTTCCATAGCTCTAAAAATCCTATTTAATAATTTGAAAATTAGATTTTTTAAAGTAAACCAAGTAAAACAAAAGACGGAAAAATAATATTTTGGGCTAATATCGAGAATATGGTCCTTCTCAGTTTTTTACGAATAATATATTTTCCTAAACGAGTATAATTGAGTGCACTGATTTCAAAATATTTTATATACTGGCGACCGAATTCGCGATCTCAATATATGTCAAATTATGTTTTTATTAGCATGTACAAGATATTCCCATACTTGCGTGATCGTATATTATATAAATTGATACTTTTTAATTGTTGGTTATTTAATTTGAAATTTCACAAAAAAAGTACCATCGAATTAACTATCGCATAATGTACATCAGATTTTCTATCACACTATACATACAATACTATATGATTACAAGTATAGCCTTTCTGATTGTGGTGTAGCCTTTCTGATTAAGCTACAATAAATCACTATTTTAACACTATGTACGGCCATTATGCGAAGGTTGTTAAGGATTTAGCGTCTAGCACTTACCGAGCTCTGTCTAGCACAACCACCACTAAGTAATTACTTGACTATTAGGTTCTCCGATTTACATATCAATCTCTTCGACTATTATCTTAAAACTACGTCTAATGTATAGTTAATATAAATTTATTTAGTGGTTACGTACAGATGTTTATTGATTGTACAACAGTGATTTAAATCCATCTAGTTCGATGACATGAGCTATGTTAGTACAGTATAAATAACTCACGGAGTGTCGATGTATAGGAAATTATTAGGTTCACTCTTTCTTTACATCTTTTTTTTTGTCTGTGGAATCTGTAAAAATTTACCATCACTAGAATGTCCAGTAATTAAGAACAATGTTAAAAAAAACATCCCTACTTCATGGAAAGAATATGCCAGATATGGGAAAACTTTCATTTTCAATAATCCAGGAACCGGTTTTTAGTAATCGTTCCGCTCGAACCAGTGTGGTCCGGCTGAATCCGTCAGTGTATAGCAGTGGTTCCTAATCTTTTTCGATACACTATTCAAATTATAATATTTTCTCTTCACACTTAAGAATACTTACGTACGTATAAGGTACGTTATATAATCTATTAAATTAACATATTTTGCACATGACACCCAAAAATAATCAGTTTCAATTTTTTTGTAATATAAGTGTTTCGTTATGTTAAAATATAAAAACGTGTGAAAATTGCACATCAACAGGCATGTCTTATGTCCTATGTCCTATGTCCTATAACATTTATAGAATTATGGTGATGATATCAGCTTATTTTAGAAGCAAAGAAAAATATTATTTACATAAAGTAGAATTAGATCTACGCAGTAAACTTGAATGAATGACTTGAATTTTAATATACGCAATAATATTTCGCGATACACCTCGCACTTGCTCTCGACACACTACTTGGGAATCACTGATAAATGGAGTATCTCATAATCATCATGATTATGAATATATATAGGTGCAATATAAATAAAGTAATATTTTGAACAAAAAAATGTATTTCCGTAGTAATTTTTGTCCGCGGAACTATAGCAGAGAACCATAAATTAATAATAACCTTTTTAGTAAATTTAGCGACCTCACTCTGATTTAATTTATTTTCAAGTATTCCTCCACCAAAATATCTTAAAGGCATTTTATTCATGTTAGCTACCACCTAACAGACTCCCTTTAAATATTTTTCGTTTTATTTCTTGTATATCACCTGTATTAATTAAGTTGTAATGATGTTTTGTTCTAATAAAACTAAAAACCAATTTAACCTTTTAAAAAAGTATAATATCATTCAGTTGCTTTAGGGTTATTTCTATTGGCTAAATTAACCAAATATATAATCATGTCACTATTGCATACTTTTTGTCAAATTAAGATATTTGAATTTTCGCGGGGAATTATTCTATATCACTAGTTTCACAAATGCGTTCGCTAGGGGCGTGCAAATTAAAGAAATGTAATCACCACATATCTGTAACCTCTCTATCAACTGCGCACAAGTCAAGGGAATCGTATCTAAGTTTAGTTCAGTTTCAGTTTAGAAAGAATTTTCTCATCTTTACAACTCTAGAAAGGTAAGTAATACTTCAGTAATTCTACAAAAATCAACTACAAAAATTATTTAAAACTAGTTATGTTTCTCTCCTGTAAAGTACATAATTCTTAAATATGTGGTGTTGCTGTTGACGGTAACGAGATGAATGACGAGAGAATCATCTGCTTTTAATAAGAGTAAATATACAATACATACTATACAAACATCATGCATATATACTCGTTGACGAATGATCATAACTTTTTTTTAAACTTAGGTAGTTAGGTAGGTGCCTATAAACATGAAGAGTAAACGCGTAGTACAAATTTTCAGTCTAACAGATACAGGATCATCATTGTCACGGATGAGAATTTCACGAGACACCTGATATGGTCGTGTCTCGTGTGTGACGTTTGCGTATCGTATTTATTAAATGGTTTGGCTGGATATGTAAAAAAATTAAAATATTATGTCAAATACTGCGCACCGAATAATGATCACCAATCCTCACGCTCCTAAACAAAGCTTCTCGGCTGGACGAAGGGGAATTTGCCACCTCCTCTCCGAATTAGCCGATGTGAGCTCGATTTCTAATTGTTCTGCGGGCGTGATCGAAGCATTGGTTCCCGGAAGGCGGCTGGTATCCGAGCAACTCCTGGCCGATGGATATTATATCCCGTTGCTCAAGATACTAATCAAGTCGACATGAAACTGTCAAGTGCCTGGGGACATTTCATAAACCGTACCTCGAACATAAGCCAATCGGTGGATATTACCCACCGTACGCACATCTTTGGAGACAACTCACGGCTTTCATAGTCCACCGTGCAAAAAGCAAGTCTCTAGAGATTCGAGCACCGCCACATGTCTCGTGTCTCTTTACGTTTGTTGTGTGTCAAATATAAGTCATTGAAAATTATTTTTTACATTTATCTGTTGGGAGAATTTTAATATCCCCTGCAGCAGTTTAAATAGAATACATATATGTTATTTAATCCGATCTGTTTGTCTAACTTTTAGTATAAATAGTTATAAATATCTATGGTTCTAGATAACATATGTATGCACATGTCAAATTGAATGCAATGTACATACATGAGTCGGTTCTTCCAATCTCAAGTGGTGATCTCTGAATTTATCTCCATATCTATTATACCTAGATCTCAACACATGTACCTATACGGTACTGAGATTTATCTCGTCTTGTTTCATTCCGTGGACACGGGGTATAACAATCATAATTTTTGTAAATAATATTTACAAAATATTTTCTACACAAATTAAATGAATCGACTAGAAAAATATATGGAAAAAATCTATTTATCGATTATTTATTTTAGTTGGTATACCGGTAGCATAGCTGTATATCTTTCTAGTTGATTAATTAAATGTGTGTTAAAAGTATTACGGAAATATGTTCTGAAATTGCAACTTCACGACAAAAGTTGTTCTCCTTAAAAAAATCAGAATATAATTTATAAATAAGAATCGCAAAACATTATTATATAATACTTGTGATAACAATATGAGGTGATCTAGAAGATAAAATAATAAAACAACAAAAAAATTCCATCGCAAATATTCATCCAAAAAAACATATATTTTCTTAATACTACACCATGATTTAATTACAAAAAAATAAAAATTATTCGTCCGTTACGCACTCGAAGCCATTTTCAAGAAATTAAATTCAACCAAAGTTTCATCAAATAATTTGAAAAGAGTGTCATTATGATGATTACAGACTTGTTGAACTTTTCAAAACGATTTGCTGAAAATCCAAAAAAATGTATTATTACTTTACTTTTGCAGCAGACCCTGATACTTTGCTTCTCTCATCCAATAGAGATTTCCAGTGGATTTAAATCGTAATAAACCCAGACAAAATTAACTTTAGCATTCTTTGCACAGATTTAATAATGTTTTTCTTGGATACAAAAGCTATTCACAGTTAACCATCGAATATTGTGGTTTACATAACCATTTCTGCAGTAAGCCTTTTACTTGGTAATCAAAGCCTTTCATTCTTCCTCAATAGGTCTTTACTGACCATTTTATCTCTTTAGACTATCTCCTTTAACTCCAAATCCCCATGATTAAATTCTTGATGATTTATATAGCTCTGTAAGACCACCTTTATGTTATGAAGGTATTACTATTATATTAGATTTTTTTTTAAAGATTTCTACGACGATAACTTTTATCCTATCATTTATACAAGTATAAATTTACACGCTCAGCATTTTATACGCATGTAAGTATTTGAATGATGATATCATTTTCTTCTTCTTCCATGTGAGTCCGAGTGTGGCTGAGAATTCATGTTCTCGAACCGCACACTCTTCCACATGTTGTGCACGTGTATCCGCTGGACAGGGTGGTTCTGAGAAACGGATCTTCCTCCTTTTCTCGTTTATTGTAAAATTTATGTACGATGGTATACGATTTTCGACAAACCTGTAATAAACCAAAAATCAATATAAAATGTTTTTTTTATAATATATACAATTCTACATTTATTTGAAAACATTAAGTAAGCAATGAAAGATTTTGTCATTTTATATTCTATGTGCTGTAGGTATACAAAATATAATTATTTATTTATTTTATTTTGTTTGTAACTATATAATACAATGTAAAATTCTGTTTGGACTGTGCTCATTTCACTAGAGAAATTCTGTATCGAGACGGGCACAGTTGTATATAGTAAACTATTGTACGAATGCTTGGCATTTAAAGTGCTGGCCGTATAAATTTCCATTTGTATAAATGTTGTTATACAAATCCTAGAATCCTGCAAGATGTGTTAGGGATTTATCAAAATAATATCTTCTTCTATACTACAATATATTTTAGTATTCACTCAATCATTATGAAGTTGTGTGCTAGAATCCGAAATTACCCAAAACAATATTTTGTTCAAGGATACAAAAGCACTTATTCGAAGTAAGGGTCGGACAGTAATAAAAACTCGGTATTGTTAGACGCAGGTGGACCAACACAGCTTGAGTAGAGCGGCGAATACAGCGGCGGTAAAGCGGCGAACGTGACTAGAGTCACGTAGGCAAATGCACCTTAAGGGATGCATCACCATAGGGGAGCAGTCTTCTCATATTCTCCGCCGAGAGAAGTGGCTCCACCTAATATCGTCTCTAAAAGTATCAAGTACGCGCTTCATAGATTGTAATTCCGGGGAAAATTTAAACTGTGCGCCTCGAGTTTAAGCTTAGTCTGTGATGTTCTCTGCGTTTAATCGTTAATGTTAAAGTATCAAAAAGGGTTCCACTAGATCTATAAAAAGTTGATAAATATAATCGGTGTAGCGAGAACAGACTGTCGCTATAGCATAAAAATATCGCGTCCCCAGAGTCCCGGTTTGCCTGGATAATTAGGCATCGTCTTGTCATCAACTACAAGCCTGAACTCCGTCACCCTACGCTGACACCACAAGGAGCTGACCACACTTCACGTCCAGGATCCAGGACCATCCTAAGAGGTAATCCCTTACGTGAGGGACCTGAATAATCTACATCAGACAAGTGTCAACATAGACAATTTGGCAGAGAAATTAATGCTGGCATGATGAACACAAATATTTGATGTTAATTTTATTGTAATTATTTTTGAATAGCCTTATTTATAAGTATTAAAATAAATTGCCCATTTTACACTTTTAACACATGCAAGTATCTTAAAATATAGATTATAAATTTTCTTATATAAAAATATTCTTTCATTTCATAACCATTTGACTTGTCAATATTTAAAAAAGAACCAGTTAGGCTAGATGCCTCCCCCCTGAACATGAAGCCGAGGTAGAAAGAAGAAATTACATAACATTCTATTGAAAACGCATCCAGGTATCCTAGTTGAAAAATAACTTCACTTTTACTGAAAACGCGCACACATGCTCGAAACGCAATCTAAAAATGTAAACAAATATTTATTCAAATAATAAGACAAAACGCTTTGTTTAAACCACTATTTGTTATTAAATCAAGATGTTTTGATACATAACATGTTGACTTATCAATAAATAGTGGTTTAAACAAACTGTTTTGTGTTATTATTTATAGTATATATAGCCACAAAGTAATTTTGCTAATATTGAAGAAATATTTATTTGTTTATATTATATAACAAACGCAAGTGAGCTTGTGTACGCATACATAGGGTGTAACATACCTAGAGCACAATATTTTATGGTTGGATGGATACCTGACTAAAGTAAGAGTTAAAAATGTTCTAGAAATATGTAAAAAATTTGCACCGTTGCGAAATATATTATTGTTTGAAAGTTTTACAAAATTATGTTAAGTCTACGTACTTCTAAATCAGTATCAAATTTTGTCCATTATTAATCTATATATTTGCTTCAGGCCCTAAATCATATAACAAAAAATAGTCTGGCCGCTCTAAATTCAATAATTTTTAATTTTTTGTATACAAATATAATTTAGAATCAATAAAATATTTCAATTAATCGAAATAATTGCATAAATATGATTTTTTTTTTAATGTTTATATCTCTGATATGGTTGAAATTAGGCACACATTCTTTGAACTTTTTAAACTCATAATGCAATCAGGTATCCACTCATGAAATATTATAGACTAGGTCTGTTACACCCTGTATATAAAATTTAATAATGTTTATATGTTCTCTATACAATCCAACACTAATTTTTTTGGGTATATTTTTAGAGGTATTGTACTTTAAAATGAAATAAATCACATAAAAATCATGGTTTAGGCCATGGTATTGGCTTTATTAGAAAGATAATGTTATGGCATTAGTGATTAAACATGATTTCACGCATATTGGCACTGCGGCTGGTTGGAATAAAGTGCAATCTGGAAGTCTAATTTTTGACCACTTTTTAGAGCAGCTGGGGACGTATATCGGTAATAACGCGACGAATGTTGACTCCCAAGATATCTATTGTCTCTGGTTTATCGGCCATTGCGCGAATTATTTTGACCATATAATGGACGTAGCGCACGGTAAGTTTCTCGAACTGATCCACAATTTTCGAAATAAATTTACACAATTTGTAAGCGTTGTTCTGGCGTAAGTCTATTCATTGTGAAATGGCAAACTATACTGAGCATAAATTAACTATCAGTTGTCAAATTGGCTGTTGCCAATTTGAAAAATAAACCTCTAAAAAAATACTCTTTATAAACCAAATTTTACGTAGTTATTCTCTAAAATCTTAGAAAAATATAGATATCTTCCCATGCTCTCTGGTTTTCTCGCCCTCTTCCCTGAGATAAATGTTTATTATATTGGATGCAATCTTTCTAAATGTATTCCAATTTCACTCTAGGTTCCTGAGGAAAATTTGGTTATCCCACCAAAATTTGTATACATCGTTACATTTAGGGTCTACGTAAAATAAAGGCACCACCTTCCTTCTAACTAAATCTACACTTATTCGCTCCCCACTTTGCTTTAATTTAAATCTATTTTAAATAAACTAAATCTGATTTTTTTGCAATGGTAGATACAGACCGGCAGTTAAATAAAACATTTCAAATTATTTAACTGGGTAAAATTATTTATGCACTAGCGGATTATCTGTTAACACTAAATCATGCAATTTTATACACTATGTATCCTTGTATAAATTATTTGAATACAGTAGAAAACGTTTAACGTGAGAACTGAAATATTTTTTCATGTTAAACGTACTTCATGTTAAAAAAATTAAAGTTAAGTCATGAAAATTCGTCAATTCGGTTGGTAATCCAAGAAAAAAATTAAATTAGTAAAGGCGATTGGTGTATGGTATGCGGCACCCGTGTTCATATCAGTTGTCTACCTAGTCAATAGAAAGATGAAGAGGATAAAAGGAGATAAAAAGGAAGAGATCCAGGTTAGAATCCCAGTAGCCCAACAACAATATTTTTTGATAAAATTGATTATAAATGAATATCTTTATAATTAATATATTTAATTCAAATTTAAAATAGAAAGATGATTCATAAACCATAAACATAAATAAATTTGGTAACGACATATACATATAACTTTGTTCTTCTAAGATGCGAAATAATTTCATGTTAAACTTTTTTAGTTATTGACAGAAAAGACATGTATGAAATCACTTTTATTTCATGTTTACCGATTTTTTATTTTAAATGTTTTCCACTGTATTTCTGTTTTACAATAAACATGTTCAAAATTGCCAAGACATGTTTACTTTACATTTTGAAGAAAATTCGCGGAATATTCAGGCAGGATAATACCGGCTAATCCGCATATGTAAAAGAGACAAATTTAAATTTATCTGGGACACTGTTTTCTAAAAAGAGTTTTGGCAATATAGGGTGTCCAGCAGAAAAATTTAAAGATTAAATTGTAATTGCTCATAAGCCATTAGGGAGAGGTAACTAGGAGGGGTATTGTTCGTCGGGCATGATTTGCGGATTTTCCAATCGCAATGAGTCACTGGTCGGGAGCGCACCGCGCGTTTGCGGTTAAGCAATATTTAAAGTGCGGTGATTCATTGATTAGTATGCGTCGCGCTTTTTTTTACTCACTTTAATATTCGACAAGTAAATGATGGGCTGAGCACGTAACGTTGGGTAAACTTAATCAACTAGACCTTAAACACATGTCAAAGTTCAATCTTTAATATGTTATTTTATATGAAAATAACAGGGAAAGCAAGTAATTTGATTATATCTTCAAATAATAATTTGGCTCTAATGTTTTCTTGTGTAAAGATAATAAGACAAGAGCTTTTTATAAATGTATACAATAATATTGAGTTATTCATTTCACAAAATGAAAAAAAATCAACATCAAAATGTGCTATTGTGTTAGAATGTTTAACGGTAATATACTCACATAGTAACCGAGATTTCGAAGATACAGACCTTGTCATAGGAGATCAACAAGACAGTCCTATTTTCCAAATCATAATCGTGTTGATATTTTATTTGTATTACCTCAATTAGGGTCTAGTATAATAATTAGGAGTAATCGCAATTATGAGAGAAACAGAGAAAGCGAAAAGAAAAAAAGAAATAATTAAGAATAAGACCCAGAAACATACCAGATCTGATTGTGCTCAACTGCCGTCGGGTATTCATGACATCGATACGATCCGTCTTTTTCGGAAGGATTCTAGGCTCCAGGTATTTTATTTTTGATCGTATAACCTAAAACATCGTCTGTATATATTTTCTGTGTTTCTTTTTTAAATTTGATTTATTTATGAGAAATAAACAGTACATGATATATAATAACTTACGACTTAACACATAATATTATATAACAATACGACCAGCATGTTTCTTCGGAACTGGACATAGTAAAAATATCATACAAACTAATAAACTAAAAAATAGTATATTATATTGTTCATATTATGTACTAATAAAAAGATTTAAAAAAAAAGTATCTTTACACTGTATAAAGAGAAAAGGATGCGATAAACATATATAATTTACTTGTTCAATTAAAAAGTAATTAATTATTAATAAGTTAGATTAGTTTAATTTTAAAGGAAAGCAATTCATCATTGAAAATGTCCAAATTATTAAAAGGAATTTATGATATTATATTTTGACATAGAGCGGGTCATAACACATTTGTTTAAATAATTGGTTTTGCTAAAATTTGGATAAAATAAATTATTTGAACGCGTTGGGTGTATAGGACAGTTTAAAGGTGTTTGCTCTAATAAATAAGACAGTCCTAACAGTTGGTTTGACTAACCATTAAAATATTCAAATTAAATGACGTAAATTGAGAAGAGATTTATAACAATTTATGATAAAAATTAATTCATTTTGTGACTACACAATATGCGACATAAGCATTTTTAGGGTTGATGTTAACGGATGACACTTTGATCTCTAAGAGTTGGTTAAGATCGGGATGTACCCGTTACATCTATTCGATTTATAGCCCCGAGAGAAATCTCACCCATGGACACGTATTATTCATTTCAATACACAATACACATATTAGAAAGAAAATAAATAAGCATTTTTGTTAGATAATTATTTTATGACATACTAAAAAAAGCATGACTTCTTATGGTGTAAACATTTAAATAAATTTGAATGTGGAAAATAACGTTATTAAGCAATAAAAGTTCAAAAGCGTTATATTTATACGAATTAGCTTCAACAGACTTTTTTTTTAATTGTCTCACATTTAGTTATTATATTTAAGTCTTTTGTCTATTCTGTCTGTCTGTTACATTTATCATGTTATCGGACATGATAACACCATAAAAATGTTGCGATCCAAGGAAAAATGGAATGAACCAGATCTCGTGCAAGGTCACCAATACGATGTTTAACTTGTTTAAATCTTCGATGCAGATCCAGTCATAAAATACCCAAAAATGCCACGTACCGAAATAGGTGGCGACAGACCATTCATGTCATCATCCGATAATAGTCACAATTCCATGATAAAGACTGCTCTCACTGAGAGTAAAACGAAGATGAAGAATAAAAAAATCCATACAATATTACATTTGTATATGGTATTGGAATAAAAAAAACGATTATTATTACGTTGAAATTACTACAAGTTAAAGTGACTACTTCCACATTTTCTAGCAGTTCTTCCACACAGAACCTCAATAATATTTTAAATGATTCAAGTAGTATAAATTTAGTAGTTCACAAAGGCAAGTTATATCGTTATTGTAGCAGTTCGATCATCAGTTTAATACACCTACTCTTTAAAGCAATCGAAACGAGAGGAGACTAAGAATGTTGTAAAATGTGATCGGGCACAATAAAACTATTCATTGCTTTTAGCGCTTCCTTTAAATCGAATATGATTATCTGAAGACTTCCAATGCCTGAATTAGACTTAATGCGTTTAATTAATAAAATATTTAACTGCACGATTAACTATTACATTTTAATATAAATTAAGAAAATCTTTTGAGGAGGCCAAGATTCGATTTTAGCGTAATAAACAGAATTAAATTTCTAGATGTATGAATTTGAATGTGTCGAGTTGTGTATTATGACAGAGAAGTATGGTACCATTCTATCTGCCTACCTTTGCAGAGAAACGACGTGATGGTAAGATAGTTAGTTATTAACTGTTAAATTATAAAACGCATTTTTGTTGTGAGTTCACAGTTTCAGAACATAGTTGTGTGGTATTTTTAATACAAATTAAATGAATCAACTAGAAATATACACAGAAAAAATAGAAAAAGGTCAAAGTTCAAATACAGGTAGCAACCAAGTATTTAATCAACACAATTAATCAAACACGATTTTTTTGGTTAACAATGGAATCCTATAAAATGAAAAATAAAAGAACCAAATATTTTTTCGTTAATAGGTTTTTTCTATATATCTTTATATTCATTTAATTTCTATACTTATGTTAACTATTATTTAATATATATGCCACGAATTAAAGTAGCAGACATTCAACAGCATTGTTGTTTAATTTGCATCGTAGCCGAGATAATTGTTTGTTTAACTTCTCTGTCCATGGTTAGTCTTAGAAACATTAAATCCTTTATTTTAGTCTCACTTTGTCCAATTGTCGGTAATCATAGTCCTTTAAGCCGCAGCAGCAGTTTTTCTCCTTCTGTCGAATAAAACGTGCTTTGTGCATTTGCTATTTCTTGATGGTCTTCAGTCAAGTCTGCATAGCCTTCCTAGGTAATTGTAATTGTAGGCAAGGCCGCGACACTGTATTATCGTTTATACCGTCTGTGCTACAGTAATAATCTTACAAACTCCCTGAAGGTTCAGTGAGATGTCGATAGTAGAAATAAGAGTCCAACGTCGAGATAGTAAACTATTCATTACTGCTTAAACAACCGTACAACAATATAATATACACAATCTGATATCTTATCTGGAGAACCGAAAAGTGTTGATAGAGAGCGCGACTGCGCGTCCAGCGTATTTTAACACCTTCCGGGTCTCTTTCCCGCTCCCACTCGGCACCTATGAGCCTTCTCACATCTGTCACTAAGTGGCTACACACACACGCACACATACAACTTTGACAGATTCAAATATCTCCGTTATTATATGTTTTTTTGTCCGAGATTCTCATGGTTTGTGATTGCTTCCCTCCGCACTATTGAAAAGTTTAATATGGTGTTGTGTCTTCGCTTTCTTTGTGGATGTTTATTTAACAATTCTTATAATAGTTTTAATGTGCAAGCAGTATCCCTTATTTTTATTTTAACATATAATGTATGAATGTTAAAATAATGTACCCTAGTAAAATTAGTCACGAAAATTGGCATAATAGCGCATTAGAGTATAGCGTATATTTTCACTCTTTATTTTGTTTTATTTTCCCTTTTATCGGTACCGATATAGGTGAGAGTTCTATACCCTCAAAACCCTTATGAAACCAAATCGGTTTTGGAAATGACGATTATCGATTTCGGTATCTCTATAGTGTTAAATTATAATTCAAGTATATAATGCTGATTTTTATGCGTTATAATTAAATACATTGATCTATATTTTTTTAATTTAATTTAAATACAAATTAAATGTATTAATTAGAATAATTTCAGGTTTGAATCCCGGTAGCAACAACAATATATTTATATATATCTTTCTAATAAATACATTTATTTTTTATTTAAAATATCACATATCTTTGTTTTGAATAATTACAACTTCACAATAAGAATGCGTTCTCCTTAATAATTTTATTTGATAATAATATAGTTACCGTTGATGAACTTTAAACTAATATTAATAAAGTTATTTGTAAAAATCTATTTTCACGTTTATTTCATATCCATCGGTAGTGTAGTGGTTAGATTGCTGCCTGTTATGCAGGAGTCTTGAATTCGGTTCTCCGTCAAGGAGATATTAATTTTTATACTTTTGAAATTAACTTTGTGGTTAAAATTTATTTTTATTTTGTAGAATCTACTGAATTGAGTGTTGATTTTTTTCGAACCAAAATAACGCTTAGCAACGCAACAACAGCTTTTCGTTGTTTTAGTTTATTCGGGTTTGTTTTAATGATTTATTGCTATTCTGTATATATTGTAGTTGTTTATCACTTAGTTCCATGTTTCAAATGTTTTTTTTCATATGATTAATTTATTGGCACGATCTTGTTTCCCGTTGTTTATTTTAATTTAAGATGAATTGATTTTTGATAACTTTGGGGTAAATCGATTAGTTCTAGAATTGATAAAACAAAAGTAATTTCAAGGATAATACTTGATTATACGTGATTTATTATAATATTTTTACCTCAAACATTTCTTTACAACATTGAATTTTTAATCTTGAGTTTTGTAATCATTTACAATTAAGAAAATGTTTATTAAAGTGACCTATGATTATTATGTCATCTGTTTTAAATATAACGCTATATCATTGTCCTACCCCTTACCCCAATGAAGTGCCTGAAATTTAATCAAAATTTTACATTGAAAATAAAAATGAAATATAAAAATATTGAGATTTTTTTGAAGTGATTAGTAATCGTAACTGGTAAGTGTTTTCTTATATTTCTAGCAAAAATACTAATGGACAGTAATAAAAACTTTTATTGGCTACGTCTAAGGAACAAAAAAAAATTTAAATTAAATGGTATGCTAAAATAATATGATCCCGGTTTTCCACAATAAAAATCATTATCGTTTTCTCTTTTGGGTTACCCCATAAATATTGATTGATGAATTTTAAATTTAAATTTTTAGCAAGTTATTCATACCGCGGCTTAAATATCTGGTATCGAAGTGATATTTAATATATTTAAAAATAATTAATATACTAGATACGATTTTGTATATGGCGTTAACAAAATTATTACAATATCTACATTTGTACACTCGGTAATTCTGTTTGATTATTATTTTCAGGAAATTGGCGCGGATTACATAAGATTGGTTAATTAATTTAATAAGCTACAAGGCTTCACGTATTTTAGTAGTAATAAACGTGACCTTCTTTCGCCTGACTGCCAAGCAATGTATAATATAATATAGAAGGGAAAATCTTGGTCTCTTCAACCCTTATTGTATAATATCTGTTTAATCTTTGCTCTATGTTACGTTTGTTCAATATGTGCAAGGTAAAATTAGAAAGCAATAGGTTAAAATATACCGACTAGCAACATTATAGCACGTATTTCATTTAATTACGTTGTAAAGATTAAAGTATAGATTATTATTTTAGTATTTCATTATTATATTTCAAAAATCAAATAGAATCTGTTTATCTTTAATACTAAAATGTGCAAACAGCATTTAATTTATAAATCTAATTACGATACAAGTTTTAAAATTGCGAAATCTAACCTTTTAGTTTCGTAAAGCTTACCTAAAGCTATAAGGTAGGTACGTACAAAATTATAAGTAAGTAAATTTTTTTTTACATCGGCAAATATTCTTGCAGTCAGTATTAACTTATTAATTTTACTAATTTTATTAAATTTGAGAATAAAAATACTTTCTTAACTATTAATTAAAATAAATATAAATTCTTTAATGAAATTCATAGTTAATTACATACAGTATATAGTTAATTACATTAATGGACTTGGACTCCATTTAAAACAACAAAAATAATATATTACGATCTTCAACTGTATTGTTTGCAATACCAAAGTGCAAAAAATCTGAAAAATATCACAAAACTCGTCTACGTACTCGTCTAAAAGGAAACAGTTCAACTTATAACAATAAATCTTATTTTCGTATCATTTGTTATGACTTTTCGGCTCTGATGATGATCTACCAGATGCGTCCTTTGTTGGGGTTGGATGTAGTGAAGAGAATAATAAAATAAATACTAAAACACTATTTGTACTATATGACAATTTACAGTTTATTCTTGACTAACAATATTACAAATTATCTTATATCTATAATCGGAGAGTGACTCGGAGCGGAAGGAGGCCGAGCTCGGTTTTCGGTCCTTATACCATACATGCTCCCCTGACAGGCGTTTTCATGCTTACTATACACACACACACACACACACACATATTTGACATGCACGTGCATGCATCTGTCACTTGATCATCAATCCAGAAACATTGCACCTATTATTTAAAAATAATTATTAAATTATGAATAAATACATGTATAATTTTCTTTACGAATATTATAAATATTATGCTCCGCATCTCGAGATCTAGATATTTTTTATTTATTATTAATTATTTTTTAATTTTATGTCAAATATATTTTTACCCACATATAAACTTAGAAATATATTTTTATAATATTTTCATAAAATTGTCAAATGCACTAAATGACATTCTGCTTAATAATGAATGTACAAATTTTTCTACAACAAAAGAAGGGAATATATTATGCAGTACGTGCTACTATTAGGAAAAGAATTACTAAATTCGTACGTATGGAATATACAGCAGTAACTTTCGAAAACCCATCTCATTTCATGGATGGAGTTGTTCACAAACTTTTACCAGTATACATCGAGCTTTTAGTTCTCGAGGCCAATTACACACTCTAATTATTTCATTTACATGGCTATTTTAAGTGGTTCTCATACATCAACAATGTTGTTGACATTTGATATGTTCATATTTCAATATTGTCAATATTTTTCAGCACACGCACAGTGCGTGTGACACACGCACAGTGTGACACACGCACATACGCCTCGTCTTTAAATTTCTTTCCTCGGGCTATGTATGGAAACACACAAAAACTTGTATAGCTATAATTTATTATATTAGTACTTGGAAATAAAGAAAAGAGTTATTGGAATAGATGAATGTGTAGATAGCTAACGCAAAAAATAAAGTCCCCAATAAACCTAAACTTCCTGAATGGAATAAAACTAGATACGTGACAAAAGTGAAAATGATTTCTGTAACATAAAGAAATTGTTCAGATTGATTAGAGTTATTAGGATGGCTTGAAAATTTAGTGGAGTATGTCCACGAATGCGATTTCTCTCGAAAATTCATCTCGAAAGTTCGTAAAGCGTTGAGCGAGTTTGAGTTGAGCGAAAAGCATGCTATTATGATTCATTGTAATTTGTGCGCAGAACACAATGACATAACATGCATAACCCGAACCTTACTTGCAAATTTCTGAAATGAACGATTAAAGTCTCATCCATGAACATGTTGTATAATGAGAGTAGCTATATCAGCTAGATTAGTAAAAGGCAAGCACTCTTCGGCATTATCGAATATAGGATACAGGATTTGTGTTTTACAAATTCTCTATTCCATAATTTGGAAAAAATGTATTTTTTTAGAATACTACTGTTACAATAATGCAACCATTAGCTTTTCAAATAATATTTATTTTGGTTATTGCAAATTCTTTGTTAATTAAAATTAATACATTTAATTTTTTTTTAAATTGATCACAGTAATGAATTTCCTTATATACATTTAATTTACTCAGAATATTGCATCTATAAATGCTTGAAATACTAAGATAATATTTGTATCTATACATATCGCTAACCTTTAATAATCACTGTACATATAAAATATTAATTAGTTGATTTTTAGTACAGTTTAATAAATAACTGTAGGTACTCACATGAAATTCAATTTAAATATTAATGTGAGTTTTATACCTTAATTATCTGAACGTTATATTCAATTCAACCGGATAAAAAATACTTTTATAAAATTACCTAAAATAATAGTCTCAATAAAGATAAACGTGCTTTCTGAAAGCCTACGACTAATTTATTATAATATCATTCAAGCGTCCTGATTGTAATCGAAGTAATTGTCTCTTGTAGATTTTTCATTATTCATTGTTTTTCTGAAAAACATTTAAAATAGTGAAGGATTGAGAAAATACAGAATTTAAGAAGGGTGGAAGGAATTCGGGAAAGTAATAAGAATAGGGATCCAGATTATATATGTCGCGTTAATATTGCGCGCATATGTACGCATCCAGTATGCCCGTAGCTTTAATGACTCAGAAATCAAAGTCTCGTTGAGATATGCAGGACATTTCTGGATAAAGATCCAGTTGACGATACTCAGAAAGAAATTCTCATACTACATATATCGGTAGCTAGCGATGGAAGAAAATGCTATATGCATAGTATTCCCGCTAATTTTTCAATTTTAAATTTTTTACGGTGTATTTTTTAACAAATCAAAGAAAGTCGTGTTTACATCACACTAAAGCTGTCATATTAATATTCAAGCGTATTTATTTTTGTTTCTAGCAAATTAAGGATTGGTTGGAGTCAAAAAGACTGTTTTATACCAAGCCCTAAAAATAAAAATAAATCTTCTGACATTGATCGCAAAAATGATTAGACTGATGCATATTTAACGTCCGTTTTTTTCGCGATGTTTTGTTTTTTGAATTATACGTTTTTATTTGTCAGAATATAATTCTTAAATAAAGTTAGGAAATTAAATTCATCGAAAACCATACACAACATTATGCTGTACCACTTGGAGAAAGGACGAAAACCTGCTGAGTTATTTCGCTATCTTAACGATCTTTTCGGTGAAGGAACGATTAACGAAAGGGCATGCCGAGAGTGATTTTCCTACTTCGACGCTGGTTATTTCAGCTTAGACGATAAGTCAAGAAAGGGATGATCTTCATATTTTGATGAACAGGCCATTCTGGCAGTTGTTAAAGAGGACGAAAATTGCACTTCTAGGATATTACTTTACAATATAATTTTTTAAAAACGGAAAATAATTATGCATCAACCTAATAGATTTCATATATTTGCGTGAAAGTATATTTTTTTTAGATTCAATATTAACGGCATGTATAATATGTACGCATTCGTTATTGTAAAAAAAATATTTTTTTGGACCGCATAAAATACGAAAATAAAAATGACGTTTTTTTTTACTTTTACTTGAACAGCCTTCATTTTGAAAGAAAATAGCAGATAACTAACAAACTTCACTACGATATTTACCAGATCAATTTACTGAAAAAGTTTGATAAAATCAGATGAAAATCGTTATCGTGTCTACGAAATCTGTAAAAATGTACAACTATTTAAAAAATATTTTTATCACCCTCTTCTATATAAATGCGTAACCCCTCTTCACACGCGACACACTAAGAACATCATTATTTCTAATAGTTTTTTTTTGCAATTGCAAACCGAAAAAAAAGGAATATTTTATTTTTACTCAGCCAAATACAAGATTTTGGGGATTTACTTGTGAATACACAGCCTTTCACTTGACACGGTGGTATTTGAAAAATTTCCCACGAATGATTTAAAAACTTGAGTTGCAGAATTCACATAAATTTGAAAATTCTAACCAGATCAAGCAATAAATAAATCACATTTGTTTATATTATCTTTGACTGAATAATAAAAGTTATTACAAAAGTAAAAACGGATAATGGATTTATAATGTCCACTATTATTTGCTGAATATATTTAGAGTCAAACGTCATACGTAAACGTATCCTCAAATCTAGCATCATAGGCATTAACAAATAAGTATTTTAACAAGCAAATGAATTTCAGTAGCTTGTTGGTCTAGTGGTCGGGGATTCGATTTTCGTTCCAGGAGACTAGTATGTTATTCCAATTTTCATAGCACATGCGTTAAGCTTAGTTTGAAAGTAGTATGAATACCGATATGACATGTATCAATGTAATATCAAGTTTTATTTACTGGTCTGGTGAAATTCATAACGGCTTAATTATTAATGAAGATATGTTTAAACGTCTATTATTCTGTTTCATTTGTATCCGCTAGAAGTGCTGTGGTTAGTCACACGAGGAACCGGGATTCGGTTCTCGGTCGGAGAGGTTTTTAAGTTAAATTTAAATTTTACTGAATTTATTTATATTTTTTCGTATCAGAAAAACTTTCTATGCAAGGGTGTTATGACACATGTGTGATGTGTGACACTTTTTTCTTAAATTAGAAAAATATAATATTTAATATATATGTTCATGTTATTAATGTGGCGATGCACGGTATTGTTAATAATTTGCAATCGAGGTAAAGGAGAAAATATTATATAAATAGCCTCTGTGTTGTATAACTTAATTAATGATAGAACCTTTTTGAACGGTGTCGTATACTGTCTTGGTGTACTATTAAAATATAGGAGGTATTATCTATGCTCAGGTAATTTAAGAACTGATATAGGAAAGAGCCATGTTATACTCAGTTTGCAGAGGTAATACTGAAAAAAGTAAATTGCATTTTAGAATAATGAATTATGCTGGTTTTACATACATATATAATTTCGTACACTTTGTTTTGTTCAGTATTACATTTTTCTGCTAAAAAATATCGTATACACAGGTTTGAGTATTGTCTTATTCTACCAATCTCAATTAGATTTCTATGTTTATCTCCAGATGAAAATTTCAACATCTATATGTATATGGTACTGAGATTTATCTCAATTAAAAAATATATATATATATATATATTTATCTCAACTAAATCTCTGTAGTTTATTTAATCGTGCACATTCCATAGAAATGGATCATCACTATGGTAATACTACAATAAAAAGTACCTCGTTCGAAAAAAACAAAGCATTGAAATCTGAACAAAGTTGCATACTTTCTTTAGAAATACTAACTTTATAAATACACTCTCCTAGATCTAAAACCCTGCATAATAATTAATTGATGATCTGTCTATAAATAGGTATGATCAAAAATTCTAAGGAAAAATATGACGTAATAGATGATAAAGCAAACAATTGATGTAATACTAGAATAGAATGAGTCTATATTATTCATTATAGTTTTTTAGTGACTATGGGGATAGATGGATTGATAAAGAAGAAGAATTACATTATATGTATATGCGTAAAATAATTGATAAAATATATTTTTAACCCTTCCCTAGCCATGCAGTAACATTGGTCTACTGAGCCAATTAAATCGTATTTCTATAAATATGCACATTGTAAAACTTACATTTTACCTAGTCCTAAAAAAATCATTTGCACTTAGAAATGAGTAGTGGAAAACCAATTATGTAAGGCGAATCATAATAAAAATAATTATTTTTAAATTCAATGCTATATAAAATTGCTGCATTGCATTCTATCTACGTTAAAAATACCACTTGTACCACGTGAAAAATATCACACATTATTTAAATGATGAGAGATAAAGATGAAAATCGTGATAGATGGGTCTTTTGACGAATGCGTTACAAGAATAATGTTTGAGAATAAAATGAACGTATTTGATTATTATATTTATCATTTCTTATTATATTTATAGTAACTGTGACATTTACTATTTTAAAGTCATTGAAGCTTGTAAAAGCATTTTATTCCCATTTAAAAAAACTCAAATTTCTTGCAGTAACTCGAGTTGAACAGCATGGCTGCGTAGGGTATTTTTAGCATGGTATGGTAAAGATTAATTTAAGAATATGTTAATACAAATTAAATTAATCGACTAGATAAAAAAAATCTATCAAAAAATATTCAGTTGCTACCGGGATTTGAACGTGGACCTCTCCAATCCAGAAAAATTCATCAAAATTTTTTTAAGATTCAATTCTTCTGATTTATTTAGTTATGGACTCACTACTTGAAAATCATTGACGTGACGTCTGTATTTTTTATAATATCCTCAATGACGTATAGTCCTTAAAAGGATCCGCAAATTAAGGGAGGATTATGTCAATGATTTACCGTCAAGGAACTAAAAATATCTTTGAATTGTAAGAGGTTTTATGGTTTCAATTTGTTTCTTATTAAGTCAGATACTTTATTCGTCTTTTTATATTTTACGTAAACATAGACATAAAACACGTCCAGACTTGATAAAATATTGAAAGGTTACGGTATATTAAATATAAACAGCCTTATAACATGACTCTGAAAATGCAAAGTAGAGAATACGGATTGATGCCATTGAGATGTGGTGCTGGAGATACATGTTGCGTATACCGTAATCGGTATGGATACCCGAAGCGCAATATAGGGCGCGAAATAACGAAGTTCTGGTTCATTTAGTACTAATCGCGAGTGCATTTAAATCAATTAAATATGCCAGTTTTTAATTGTTATTCGACAAATACCAAGTCAATTGACAGCCAAACAAATATGTCACATCGAGCTATAGTGAGTTTGGCGAATTCAACAGCCAATAAGAGTCAAGTTGAAATCTTCGTTTCAACCAATAAGAGACCCAATAGTGTTATCATAACTGTATTTTGTTTAACATACAGAAATTGACAAATTTTCGTGACAAGTTGCAGGTACCAGGTGTCAGAACACAATTGATTAAATGATTAATTCATGAATAAATGTTGAAGCATTATCTTGCGTATGCTATCGGCGCCGGTACTGCCCTTAGATCACATCTGCGGCCTTACTGTACTGTAGTCTGTACAAAGACTTATGCAGAGACGGAAAATACTGCAAAATAATGGAAAGCTCCAGTCGTCTTGGATCATTCTTACCATTGGACCAATCTATCCATTATTCCAATAGTTCGAATGGATGATACAGTGCAATACCACCTACACCTTAAATAATCCCACGCACAGACCTATGTCGTGACCAACCCAAGAGACCATGGCAGATGTTATCCTCGGAATGAGGGACCGCCGAATCTAATGATGCACAAATGTCAGCATTTTTCAGGAACTGAGCATCGAGAACAGGCTTTCATCAATTTCTCTAAAACGACACCTTCAATTATATTGATATCTTGCTAAAAGGGGAGAATGCTTGGGTAAGGTAGTGATGGGTCACGTCGATGGACGGAGAATAAAAGGAAGATCCGCCATTCTTTGGATCGATAAAGTGGAAAAAAAACAGACGTTTCTCTGGTTACAGCCCTATAATCTGCAGAATGCTGAAAAATGTGAAAAAGCATAGTCAAGAGAGCGAAAGTTCATGGAAATCGCGAGGAACTGACGCCAATGATGATATTTTAAACAGTTTTTATTTACGATGTAATAACAAACTTTTCTACATACAACGATATAACAACATTACCACGCATCTACAGTAATTCAGAATTGAAATAAATACTCCAGAAAACGATTAACGTCTGAAATATTAATTAGCTTAATTACTACCGTGTTACTTTAAAGTACATACTAATTGAAAGTACATCTACATATCTATAAAAATGCTCCGACTGACATAAGCGAAACAGCTGCAACGGATGAATGAATCTCAAAAATAATGATCGAAGACCTTAGCTGCACTGGATTGACAATGAGACAAAGGATAATAAGAACCTGCTTATTATCAATAATTCAGCATAAAATAGACAACAGAAAACCAAGTATGGTACAGTATATTATAGAATATAGTACAGTTGAAGAAGAAAAAGTACCTAACAATTTTTTTTTTAATACATGATTAACGGACCATACTGAAAATCTGAACTATCAAAGCCGTGGGTTGCTAATGTTCATCCGTCGAAAATATTTTTTTTTAGTAAAATGAATGAGTATCCTAATAACCATAAATTTTCTGGGTTAAGTTTTCTAACTAAATGTTCAAATTTATGATATAACTTTTACTAAGTAACACGTTGGGAGCGCATTACATCGTAGAGACCCTTATTCACTATTCACGTGTCGAAATGATTAAGGTATGTGTGTTGATCATCTTTATTCTAAAAAACTGAAATGTACTATTGATAATTAATGTAAAAATAATGTAAATTATTTAATAATACACTTATTTAACGCCGACCGGCTTCAGAATGACTTTTTTATTCGTCAAATTCAAATAGCTACAAAGTTATTTTACACTAATTATTAAAAAATCCACAATGTCATTAATTCAAATATAAAAAAAAAAGATTTTTCGAGAATAAGAATCAAACAATTAAAATAAGTAGTACTTTTAAAATTACCAATATTAACTTTGTGGTTAAAATTCATTTTTTCATTTATTATATTTGTTTTATTAACCACTTAATTGAGTTTAAATACATCTACTGGTTTTGAAAAATACCATTTTCTTCTTCAGGATGTCATAACTAACTAAATAACTCAATCAAGTGGTTAATAAAACAAAGATAAAAAATAAAAATAAATAAGTAGTGACTAAAACCCATCTTAGAATGGGTGCGATAAACGCACATAGGGCATCTGCTATTATTTGAAATCAGAACTATCTAAATTGTTTTCAACAATAATTTCTTATTGGGGTGAACTGATTATACTCCATAAAATCATTTATTAAATACATATATTATGTATGAATATGTTTAAAAAACCTTCATAAAATTTGCAACATATAATAAATTACATTATTTATATAACTTCGAATTTTCTTCTTAGGTAATCACGGTTTTAAAAAACACTCACAAATGAATTTTAAATATTAAATTACTCCTGAATATGATTAAATGTTCTCATTGGTGTTAACTTAAATCTTTATTTTAAGCCCGTTAAGCTTCCACATAAATATATGGCGCAATTAATGTAAGCGAAATATTTTTTTTTAAATGTGCTTTAAAATATAT
Source organism: Eubasilissa splendida (assembly GCA_031772225.1). Taxonomy (NCBI): domain Eukaryota; kingdom Metazoa; phylum Arthropoda; class Insecta; order Trichoptera; family Phryganeidae; genus Eubasilissa; species Eubasilissa splendida. The sequence goes on along the minus strand of CM062851.1, from coordinate 21,960,805 downwards.
TAGAATATGTCTCATATTACATCTAATAAAGTTCCACATTCAAATCTTAAAAACTTTATCATATTTTTTTCAGATTTAGATTTTCTAAAAATAGCACGAATATGAATAATGGTCTTGCAAAAAAAGTCATGGAAAGAATAATAGAAAATTTAATAAGAATATTTAAGAATAATAGAGAATAAAATATAGTATTGTGTCGCTAGTTCCGATGAAAAAGGAATGATTCCGTATCCATGTCCTGTTTGCTTAACATAGAATGATCATATTATATATTATATTATTATGATCACTTTGAAATTACATTGTTTTATCAGTATTAACTATGCTCTCATCTTGCTGCCACTCAGAAATAAGTTTTTCAATAAGCTACTGTTTATTTGTGATGAGATCTTTTGCAATTGCCCACTTCAGTAACTTCTTAATATTTTCAATGGCATTAAGATTTGAATATTAGCCAGATCTTGTTAAAATATCAAATTTTTGGTGTACGTGATGTCACACGTTTGAACAGAACCATCGTTATTTGAAAAACATTATTTTACCTTAAATATCCAGTTTATTATCAACAGTATCGTAATTTCAGCAATTTTTACTTCAAACATATCTCTATATGTTTACATTATTAGTTTTGAAAAAAACATATTTCTTTATTTCTATTAAAAGTCTCCAAAATAACTAAATTATTGAGAAATCATACTAAATTACTATTCCACTACTATTTTTTCAAAGGATATAGAGGAAGACGATGAGTAAAAGTAAACTAGAAATAAACTTGAGTCATGAGTTGGACTGTCATTCAATCACCTCAGCAACCTAAACTTTATTTCAATCTTTTTTGAATCTCCGACTGTATTTTTTATATCTTGCATCTCCAGATTGAGCTCAGTCTTTTTAATCTTGGATTTACCATTAAATACATTCTCAGAATCCTTTCGCTAGATATTTACAGGACACATCAAAATTATATCAGATGGTACATTTCATCTTAAAAACAAAGTATTGGGTAATAAGTGTGTAGAAGTCGATCGTCTCCACAATTATCATAACCGTTACATCTCCTTTGATGAATCTCACTTCTATACAGATCTGAATCCTTTTTCTAAGACATCTAAATTTTATACATAATACAGACATCGGATAATATACACGAAAAGAGCGTTCTATATTTAAACAATATGTACTATAATGTGTTGAATTGAATGCTATAATAATAATAATACGATAATACGAACAATTTTTTTTTTTTTTTAAACTGCCTACATAATAAAATATTTATTTTCTGTCCCTGCAATGTAACAATAAAAAAACAATAAAAATAAATTTAATATTGAAAAGTAGGTATTTATTACATTTAATATTTTTATTTACTCAGAAAAATCGACATCATGTAAAAAAATGTATTATTTGTTCATAAACATTTAAAAAATATTATAACTCAGATTAGAAAGAAAATCATTTCGATTCGTTGAACTGAACTAATCTAAGAAAAATAAAATGTATCAATTCTTAAATTTTCGTTATAAGATAAAAATAATATCAGATTAATATATATCAAAAAAATCTGAAGGGAAAATTTGTTTATGCATCTACATATCAAATTTCAATTAAATTGTAAGCGGATATTTATTATTTCTTTGTACGTTTATTTTTTTAATCTGATATTACTGGAATAAAATAATGATTTATATTGTAAAATAATATACCTATCTCTTGCAAACATTTAATACTATCAATCTTTTTCCAAGACAAAGAAAATATCCTTGCCAATAATCCTCCCTTACAAAACCGCCTTGATGGCAATTTCTTATACATTAATTTTTTCAGAACAAAACAAGTATCTCATATAAGAAAAATAATTCACGCATGTTTAAAAAAAATCTATTCATCGAAATAAAATTATTTAAGTAAAATAACAATCACTTTGTATGAAACTACGAAATTTATTATACGTCAACCAGTGTCTCTTGTCTCAAGCTTTATCAGGAAGTATTCAAAACTGATCATAAATACAAAAATAGTGCACTTATACATACATAAAGAGGGAGATAGAATATAAAATTACATGTGAAAGAGGGAGATAGAATACATATACAGATATACGGAACATTAAGGGAGGGGAAAATGTAGTGTTGATGGATATTTTATTTAATATAATATAAAATATTAATAATAATAATATAATAAATAATAATAATATAAATTATTTAAGTGTGAATACATATTTAAGACATTTAAAATAAGATACAAAGTATCAATATAAAATATTGTAGAGGAATACATATTAATATAAAGAGTAAAAAATTTCCAAATGTAAAGTAGTTATGCAAATAAAGTACTTAAATTCATGAAAACTTTGGTTGAAAATCAATAAATTGACCTTTGTCGCTCAGTAACCTTTTGGTACAGGAGAAATTATTAGGTAATTTCATGACGTCATCTCAAAATCTTAGAGTACATCTACGCGGAAAAATATTTGTCTTGAAGCGTGACAGTAAAAGTTTGTACGTTTTGGTTGATTTAATATTAACTTCATGTAAAATATAACGTAGAAAGTTCATACATCGCCTAGTACAATATTTTTTATTTTACTAAATGGCAATTACAGAACTTATTATTACGATCTATTATAATTATATTATAGATTTTAGTAACCTAAGTTTGGTAAAAATGTAATTAAATAAATTATATGTATAAAAGGCATTTATTTATAATATTTTATCTTTTTAGTATTTGTGAACGGGCTTTGTAATGTTGTGACTATGCCATGGAATTATTATCTAATGGATTCGTCTAACAAATGTATTCAATTCATTCATGATCGATTACTTTAATGTAATATGATTATAATCAAGGTAATTTAACTACTAAATTTATATTCTGTATATAACTTTCAATCCAGTTTAATAAACATACAAAAATATATTTTACGTGTCTAATAAACTGCCATAAAATACTTTTTTAATTTTTCAAAAATATTACTCCTACCCAAATAAATTGCGTCTATTATCATATTTTTACAATATTACAATTATTTTGCTGTTCATTTTTTAAAAATAATGTTACTTAAAATATATTTGTATAGTCGGGGAAGTTTGTAATATAAAATTATTTTCTGTTAACTTGAGACCACTCTTAAGCTAAAGCACCATAAATATATCAATCAATTATTATATAATGTTTTTTTAACTGACATGGTTAATAATAATTGAAGATATGCCGGAAATTATCAGTACGCATTGTTGATTTTAATGCGTATATAATAATCGAACGTTGAAATAATATATCTGAGGGGTATTTTTGCAAAACTGACTTATTTCACTTGAATATTTTGTAGGAAAATCGCAAAAAAACTTTAAGAGAGGTTTCTAAAATGTCTTTAATTAATAAGATGTTTACAATTTGTGTTTTGCAAGTCAAAATTGGAATATGTTTGTTTTTCAAGTCAAACTTGGAATATGTCTGTTTTTCAATTAAGTGTCTTGGAATAAGCTGTGTTTGAAATGCCATATTGATGAGTCGTCAAAAATAAAATATTGCTGTCATGTTATGAAAAATAACCGGGCTAGTATTAAAAAAAAACTTATATATTATTACATGATAACTTTGTGTTCATCGTGTGGGTAGAATGTGACATATTATTAAGATTACGCAAAATAGTATTCAGTTAACTGATAGTAACTTCCATACAAATTAACAACTCAGCCATTTTGTCACGTGACTTAACGAGTCATTCCTAATGGCTCAAATGAGATAAATCAGTTATGTTAGTAAGATTGTATGGAATCAGACTCTTTCGCAAGTTTTCAATTTTTAAATTTTTTTTATAGCTTCTGCAACTATATTTGAAGAAAATATTTCGTAAAAAAATATTGCATTCTCATGTCACATTAGATAAATACTGGAATAAATTATAGTTTGTAAATTTCCCCCTCATCTTATTTGCATTATAACTGTTAGTTATTTCATAATACCTTAGAGAATACGCTCATTCTAACTAGTATATAACAGAAGTAAATTAATTATTTGGATTTATTCATAACACACAAGTTTTAACATATAATTCATCTTAAACTATGCCTGAATCACTAGAATAATCTGTTTTAGGATAAGCAAATGTCAGATGCGTTCGCATTCTCAAATTAGATTTCATATTATAAATATTTATCATATAACTAAGCTGCTTTTGAATGTACCTACACTTGTACCTACTAGTTATATGGAAACTTAAGGTAAAAATAAGCAATGGTCTTTGTTATCCATTATAAATTTAATTTCCGTTATTATATTATTATATTGGGAATTAATATAGATATTATAAATCTACGGTTGCACATTCCTAAATAATATAATTTTGATCAGTATTTAAAACTTAATACCTGACATAATATTATTGAATCGAGAATTAATTAAATGTCTAAAATTTTCAGATAAAAACGATAATATGCAACACAAATTAGACGTTTATATACATCACTGTATGCAACACAAATTAGACGTTTTTATACATACATAAATAAAATTAAAAAGATTATAAAAATCAGCACACATACATTTTTGCAAATCAAATAATTTAATAACCAGCTTATGTTTTACGGTTCCGAATAAATTATTTTGAATATTATAGATTATTAATATTGAGTTTTAAAATATTAAAAAGGATCACTTAGGTGGTTTTATCACGTGTAACTGACAAACGAGGAGATTAATAAGATGAAGAAATATATATGACGCAAGTGTTAATGTCACCAAAAATAGATGACGTCCGCAGAAGACATGACATGATAAGGTAAAACAGATACTGCAAGATGGTCCTGTTCAAAGCATGAATGATCGAAGAGCTGATAAGAGAAGATGTATGAATATGGATGAGCGAGAATTATTTATCAGGACAGAAGAATGTGGTGCTCTATCCTCTCTGCCCAACCCCGCGGAAAACGGCGTAATGGTTAATTATTTAGTTAGCTGTAAAAGGAAAACTTGTCAAATGGATTTTTATTAAACATTTTAAAAAGTTTATTTATTGGGTATGATCTACAAAATATATTATTTTATCAGTAATAAATACTCATGTCGTCTATTGTTTATGGTATTTAAATAAGTAAAGCCCTATTCAGGTATTAACTTTTTTTTTAATAATGGAACATATCATCAGAAGCGCAATACATAATTTTTTTTTTAATATGAATTAAATTTATTAATTAGAAAAATATACATATAAAATCAATTTTATCGAAAAATATTGTTGTTGCGCTACCGGTATTCGAACCTGGATCTCTTTCCAAAACTGGGAAGGTGCATTATCCAACTATGCTACAGCGACAATATTTTTAGCGACAAATTTTCGAATCTATATATTGCCTTTTTGATATTAATATATTTAATCGTTCTATTATTTGAAAGAGCCATTTACCTTATTTTTATGGAATCTCAAATACCTTTGAGTAATTTGATAGCAGACACCAGAATTATAAATTCATTTTTATAAAATTTTGGACACATTGATACGACTTTATTATTAGGAGAACACATTCTTATTATTATTCAGAACATAGGTCTGTGATATTTTAAATATGAATTAAACATATTAATTAGAAAAATATACAGATAAAATCAATTTCATCGAAAAATCTTAGAATGTGAAATAAAGCAATCTATCCGTCACCATTGAGTTGAGACACAAAAAATGTCGACTACCTCCGCATATTTGTCGCGATAAATGAATTATTTAAATGATTTGCATTTTATTTTAAAATGTATTAATATTCAGTAAAGTCTTGTCTCTAATATAAATATATTACTTTTTCTAATAGTCAAATATTACAAGATATTTATTTACATTCGGGATAACTGTGTTACCTCGCGCCGTAACTGAAAACATATTAAATTATTATGTGACTTTAAATAGCTTCAATAGCTCTTTGAGTGGCATTTTTTTTATTCTAATGATACGTATAATGACACGTAGTATTTGAGAAAATAAAATAATTTTTCAACTAAGCAACCTATCGTGTCATAGATCTGTGATATTATTATATATCCTTAATTGACACTAACTCTATATTGCTAGTCCAACGTACTATTTTATCTAATGGTAAGCAAACTTATGATTCGATAGGCGAATACTAGAGATTTATTTACAACGCAGCCTCGCAATGACGGAACAGCTGTGTTTACACGGCGCGCGGCGTGGTGTAATCTTATATTGAACAAGCAAAAATATTGAAAGATTCTCGATGTATTCTTCCATTTTATCTGTCTTCTTTCAAAATCTTCCTCTCTCTTTCAATAATAGATAAATCTCGTTCCCGCTTTCTAACGTTTTCTCCAAATATAATTGAAAAATTAGACTAAGTGCTGTGGATTACTATAAGTTTTACCGCATAACACGTTTACCGAGGATGTTTTACCGCAAAGTAGATAAGATGTTAGAAACAAACCACAAACAAAAGGTTAATTAAATTAAACGGTTTGAACATTTAATGAAAATCTCCAAAGTAAAAATAAGTTTAGTAGTAATAATGAAAAGAGCACTTTAATTTCAAAACATCAAATAAGAGACCCGTTCCTAATTGTCTAAATAGTATAAAAATCTAATAGTATAAAGATCTGATCTCAGTGTGTACACGAAATTATTTTTTCTATCCATAATTCTTTTTTTTTTTTTAAATCTATCCATAGTTCTTGAAATTGCTATCATTTGTATAATTTTTATGTACAGTTCTATGTAATTCCATTATTGTTATAAAAAATAAATGAGTATGTTTGTGTCCATTATTATGAAAGTGGTCTAAGTCAAGAGACTTCTTCTTTTAAATAGGCTATCCATCCTTCAAGAGTGATTTGTGCCATGTTACGAAAATTGAAACCTCTTCTTTCTGTAAACTCACCTCGATCACGAGATGCCCTAAAAAAGGTGGTTCCGCTCATAGAGAGCAATATGAGACAACTTAGGGAAGGGTCGGACGTACACGACATGGTTGATTCTTTGTTGATGGCGGTACTGCTCCGTAGGTAACCAAAAGGATAACGTCAATGAAAGAAACTGAATTATATATTATGTGCCTCGTGGGCAATGTTTATTAAAAAAACTACCAAAACAATTATGCCTAGTGATCTTACACACTAACATGAGCTTATACACTAAATATTTTTTACATACCAATAAGGGTTATTGGTGACAGAATGGTGGTCTCAAAAAAAACATGCACTCAAATAATGGAATGATTTCAGAGAACGATTGCTACTAACAAAAAGAAATGCGGTGTGAAATTCATAGGTGACTTACCCGGGGAGGCGGTGCCATCTCAGAAAGCTGGTTCGATCCCTGGCCAAATAGGTGGGGTACAACGGTCGGCGGGCTTCCGAATGGCACGCGCAGCCGTGATGAGAATATCGCGATGTGAATATCGGACCTGAACACCGGGTTTAAACACAACATGGCAAGCCTTATTCCTATCAGATGATGCGTGTTACGGCAAGGATATTGTACCATTTTTTTTAGTGATTTCGTAAGTATCCGCGCCACCACTATATATTGAGAGCGGTATGTCTCCACGACCTAACGTGACTGCCCTTTCACTTTTTGACCAATAGGCGCGTCCGTGCTTTGGCACGTAATTTATTCGCGCCTGCGCAATAGAGCGCAGCTCGTCCAGACATCTAAGTATTTATGGTTATAATTTGTTTTATAACAGCCATTAATCAAGTTAAAAACTTTGTTTTATAGAAAAAAGTACAATTATATTGTAAAATAGGAAATACAATATTACAAATCAATACCATTGTCATTCAAAAGACTTGTTATTATATAGATTAAACGTAGCGAGTTAAGGGAAAAAAGATGACACAAGTCAACCAGGTAATGAAAATTACCATTGACGAGACCACTGTAAAAAAACCTGTGATCGCAATAGACAAACAAAAGAGACATGGTCAAGGGTTTCCTCCTCGGCACCACACTCACACATTAGAGAATCTATCAAGTTCAATCTAAACAAATGAGAGTCCACCTGGCAATACCCAATTCTCAAGTCAAGGGTCAAGAAATTGGAAAAAATGAATTTATCAATTATTTCGCGTCACATTGTTATAAATTAATATAATATGATGCAAATTATAACAATTGTGAAAAATTCAGTTTATCGTTACGACGTTTGACGGTATTCTGCTAGTATTTATTTTGATAATAGAGTAAGTCATTTCAACATTAAAAAAAATTATTTCCTTATAAGCTACATGAATAATTTATATGTCGAAATAAATTATAAATCTAGCAGACTGAATAAATTTTAAAACATTGTGTTATGTCATATAAAATTTTTTTTTAATCAATTCAAACGAAAACCTTTAAATATCTCGAAACGAAAGAAACATGAATTGGACCATTGTCATAATAATGAGCACATACGTGTAAAGTACATTATTTTTATGTATTTCTAGAAATCTCATTCCGTTGGTTTTTTATCTATACAATTCTGTATTTTTTGTAAAAAGTAAGTATATGTATAATGTGTGTTTACATTTGTCGATTACAAGAATCATAATTCCTTGGTAATATCCAAAATAATATTACGCTTTTCCATCTACATATATGACTTTCTGGATGTGGCGGCTTCGGAAGTATTATTTGTGGCTGTAATGTGCTTGTTTAAACGGATAGGTCTGTGAGACATGAACAGGGCAAAAACGAACGTGTTTTTAATATATCTAGGTTAAGATTACTTAAATGTTTTCTCTTTTATATATTTAATAATAGTATACGTAAATATATATTCAATTCGAAATGAAGTGTACATTGTCTTTATTATGAGTAAAAAAAATATACACGACATCTGTTATATTTTCTTATTTATACTGTCTATGGTATACCACAAAATATTCATTTTAGTTCTTTCTGACAGCTAACTTACAGGTGGAATAATTTAATACATCCAGATTATATTTACGTGTGAATTATTTTGGGCAAAGCTCTATCATTGAAATATGGATTTATATTGAGACCCTGACCGTGCAGCGGTCATCAAAGGGCGCGTAGCGGCCATTATTGGCAGCGAAGCAGCCACAATAGCTGCCCGCAGGGCCTTGCAGTAAGTAATCGGCAACAGATGATTACTTATCTGCTAGTTGAGTATTTAATATCTTTCGCAATAGCTGCATATTTTAAGCAGAATTAACCCCTTAAGTATAAATCTTCAAAACTATATTAATTAAACAAGAAAAAATATTTTCATAATTTTGAGTTAATTAATGCGTAAACACATCAAATGTTCAATAATTTTCCAGGTATATTGAACATTAGCTATAGCGACTTTAATATGTACAGTATTTGTACCTAAATTTGAGTCAGGTAGTATTACCACATAAGTATAATGAAAATCAATTTATCACTTGCTGTTATCATAATTGAAACTACAATTCGGTTTTACATAGGAATTTGTTGTGTTGATGCCAAGCCTACAGTTTATACAAATATTTAACTGAACTATTAATTGTATTAATAGTTCAGTTAAATATTTGCAGTTATAATTATAATATTTCACATCCCTATCTAAATTTGAAGTAAATATTGATGATTTTATTTTTCTATGTTGATATTTATAAGTCAAAACTTACGCCGTAGCACAAACATATTGAAATGTCATTCGATGTTTTTAAGAGAAAGAAATCATTTAAGTAAATATATAGTCTCGATTTAAGAATTCGATATTTTTTCGTATTTAGGTATTTACGTTTTAGAAGGCTCATAAGTTCAGAATATTTATGAAAACTTTTAAATAACGTCATAATATATAAATTAAATCGTATCAAAAGTTCTTGTCTGAAAATAGTATAAAAAAATAGTTCGCGTGTAACTTTGGAAATTGATCACATATACTACGCATACGGCAAGAGGAGCATTTACAGAGTTTTATGACAAACTAACAATCATTATAACAAATTAACGATCGCTATGACAAACTAAAAAATAAAATATAAAACTTTATAACAAACTAACAATGCGACGAAATTTTCTAACCTAAACCCCTCCTCCCACTCTAAGCGCTCTCTTATTCGGGGATAACGCCAGGTACGCTCTCTAATTTTACATAGAAAACTAATATTTCATTATACATATTATGATTACGAGACCTACGTCCAACTGTTTGGACGCCATTGTCAGGCGTACACGTAGGCGGATAATCCTCCACCGACTTGCAACAGATGAGAGCATGAATTTGTGAGTACGTGAATCAGAAGCTACCTAACTTACCATAATATCGAAATCCACCTTGCCATCTTCTGGGAAATAAACTTTACTAAAATAAAACAGTAAAACATGAAAAGTGATATTTCATAATAAAAGAGAGTCAGCAAATTTTACATTAAATTTTATTACAAAAAATTAAAAAAGTGAAAAGTACAGTAATTATTATTTTGATATAAATAAAAAATAAAATTTAAGTTCGGAGCTATATAACAGGCAACGACGACAATAATAATTCCACAAATAATACGTCGACCTGGGGCGATTCCTCTTGCTCCTACGGTAAAAATTAACATCTTCGTGCATCTGTCTCTCTTGGTATCCTGGGAGTAGCATCTACCGCAATTACCTAAATTAACCAACCAGGGTGATCGTTATTCTAATTAGATATACCATATATATATATATATATTGTGACGTTATAAAAAGGGGTCGCGTACAAAATTGCCTTATTTTTATCAAGCACCTTGACATTTCACAAATAGTTACCCTTAGGTTGGTGTCACATTCGGTGTCATAGCTTACAAACCGTTGCCAGATCTGTCAGACTAAAATGTAGCCGTGTGTGATTCACTCTACCTAAAGGGAAACAAGACGTTTCTTTCTGGGCTTTGACTCTGGTTTTTACCTCTGCTTTATGCCACTGGTGCAAACCTTTCTTTTTCAATTTCAACTTTGGATTTGCCTTGGAGTTAGTCGCCTCACTGAAGGCGACAAATTTTATCATGATGATTTACAACAAATCATTACGAATTTGATTGCGTCGGCCTGGATGTTGTGGGCCAAAACGTGATGTAATTCCAAGAAGTCTGGTGTCCCATACAAGAAGGATATTAAACTCGCGCTCAACCTAACGATATGAGAATTTGTAGTCTGGATTTGTTTTATTTCTTGTAATCTTGTGTTTTTCTTGATTAAATATCTTACTTTTATTAAAGACTTTTATTTATCACTTTCAGGTATTATTATAATTTTTTCCCAGTTTAGAATGAAGGCAGTTAGACATGTGACAAAAATGAGGTGGGTATGTATGCTCAAGGTAAAAGAACCCGCGGATCTCATGTTTTATACTGTCTAGTCGGTGAAAGGGAATGACGTAGGTCTGCTGCCCCACGTTGGGCGCCAAAATGTGACGTCGTATTTTATACGTCCTCCGGCTCACTCAGTGTAAAGCATGAGGTGTGGGGTTCTGATGCACAGAAGTCACCATGTCGTCTCTCATTCCACATTAACTATTATTCTCTGGGAAAAAATAATAAAATGAGTTTAAATTTACAGTATTATAATTTAATAATTAACCTTACGAAAGTTGAGCATGCTCAGATATGAAAATGTATGAGTTTATACTGTAAAAATATAATAAAAAAACTTATCACTTAAATGAGATTACATATAAAGATTTTTGACAAATCTTTCTTCAACAGAATAATAGATTTTTATCAAATATGGAAGTATCAAAATTAGCTGATTAGCATTTAGAATCAATGTAAGAATAAACCTTATGAAACTTAGAAAATACAAAATATAAAATTTCACATCAAAAGTTACTTTACAACAATTTCAAACACAGAATCTTAGTTCTTCAGGAGCCATCCACTATTTCCGTCTAGTTTTGATGTTCCAAGGCACCCGTAGAATACTGTGTCTCTTTCCATGGCAAAACGTCAGGAAGGCTGGGCCATCTGATTCCTTTTGAAATAGCGTAGAACCCTTGCGTCCTCTTTTATTGTAAAATAAATTATATTGGAGAGTAAAAAAAAAGAACAGAGAGGATCTAATCGTGTCCCTGCCCTGCTCACTACGTGAGAAATCCTTCACAAGGAAATGGTATTGTCATCTACATCCCTCCTTCTGCCGTCAAGTAAAGAAGGGATGCTTCACATCCTGCAAATTTACAAGTTAAATAGCAAAAATTCTCACTAATATAATTGCAGGATAACACAGATGCTCAATTATTAGATTATTCTCATCCTTCCTTGTTTAAATATAAAATCACATCTCCTTTATGACAGTATAACAATGCAGCTGCTTCCGTGCTCTTTCGCCGTCAAACTGAAAGTACCATAAAGAAATTTCTTTCCGCGGTGCAATGTTGCCATTCGGTAAATGACAAATCAAATCAATCAAAATTTCGTGATCGGTAGGTACCAGATATAATGTTATAATATATATAATGTAAAATTGATTTCAATGAACTGTTAAAATAGTCACATGATATGGGACTCATAATCAATGCCAAAAAACTAAATGTTTATACATAAGATTTTCTCATGCTCAAAATATAATTAAACTAAATATAACACATATACAATCAAATATGCACATCATAACATAAGCGATTGTGAATGTACTTGAGTTGAATTTATTAAATCGCATAAATACCTTTGTTTAATTATTGATGAACACTTTAAATGGAATTTTCAAAAAAATTTGATTTTCTCTAATTTCAAGTCATTTTTAGGAAAATTTATAAGATTCATTACGTAATCCCAAAGTCGGTATTACGAATAAGTTATTTTTCTTTGGTCTAGTCATTTATAATATATGGAATCCGATCGTGGGATCTCTCCTGTAACTCAAATATAAAACAAATTCAAAATCTTCAAACAGCCATTGTGAAAAAAATTATAAGCCTGGAAGCATTTAAATTGAGGCATAAACTAAAATTGTTATATTCTTCCGTAAACGTTCCTCCTGTACACGGGATTTTACTGTTCTTTTTAATAAAAGAAAATTATAACAATGATGCTCTAAATAGGGTGGCTTCACACGGAAAAAATACAAGAGGTGTAGCTAATCTGAATTTAACGATTTCCTAAATCACCAATAAGTATGGATCGAGGACAATAGAATTTGTTTTTCCTACAATAAAAAATAAATTACCTACGATCACGTTTTCTTTCAATGGCTTATCGATAATAACCTGTCTTACCTGTAAGAATGAAATGAATTGTTTAAACTGTGACTTGTGTTTTTGTTTTTATGTAACAAAATGGATATAAATGTACCTGCAGACAAACGTCTGTCAAGACGTTTTGTGGATCTAATATTAATTTTAAAAAAAGAGGGAAGAGGGACTGTTAGACGTGTGAGTGAAGAGGTAGCCATGATCCACCCCGGACTGTATTAAACTTAAATTCATACATATTTTGCACTAAACCTAGTGTTCTGTTTCCTGAATGATATCTGCCGGCAGTGGTGCTCGGGTAGAGAATCAACTTCACGTTTTTTTTGTGCCCGTCTTGTTTTATGTAGTTACTCCCCTAGTCCCCTAGCTTTTGTGTCTTAATACTGTATCATTGTTGTATTATTATTATTATTATTCCGTGAATTTTATATTTTACATAACAAAGATTTTTATATGAGGTCATAGGTGTAATGAGGGTTGTTTTGATTGGCGGCCGTGCATCGTTGTTTGGACGCTTATGCGCTGAGCTGCGTTGCACGGTCGTCTGTTTAGCATAATAAAATGCCAACCTGGCAGTGAATGAGTAGGACCGATATAAGGGTGGGTCTCTACATTAGTTAATATATAGAAAATTATGTAAAATATATTTATTATCACTATTACCTACCTATTATTAATTATGACCAATTTATATTTTAATAACGGCAAACAAATAAACTTGTTTATGTGGGTAAATTTTTTAATTGAGATGTCATCAAAATTATTCATCAATCATTTAGTTTTTATTTTTCAATCTCAATTGGAATAGAATATGTAGGAGTATTGTGAGATTACTAGGTCGTCACGTCATATTTCAATCAATTTTGGAAATCCTTCACGCGCCGTAAAACCAACATAGAATACAACTTTTTATATATTTTAGTGGAATAAACGTTTCACATTCATCTGTCACGATCTGCCGCGTGAGGATGTATTGTGTAAGCCTCCAGAGACAAACGTTCCCCAGGCCCATGTGACAGTTTTTCCAAATTCAGAAAGGAGCTTTGTATAAGTATATAAACATACATCACAATATATATTAAATTGTGCAAGATATGGGAAAACCTACCGATGTACATACATTATTATTAATTCATGTCTAGTGTTTGTAAAAAAAAAGATTTATTTTTAAAGAGTAAAGATCAAATATTACGTAGTAACAAAACTATAAATATTCATTTTATTTTTCCTTATTTCACATACACTACGATATTTTATCTGTCATTTTATCATTATGTTTGAGAGTGTTTAGAAATGTTGTTTTGCTAATCGAGGATCTGGAAATTTCTGAAGGTTGAATTAAGAATTCTGTATTTGGATATAGCGTCCTATAATATTTTATATGTGGTGGGTTTGTTTTTTCTTTTAAACATAATATACAAAGCACAAGTATATTTTAAATGTTGACAGCTAAACTATGACTATGAATGTTCCGAAATTTACGTTTAGGTCATGTTTTGCATCAGTGTCGCCGTCGCCGTTCTCCTAAGCATACAATAAAATAATACTCAACAACGGAATTTAGGATTTCTCAAATATTAATAGTATATTTCATAAAGTGTTATGAGAATTTTAAAAAAATAGATGCGTACACGAAATACATCTCACATCAATATTCTTACTATTTTCAAACTAAACTAAATATTTATTATATAAAAATAGGATTAACTTTCTGGTCTCTTGGAACGAGGCACGAACCCCCGACTACTGTCCTAGTGGACAGCGTCTCAACCATTAGACCATCAAGCTACTCATAAAATTTAAAACATATTTTATATAGGTACTTTCCTGCAATTATAATTAATGTCTGTTTTTAAATCGTTTCAAAGTTTAGTTTTATTTAATCTCATGGAGGTATGTTCGGTGTGTTACCATTTTTAAAGGTTTTATTTTAAGGATTACAGTTATTCAGAAAACACCGTAATTACCTCTATACACTGGCAGAATAAATTATTTTACCTTGTTTATATTAAAAACAAAACTAAAAACATTAAAAATTGATTCTATATTTATGTACTTTTGGCGATACCGCACTGTTAAAAATATTCCTCCATTGAAAAAAATATTATATATCCATTCCAAAATAAATATTTTCATTTATATTCTGTCTGAATAAAAAAATTCGCTTATCATTTTGTAAATAATAAGAGATAATTTTTTTAATCTGTTATCATATGTCGATAAATCTTTATATTTTTTACAAAATAGCTAGGTATTTTTGTTTAGATAATTAAATATTATTTTATACAAGGGACCTTTACAGAGTTTCAAGTTATCGGTATTTAAAAAAAAATTGTCTTAGCTTTAATTATCATGACATGTAGTCTGAAGAATCGCAACTACCGTTTTATTGACTAATATAATTAGTCATCTGATATGTTTCGACATTAAAACATTTTACCTTTTCCATTTTTTGGTTTAGTTTAAAACCAATTTAAACTTATTTTCATAAAAATGAATTCCTAATTTTAAATTTATAATACTAAAATTGAACAGAAAATTTTATAAAAATGTAACAATTTATTTTTGTTCGTATAATTCTTATCATTGAGACAATTGATGACAGGTAATTTAATATTATGTCGGTAAGAACTTTATTGAATAAAATATCCAAATTAGTAAGATAACACAACAAAATAAGTACCTACCTAAAGAAAGATAATAATCTTGGGATCGATATTTCCTGTGTACGCACATGTACGGCAATCCATTATTTCTCTATATCTCTGCAGGAGGTGGAACCGTGATATGTTGAAGGTCCTTCAGTCTTTTCAAGGCGCGCCTCTTATATCTTCACCCACGCCCTGAATAGACAAATCTTTTCAATATAGAGCACCCTTCTGTTTCCGTAAAAGCTATAAGAAATCCCCGATCATTATATTCATCGTCACGACAATCCGTCGGGATTACAGAATCCTCTATACTAAATGTCCTAAACGCATTTTTGTAGTTCCCTTTAACAGATATTACTCTGACACAGGTTTGAGAGTTATATTAGAAGAAATGACAATTAACACGCTCTGTTGAATTATTCATAGTGTACTATAAAAATAAATATTTAAAATAAGTAACTATAAGAACAAAAGTTGTAATTCAAACAATAGACACCAAAACAAGTGATTGCCTCGGCATAAAATATCTAATAACGATAACTTTAAATATAAATATTACCACAACCTTAAAAATTGCTCAATTATGCAAAATAATATCACTTTGTTAGTTACCACGCGTCCATATAGATGAAACACAAAATATTAGTGGATTATCTATTATACTTGAAATCATTCATTCCTTAAATTTCGTTACATGGGGCGGAACATTAACGCCAGAGAGTAATAGATTCCTAATACATGCGAGGACTATTTTGGAGGCCATCCAAATATGCAGCTAGCTCGTTATAGCGCCTTGTCAGGAAGGAAATAATTAAATTTCATTCATATCTCACTAAGACATACAAAATATGAATAATTATTATTGCAGTAATCAACTGCCATAGAAAATAATTAGTGATGATTATATAGAAGGTAAATAATGATGATTGTCGTAGTAACATAACGATGGATGAAATGTTCGAACCTCTAATTATCCCGAATTCCCCGCGGTTCGTAAAAGAATGCGCTACCGGGGAATGTATGCCAACATAACATGTCTCAGGTGATTTAAAATGTTACTTGGTTACGGCCATCGTTGTTTCGTGTCAAAGGAATTTCTTTGAAAGCCAAGCGTTAATTCTCCTAAATAGTTTTCTAGACCAGAAACAAACAGTATGTTTTGATTTATTAATATTGTTTATCTTTTAACTGCCCGGTTAAAACGAATGCTGGATGAACTTTATCCATCATTAAAACTATCTTTTTATAATATTTTCGTTTTATAAAAGTGATGCTGTTTTATTTATTTTCCTTTTAATATTTTTATTTCACTGAAACAAGAAAAATTAAATACGTTTGTCATTTTCTAATTATCAGTAACGTTTCCGTTACTATGGAACCCAATTATTTAATACGGGACTATTTTAACGTCTCTCCCTTTTTCATTGCGATATCTTCCATTTAAATATATAAATTGGTGATCGTTTAACATTCGTAACAAATAAATCAACCCTTCTCACCGAGAACACAAAACCAAATATTTTAAAATATAAAATTGTAATTTCTTGGCTTTGGACAGTCCTCTACAAATTATAGTATGATTTGAAGAAATATAATAATTTGCATTGTTTTTTCCGATTTTAATATTTCTCAAATGACATTCTTCGTAAGCTTTGAATACTTCGGTGTTTGATCTAATTGTTGAATGATTGTCTTTAAACATTTTTAAAGGTCTCATTTGTCTAGAATATTTGATAGTTTGCGGACTTTTTTTTCATTTAGTTACCTCATTGATGTACAATATTTTTCTTGCAAAAACTTGATCATTTTCTTTTCAATATTCCTTGTTTTCATTAGCTTCAAAGAAGATGGCTTATTTTTTTATTTTTAATTATCATAAGTACTCTAATAATTTGAGACACCAATGAGGTACGCCTCAATGATTTAATTTAAATATAATAAATCTCAATGCCCTGCATGTAAGTACAAGAGTTAAGAATTTGACCTAGCGATAAATACAGAGACGACCACTTGATATTGGTAGAAACACGATACGTACGCACAAACATCACCTAGAATCATAGATACCCACAACATTTCTTTACAAAAATTTTGGCAAACAAGGCATTATATTTCAAGCATTTATTTTGTTTAAACTGCTCGAGGGAAGATTAAAATTCACCAACGAAAGAGTGAAATGAAATTAATGGCCAGAAATTTGACATTTGACGTAGAACTAGCGTAATGTAAGACGCGAAACTAATTAAAATAATATCCTGATGACAATCTTCATCGAATCTCTGTGATTCGATGTAATGCGGTGGACTACTAAAGCCAAGAGCTGTCTCCAAAAAAAATTATGGGAGCATAATGTCTATCTCAGAGATTGTCTAGAGATGAAAATCTCAAAAATGAACATTGAAGATGAGCCCTAATAATAATAATTATAATTAAATACAATTAACTTTGAACTCATAACGTAGTTAACTTTAAGATAGATAAATAAATAAATTAAATAAAACTCAACGTAGTTTACTTCACATTACACTTTAATTAAAATTGAAACATTTTCAATGCTTACTGCATTATCTTTAGTGTTAAATTAAAACTTAAAACTACATACCTCGTTTTAAGTATTAGTTTAAGTTTATTACTGAAGATGATGCAATAAACATTGAAAACGTTTTAATTCTAATTAAAGTGTTGTGTGAAGTAAAAAACGTTGTGTTTTATTTTATTATGTATCTAAAAGTTAATTACGATGGAATTCTACAAAGTTAATCACAAATATATAAAAATATAATGTAATTTTTAAAATTCAACCTTAATATTATGCACAGATTTGCAAAACACGTTGTGCAATTCACTTTTTTTTTTTTATCTTAGTAATGTAAAAATCTGATCACTTAGGCGTATATGTGGAAGAATCATTTATGACAGAGTCACGAATATAGAAATTAAGAGATAATGTATTGCTGATCTTTGTATAGTGAATAAGATTAAAAAATAATAACTTAGGTTGTTTGATCATATAGAACAGATGAATGATGAGAGAATATTAATAGAAAATAAAGATATATGACACAAGTGTTGATAACACCAGAAATAGAAGACGTCCATCAAAAACATGGCATTACCAGATAAATCAGATACTAGAAGATGGTCCTGTTAGAAGTCTCAATAATCGACGAGCTTGTATGAGAAAATGTATGTTTGTGGATGTGCCAAGAATTGTGTCAATACACAAAAATGTTGCGCTCAATTCTCTCTGCCTACCCCCGTGAAAAAATGGCATTTTCTTAGTAGACAAATATCACCACGTAATTTTCAATTATCTTTATTTTTATTCAAAGTTTTAAAAATATTTTATATTGCGACTAACCTTGCAAAACCATTAGCCCTTTAACCATTGTGATCGTATTTCGATAGTCTATTTACGTTCTTCTATAACGTTCATCTTTAATTCATCATCAATCATCTCTCAGCACTCCTTAAATAAATCAAAATCTCATTTTTGTTGTTACGATGAGTTTATATTTCGATATTGGAAAGAACAATAAATAAACCATGACTGATCGATCACCATTATTTTGTCCCGAGACCATTTCTCTGGTAATCATTTCGATCATACCTACTGTAGGTTAACTACGAAAAAACGTTATGTATTGAATACGTGCATTTTTAATTTAATTTATATTTTAATTTTATGGTAATAAATAATAAATTAACTTTTAGAAAAATTAATTTATTAATAAAATAAAACGTAACTTTATTTATTTCACATTAATTTAATAAAAATTAAAACGTTTTCAATGCTTACTGCATCATCTTCAGTAATAAACTAAAACTTAAAACAAGAAGATACTTTATCGACTACACGAATATATATATATTATATATCATAAATATATATTACAATAAATGTTACATGGTTTATAAAACTAGTATTTTATTATTTTATAATGGTTACAATTACTCATAATTTATTGAATTAAATTAAAATATTAGAATTTTTATCATATCTGGGTGTTACGCTACTAAACACTTCAAAATATAATTAATTAAGACATTATTTTATCCGAGCTTGAAAATATTTTAACCAGGACTCAACTCAACATATTATCAACCTAGGGTGATATATCACCGGGATTCGAACCTGAATCTTTTTCCTAACCGGGGAAGGTGCATTATCCAACTATGCTACAGCGACAATATTTTTAGCGAATTTAATTTAATTCATTTTTAAAATATCACAGACCTATGTTCTGAATAATTACCACTTCACAATAAGAATGTGTTCTCCTAATATTTTTATTCATAGTGATTAATATAAATGCTTGTGTAGTAATTTAAGAATTGGTGATCTAATTGCTAGCACGTTTCTCAGGCAAGATAGTAAAGCTTTTCCATTACATGGGTTCCCCAAAATTAACACTAACATTAACATATTATGTTTTGAGTTTAGTGATCTTATTCAGATTAGTTCAATTCACGATTTTTATGACGCTGAACTATGCAGAGATCAACACCTCGAGATTTAATTGTGTATAGGTCTTACTACGCCATATCGCCAACTCACTCTTATCTACAAACCAGAGTACATATTAGTTATTATTTATCATTATTTAACTTCACTTACCAATGTTAATAAAGTATATATTTACTTCCTTGTAGTAATCTTATACCAACCATGGAGCCCGACCATATCATAAATTAACATAGTAAATGTTGGTTATTTTCTTAATTAACTACGTTTTTATTACTACACTATCTTTTCACATATATAGAGGAACAAATCAAAACTCGCCACCACTACTATTTAGTATCTATACGTACATTAATTATATCATAAATAAATTGTTGCAGAAGTCTATTGTGATAATAGTGTGTTCTTGTCCTCCACAACAACCCCACCGTTATAAGTCTTGGACGCTATTTGGATATCCTAATACCCAAGCTTGTGGGTCACTGCAATTGTACGAATCTAAGTTAGTTTTATTAATTCATGACTTCCCGAAATTATCACAATCGCATAACAAGATTGTCACTTTCATTTAATTATTTTAACTCGACCGTTATTATGAAAACACAACATTATTAAGTGCCAAACAAACTCTATTTTGAAGAAAACTTTATCAAAATTAGTATTGATTCACGCTCTTTCTAAACGGGGCTGATCGATATTTTTTAAAAGCTCTTCGGGACTCAATTCTGATCTCATCCTGGCCTTTGTTTAATGACACGATAGCTATCTCTTTTGTTTACTAGTCATTAGAGAGAGAGGCATATTTGTTTACTTTAAAGGATGTGCGAATTATTTCTTTACCGGAAACATCTCGCCCGTCAAATGACTAACAAACAACATACAAGAATACATCTCCAGTTGAATATAAAAAGCTAAACTAGAACAACTTTATACTAAGGGTCGAGTTTTGCGTTTGGAAGTCGCGTGTTGCGCTAGTTTCAATCCAAATCCCAGAGTGACACCTGCGAATCAATGTATTTCAATAATGTTTGTACCTTAACACGGGCTTTAACTTAAACACATCAAATTAAGAATTGAAGATCCGACTTCTAGCTTTTACGCGTGTAAAAAACTCTCGGGTTCTAAAATAATAAGCCATCCAAGCAAACTGCTGATATACAAAACTATAGTAAGACCAATAGTCACTTGTGAAACTTGGCGCCTAACCTAACTTGAAGAAAACAAGTTAGTAGTCTTTGAGAGTAAAATATTTAAAAAAATCTGTGAACCTACACTAGAAAATGGATCTTACAGAATATAAATGAATTATGAGCTTGAAAATTTGATTGATTGACCATAAAATATGGCACCAAAGATCATAACCAAGTGGATAACCTAATGGAAGCGACCTAGAGGCAGGCCAAGGAAGATGTGGGCTAACTATGTGAAAAAGGACTGGAGCAAGATGGGAGGGTCTGGGAACTGGACAAGAATGGCCAGGGATAGGAGTCGGTGAAGAGCACTTGTGAAGGAGGAATCTCACCCTGTGATGTAGTGCTGCGGAACAAGAAGAAGATTAGTCTTTTTATATATCGCACATATCATATTTTTAGTAAAAAAAAAGTTAATTTTATCGAAAAGTGATAACAAAAATCACATTTTTTTAGTTTAATTACAGAACTGTTATTTGTAGTAAGACTATAATTTTTTTAAATTAATTCATGATTTATTTTTTAACTGAATTGATACGTGTAACTATGTGAGAATTGCTAATGCTGCATGTTGCGGGGAATGACGAACAAGCGGTTCGTCAAAAAGACAATAGCAGCTTCTTATGAAGAAGGGTTGAACTATCTTTAATGCGGTTTACTTGGGGCATAGAGCATCATGTTTTTCATATTATTTTGAAATATAGGATGTCCAGCGGAAAATTTTCAAGTATTATATATCAAATATTAAATAATAAAAAAAAAACAATGTTATTCTTAAATTTTATTTATACAAAATGAAGTATAACGATGCGGAATTTACGTTTTATAAACGATATTGTCTAAATGCTGTACATTTCTCTCAAGACACTCTTGCAATCGGACTATTAAATTTTTTAAAATGCGAGAGCAAAGCGTTTGTTCAATGGCAGGATTTCGCGGAGGATATTTTCTTGTAGGGCCTGAATTGTTCAAGGATTGTTGCTGTAAACTCTCGACTTAAGGTATCCCTACAAAATAAAAGTCGCACAGTGTAAGGTCTGGTGACCGAGATACCCAGGGTATATCTCCGCTCTTGCTGAATAATTTATTGTCAAAAATTCCTCTCAGCTTCTCCATTGAAACTCTAGCTGTGTGTGGAGTGGCCCCGTCTTGCTGAAATTCTATTCTATTGTTGAACCCAGGAAACAACTGTAGTTGCGGTACCAAAAACTTGTCGATCATTCGGGAATATACGTCAGCAGTAACTGCCTCTCACTGGTTAAAAAACTAAGGGGCAATTATCCCTCGGGCAGAAATTTCACACCACACTGTCGTTTTTGGACAATGCAAACGTTTTTGATGGCATTTCCTTGGGTTTTCGGGGCACCAGTATCTCATGTACTATTTATTAACATAGCTATCGATTGAAAATGTGCTTCGTCAGTAAACAATATGTTTTCAAGCGTTTGTGCTGTTCCAAAACATTCCAGCATCGTTCGCGCTAAGGTTACACGTAAAAAATAGTAATTTTCGTTGAGAAACTGCACGATTTGCAGTTTTTATAGGTGTAACTGTAGTTTCCTTTTCAAAATAACGTGCACTGTTGTATTTTTTATTCCAGTAAAGGAGTACAATACAATCTTCCTTATCGATTTACGCGGATTGCGCATAATTTCACGTTGAACTTGCGTCACATGTTCTGTCGTCGCTGCTGACGTTGATGGTCCCGGAGGAATTTGGTTAAACATTGTCCCTTCTTGTCTGAACTTTTGAACACAAAACCAGATAAGTTGTGTGCTCGGCCCATCACTTACTAGTTGAATATTAAAAAGCGCGACACGCACGAATCAATGATTAACCGAACTTTAAGTATTACTCAACCGCGAACGCGCGGTGCGCTCCCAACCAGTGACTCATTCCGACTGGAAAATCCGCAAATCACGCGCGTCGCGCAATACTCCTCCCACTTATCTCACCCTGATGGTTTACAAGCAATTACAATTTAATCTTGAAAATTTTCCACCGGACACCCTATATATTATAAAGCAGATAAATTTTACCTACAATAGGTACTATTCTATAGTATGTGCGATAACTTATATATATGCAACTGGTGTCTCATCTGCTTTAGATCGCGCTTTTTCTATATGGTTTCCTCGGGGGAAAGCCTAGTCCGACGTTTCGACATGGTTACACGTGCCATTGTCAAAGCGTTGCCTTAAAACATTAAGATACAACCGTACTCTTTCGTAGGAGATATAAATATTTAAATAAAAAATTAGGATGTTATATTATTAGATTAGTTTACTGCGAAAATGGGGCAGGGGCTGCTAACACAGGGCAGTATTTCTCTCTAAAAATGGACGTCTTTAGGTCTTTTGTAACGCGGCGAGGACATTTATTGTGGGATTTGGTGCTCAGGAATACTAGTATAAAAACACTCGGAGAGATGTTTAATGAATTCCTTTATGTGAGGAATACCGGAGTCTGAATCTCATCAACCGTGGTACCCTCAGTGCTAGTCGAAGGACCTGGTTTTGAAAGATCTGTAGTCCTTTCTTAAGTATAAGGGCTGCGTGGCCCCAGATGAGTTATGCATAGGTGAGTAGAGGGCTTAGGATGGCCTTGTATAAAAGGAACTTGTTATCTGCCAAGGAGTGGATACATCGCAATGAGTGCACGTGACGCAGAGCCTAATTTATTATGTACGTGCTTGTGCCACATGAGTTGGGAGTCCAGCGTGACATAAAAATATTTGATGTCACGGGTCCATTGAATTTTTTCTCCAAACATATTTATGTTGGGCCTATGACGTGCTGTTCTACGCGAAAAAAGAGTGGCCACACTCTTTGATGGGCTTTACACCAGTCCTTTACAAGGATGGCTTGTCACTGTACTCCGAGGATGGATTGTCACTATACTCCGCGTGGGCTAACTAATTATGTGTCTTCCTTCTATATTTGTTATTTACGAATGACTTTAATGCCATCCATAAGTTGATTGATTGAATTCATTATTATTTTTTCTTTTAACTTGCACTAACATCGGCGCCAACTATGGGTTGATTTATTAAGTGTGTTATTATTTTTTCAGCCTTTTTTCGTTTAACCTCTGTGATCTTCGAAAGCTATCGGTATGAATTGGTGTCGAGTCCTGTAAAGTGCTTTGTCTGCTTATACCGGTCGAACCATGTGCAACCGATTGAACATGCAGAGTTTTCGACGAAAAATAAAGTATCAGTGGTGTTGATGATGATTAACACCAATTTATACACTTTTTTCTCGGCACACGATATGCGATATATTTTTTCACAGAATTCATTTGAGTAACTTTGAAATAAAAACGCCAGATACCCATGATATATATTTAAGTATCGAACAATCATATTCTTTTAAGAGTCGCCTTAATATTTTTCTGGTCCTATTTTATGATCGCAGAGTCGACTCCCGGATGCGAGGGTGGCCGCAAAGGGATTAATCCGAAAATAATTGAATCTGACGGAATAAAATTATCCTCCTAACGGCATCACATGTCTTTAAATAATATTATGGCGCTGACGTGTTGGGAAAATGTATGAGAACACGTATGTAGGTGCGCATTTTCATAATTGACATTTATATGGCAGACACATGGGACATTACGGGCAAATTAAATTAGTATTAATTAAATAAAACATGGTTGAAGGAACGTTGATATCTCAGGCAATACAACTTAAACTCCTTATTGTATTATACAACATACTGGAAGTGAATTAGAAATAAAAAAAATTATACGTAGCTACTGTTAATAAAATTAATATAACCGCATATATAATTTTAGGGTTATTTAAAGTCAGTCAAGTAAATACATATTATTGAAGGTCAAATATGTTCAAGCTGCATTATGCCTAATCTTAATCATGTCAGAAATACATGCATTTAAAAAAGTCACAGTTATGCTATTATTTCTACTATTTTGCTTTAGATGATTTAGGGGATAAAAAGGGGCTGAAGCAGAGATAATGAATAATAATGGATCCATTTCACAAATCGTTATTTTGAAGTATTGTCGTGAGTCTATTTTAATATTTGAGTACCTACCGCCATAAATAATTAAACGACGCACGATACGTCAAGTCCCTCGCTCCCTCGCACATTTTTGAATATCCGCTTCCATCGGGAACGCGTCCCAACGATCACACTCTCCCCAGCGAGACCAGAGTACTAACATCGTCGCGTGTAAATTATGAATTTAATTTATAACTCAGCTTGATTTTAAAGAGCTGCAGTTCGAAACCAATCTATCGTGATCCACCATCTGACTTACCATATTTTTGTTTAAATTGTTACTATAAAACAGCGAGTGTTCAAAGATATCAGCATCTATCTTATTCTTAGTGTACTTTACCCGACCGCCAATATGTGTTCCACGTGATCTCACCGAATCGTCGTGTCGAACCAACTACAATATCATCACCGGTCGCACTAGAATTACTCGGAGCTCGTAATTCCACACCATCTCATCGTGCTTTACATTGTCGAAGTCTTGAGCATGCCTGACAATCTCCGTCGTAATACTGAGCTGATTACATCATCGCCTCATTATTCCGGATAAGTCTTTGGGTTCTACTTTGGGACCATGCTAGCCGCTTCTGCTGACGTCTGCCTCATTATTCTTGTCCTCCGGTTAACATCGTCCAACTAGGAGTCCCTCCATTGTCACCTGTACTCTACAGCCTCTCTGCAGGCATTCTCTGTATATCTGCAGATTTATTCAATAAACCCAAGGTATTTATTGAACAGTTAATCAGGTTAAATTCAGTGAATGATATTCCATACGAGGCGTCCTATGCCTCACCGCCATACTGCCATGGTGATTAGTCGATATTATGAACTATTATATTTTAGATAATTTAAACTCGCCAGCCTCCTGTAAGGCGCACCAACTTGTTCGTGCTATTATTCATCTGCATATATGTTGTCCCGCATTCTTTTCATGTCATTTCTTCTACACTTTGATTATTGTATTTTATATAACCTATTTGAATAAATTGTGTTTAAACTAAGCATCTCTTTTATTGGAATGTTCCCGATTGAATGACATCCACTCACAGCCCAAGTTGGATAAGATATCTCTCTATTACTGTGCTAGACCAAACGAGATATTCTTTAAATTGTACATACCCTCACATTTTGCCAATTTACCATACCCAAAATTATAAGCCTTCTACAGTATGTAATGTATATTTTATGATTGTATACCTGCCTATACGTTTTAATAACAACATTATAAATAATAAAATTCTCTCCGGAATGCTGCATATCTATTCCCACTCGACACGTGTTAAAAATAAATGCATACTCTCTCAAAAAATAGCTAATATTCATGCTTTGCATTTATTTTAAGTATGACGTCATCTAAGTTTACATGAGTTCTGATTCTATGAAGCAACTAACCAAGGCGTAGGTAAGATTATCAAAGGTATATTTTGACTATTCAACCACCATAATGAAAACCGTCCTGCCAAGTGCTTAGACGTGAAGCTGTATAAATTTTGTAAAATCTCATACAATAATATTTTCTATAACACGATTTTAACTCGTTATTTACCCACAAAATATTATAGACTATGTCTGTTACTCACATTATATCACCTATTAATATGAGATCGTCTGTATGTCGCACTAAACTGTTCTTGCAATTAATAATACATAAAATCTCATTTATTTATCTGAAATGCTTAAATATTTAATATTATAATATACTTGCTGACAATTACGCAGTTATTTTACTTACTTACCATTACGCCATTTCCCCGCGGAGGTAGGTAGAGAGGATAGAGCGCCACGCTCTTCTGTTTTGACACATAATTCTCGCCTCATCCACATTCATATATCTTCTCATGCAAGCTCAACGATTATTGAGGCTTCTAATAAGACCATCCTCTAATATCTGGTTGTGTCAAGTCTTCCGCGGATGTCCTCTACTTCTGCTACCATCAACACTTGCGGCATATATCTTTCTTACCATTCCCTCCTTATTCATCCGTTCTATATGACCAAACCACCCAAGTGATCCTTTCTTAATCTTACTCACTATACTAAGATCAGCTTTACATTATTTACTTATTTATTCATTCTTTGCTTTGTCATAAATGGATCTGCCACATATACGCCTAAGTGATTTCATTTATCTTCTGCCAGCTCCAAGCCTCACTTCCATACATTAGTGCCTGTACCAGGAATCTATTGTCAACCGTTAGTCTTGTCTCAGTTGACAAGCTCTTATTATCTATAATTCCATTCAAGGTGCTGTTCACTTTATTCTGTCTCTATCTTTACGTTTCTATCAAACATACTTCTCAGATACACAAACTCATCTACGTGTTCCAAACACTCATAACATACAAGTATTTTGCACGTTGTCTTGCTTCCATCACTTTCGACTTGTTGACATTCATAATAAGGTCGCTTTCCTGTAAGATAGTAAATTAACAGAAAAAATAGAAGAGCTAAGTTCGGATAGAAACGTTAAATGAAATTATTTCATTAGCTTGTGAAATTATTGATAAAATTGTAAATTCAAACCCTCTATGGAAAGAGCATTGAAATAAAAAAAGTGTTGAAATATCGTACATAAAACTTTACCTGGAAATTCGCAAAGACCTCGAGAGAACAAAGAAATAATAGTCGATCCCGAGGTTTTTTTTTATCTCGTTAACCTACCGATGTATGTATGTACTCATAGTTAACGTCTTCCTTAAATACACTTCGTTTAATATAATCTTAAATACTAATTTATTGTATTAATTATAAAGATGTACATAAATTTCTCAAAAAACATTTAATTACTCGTATCTAGTTAGATTTATTAATATTTGTTTCGAATATGATTTAGAATTTTAAAATTTAGTCATTTATAAAATTTATATTCCCGGGAGACCCATACAACTAATGATGGGTGTTTGGAAGCATTAACAATTTACACTAGAAGCACATATATTTACGCTAGTATAGTATTTAACCTTTACCATACCATGCTAAAAATACTCTAAGCAGCCATACTGTCAACTCGTGTTACTGCAAGGAATTTGAGTTCTTTTAAAACTTTAAATGGGAATAAAATGCTTTTACAAGCTTAAATGGCTTTAAAATAGTTAATGTCACAGTTAATTTAATAATAATAAGAAATAATAAATATAATAATTAAATACGTTCATTTTATTCTCAAACATTATTCTTGTAACGCATTCGTCAAAAGACCCATCTAACATGATCTTCATCTATATCTCTCATCTTTAAAATTAATGTGTGATCTTTTTCACGTAGTAAAAGTGGTATTTTTAACGTAGATAGCATGCAATGCAACAATTTTATATAGCATTGAATTCAAAAATGATTCTTTTTATTATGATTCGCTTTACATAATTGGTTTTCTACTACTCATTTCTACGTGAAAATGATTTTTTTAGGACTAGGTAAAATGTACTGTTACTGCATGGCTAAGAAAAGGTTTATACGGCATAGTTTTATTAAGTCTGTTGAAAATACCACATCATTTATTTACTTTTAATAATAAAAAGAGATACCTACACGGAATACATATCACATCAATATTTTCAAACTAAGCTTAACGCTTGTAATATGAATATAGGACTATCTTCTGGAACGAGGCGCGAACTCGCAACCACTAGATCACTATCCCAGGGTTTTAACCACTAGACCAACAAACTACACTATTATAATATTAATATAAATTATTCACTCTCTGAAAACGATCTGATTTTACACAAACCAGATAATTAAAAATATAGCATTTATTATAATTGTCCGATGGAAAAAAACACGCGCGCGAAATTAGTATCCATTGTGTATTCAAAAATAATTTTATCTAAAAAAGTAGAGAATGATACAACCAAATCCTAAATTTTCCCATTTATTTATAAAACGTCTTAGGGCATGAACATTTTGATTACCGAGGTATATTTATATTACTGTAATTTAATGAAAACTCAGACACATTTAGCAAATTCATGCTTTTTTATTAAAAAAGAGTTACATAGTGAATTTAGAAAATCACAAACTATAATATTTAAAAGTATAATAATTTTTATTTAGAATAAAACAGCGGAACTTAAAAAAACATGTGTATTATAAAACTTGCACATTACATTTATCACAATAAACGAAAAGAAAAAGAAGGGAAACCTAAAAAATGATTACCGTATTAGCCCGACTATAAGGCAAGGTTTTTATTTAAAAAGGCGACACTTAAATAGAAGGATCGCCTTATATTCGAGTCACAAACATAGTGGGTAACAATAAATTGACTAGTCGCGATTGAAAAAATTATTAATAGCGTTCAAAAGGCGGCATTGTTTACACACCATGTGCGTAGTAATTCCTGATAGTTTTTGAGGTGTTTTTTTTTGTACTGTGCTTCGTTTTGCATCTTTGCTACCTAAAAAAATATTATGACCGACTATATTGAAAGACGAGAAGCTCGAAAAAAATCAAGTGACTCAAGGAATATGCAGAAGCTATGATTCCAATATCAAGGGTATGGTAGTGCGTGCTGCAAAAATAACCAACAACTGTGCGGCTGCCAGACAATTTGTAATCGCGAAAAATAATATTAGACGTTGGCGTTTACAAAAACATGACTTGATGGATGCACATTCCTAAGAAAGGACGATTTGAATCGGTCGACAGGAAGGTAGCAAACTACGTCATGGAAATACGCGGCTATTAATGGGAAATGCTGATCAAGCACGATAGCGATTGTATTTCTTAATCCCTCACATTGAAGAATGTTGACAGAAAAATAAATGTTTCGCGATTTATGTATTTATGCAACATTTTTGACTCACCTGTTTTTATTGTATAGTGTATTTATTTTAATCAATAAACATGCAAATTTTTCGGGGCTCGGGACAATGAGGGACGTTTTTGGTTGGCGGCCGTGCGTCGTGGCCCAGACGCTTTGCGACAAGCTGCGTTGTATGTAAGGTCGTCTGTTTTAGCATTTTAACATTTACCATACCGTGATATTAAATACACATATACAGCCATGCTGTCAACTCGTGTTACCGTAAGAAATTTTTTAACATTTTAAATGTGAAGAAAGCTTTCATTAGTTTGAATGGCTTTAAAACTGTTAATCCTATAAACTTACTCTAAATATTGAGCATCAATTACGAAAATGGGATCAATATCCTAATATAATTCGGAGCGTTAATCATATATGATACTACCTTTTTTCTTATCTCTCTTTATTAAATTAGTGAGAAAGAGAGATCTTATATTCTTTTGAAATTAGCAAAATTAACTTAGTAGTTAAAATTCATATTTTTATTTGTTAACTTTGTTTTATTAACAAATAAAAATATGATTATATATTCGTATGTTTGTTATTAATTTTATTGTGAAATTAATGTACCATCTCTATTTGTCTTACTACTAATGGTATTTTTTCCAGCATATTCATTTTACAACTAACTGAATTGAAAAATAATTATTTTTGTAAGATTCGCTTTGCACAACTGGTTTTTCACTAGAAGTTCTAAGCGTAAACATTTTCCTTGTAATAAACTAAAATATTTATTTTATGTTGCATATATTAACTGAAATATTTCAGTTTTAATTGGGGCGGTAGACCTGTGTTACTGTAGGGTTTTGGAAGGGTTAAAAAATGCCAACTTGGTGGTCAATGAGTAAGACTAATATAGGAGCTTTTGAGTAAGTTGGTCAATGAGTAAGTTGTGGGTCCCCTCTCATTGTAATTATACCCTTAACATCTGTAATCGCGACCGTTTTTAAAAATCCTAGTAATATATAAAATTTTGCCGCATTATATTCTTCTTCTTCTTCTACTAATGCTTGTTTTTCTTCATATTGTATTCATGTCAATGCAAATAACTTGCAAATTAAAATTTAATCATAACCAAACAGTGAGTCACCCGCCAAGATTTATTTACACTACACGGGCATGCTAGTTACTAGTTACGAAGCTTAAAAAATTATTTAATTTCTTAACCGACGAAACAAGTGATGATATCTATAATAATTTTCATGGAACCTTAACAGAATAGTTTCATTAAATACACTGAGCAATCTCTTGAGATAAATTGTCAGTGTGATTATTAATAAATTTTTTACAATTAAATATAAATTACAAAGACCTTCAATAGATAAGTAAATTATAATTTAATTACAGTTTTCTATTTGTAAAATAGATGAAAAACAAAATAAAGTGAAATTATATATTCGTAGAATATCTTACGTGGATTAATTTTTTTAAATAAAAATGGAATTGATTACAATATTTTTTTACATTTTACATAAGCAAGTATTTTACATATTTAACTATGTGTAATGAATGCTTTAAAAACTGGATGAAACTATTGAGCCACCATGGCAATAATTTAAATATATGCCAAGCGATACCACTTTGACAACCATAAATACAAATAAGCCGCATGGTGTATATTATAATTGTGTATTTTAAAAAGAGCAATAAATTAAAGGCTTCAAAAGGGTTTTTTTAATTGGTGGTTTACATTAATTGGCCCTGCGTGCGGCACCATGAAAACCGAGAATAAATGGCATCCAATTTCCCCGAATAAGCGCGCGGATTCTCTATCAAAAAGTCATTGGTGGAAACGCTGTCAGTAAATATTATTTTATTTTAATTTTCACAACTTAACTTTGCATTACGCACACGTTGAGTTATAGTCACTACTAGTACTGATAATAACCCAACGTGTGTGTAGTATAATGTTTAGTTGTGAGAATTAAAATGCACCACATAGTAACCGCCATGTCAATTAATGATAATATTATTTTACTTAAAAATAAGTATTTCGTTATTAATAGAAGCTTTAAATAACTATATAAACTTTACGCATATGTGTGTGTAGATTTCACAACAAAAATGTGTTTTTATTTTTTAAAATATGTTTAATCTGCACCTAGTGTTATTTTTATGTAGGAGCCTCTAGGTATATAAACTAATAATAAGACAATTTAAAAAACATCAGAGCAGAGCGTATTAATCTGGGGTTTGAATACCTGAGTACTAACCTAGATTAAACACAATACAAAATGGTTATGATTGAAATAATAAAGTGAACTGCAATATATCATTTTTTCATTCGTATTCGAGTGATTCAACAAAGAGAGTTCGATTAAAATTCTTATAATTATAACAAGCGTTTATAAAATAAATTTCTAACACAAAAATATTTTGTGATAAATGAAAAGCACATACGGATCGTTTTACCGTGAAGAATTTAAAGCAAAAGACACATGTGTGTCGTAGGGAGGCCAAAGAAATGCGATTTTAACAATACGGATACAGGGGTAGCAAACAGCGAGAAGGGTGGCAACGGGTGACAGAACGAAAACGATGACAATTATTTCATTGTATATTCAGAAATTACTGAAGAGAAACGGTAACTAATATTATGTTGACGTTGTTTGTACATTTTGTTATACTTATCACGACTTGTGACGTAATCTTCCTGAAATCAGCCCACGCTTGTCAGAGATATATCACTCAACGGTATCATGTTCCGAATCAATATTGAATTAGCTTAATGATGAACTGACTAATCCAGTTTTATATGGAAGAGTTCATTCAACTGTATTTTTAGGGAAGATATGAATGAGGTTTAGTCAAGGAGAATATATTATTTATTGCACACAAACTACTCATTTTACAAAATTGAAATATAAAAGCAATTTGTAGTTGTTACCAGTTGAAATAGTATGAATAGCTAATAAAGAAATGTTCAATTAATTCGTCATCTTTTGAATTCATTATTTTTTGTTTATTATTTTATTAAATATGAATTAAATATATTAATTGTAAAGAAATCAATATTGTTGTTGCGCCACCGGATTTCGAACCTGGATATCTTTCCAAAACCGGGGAAGGTGCATTATCCAACTATACTACAGCGACAATATTTTTAGCGACAAATCTTCGAACCTATATGTTACCTTTTTGATATTAATACATTTAATCGTACCATTATTTGAAAGAGCTGTCTACCTTATTTTTACAGAATCTCAAATACCTTTGAGTAATCTGATAGCAGATGCCAGAATTATTAATTCATTTTTATTAAATTTTGTAACGATTAAATGTATATTATTAATATCAAAAAGGTAATACATAGGTTCGAAAATTTATCGCTAAAAATATCGTCGCTGTAGCATAGTTAGATAATGCACCTAACCCGGTTTGGAAGGAAATCCAGGTTTGAATCTCGGTGGCGCAACAACAATATTTTTCGATAAAATTAATTTTATATGTATATCTTTCTAATTAATACATTTAATTCATATTTAAAATATCACAGACCTATGTTCTGAATAATTACAACTTCACAATAAGAATTTGTTCTCCTAATATTATGTTATTGCTTCGAGTAAACCACCTACAATAAAATCAAAAATCGGTACCATTGTTGAGTATGCAATTGTAAGATATTAGCTATATAACTTATTAGTGAAACACTGTGAATAGCAACTATTGATAGATGATACAATGATCGATCTGAATATTTTTTTATTGAGATGATAAATAATATTCAAGTGCATCCCATTGGCTGTCCCCTCAAAAATGATAATTTGGTAATAGCAAATTGTTAATATTTCCAAATGTAATTTAACTCTACCAATGTGAGTTGCAATGAGGCTCCTCCAAATGATTGTAAATTTAAAAAACAAACCACCAATGACCCGTTGATCTGTCACACCTGTAAAATATACTGAATTTTGTAATTATTATAATAATTTAAGGGTTGAATGTACGGGAAGTTTTCAACTCAACGCTTTGATCGATCTACTAGTCGATTTTTATTTCTTCATCAGACTTCGCCGCTTGCTTGATCGTTTACTAACACGAAACTGGATTCTTCAATATCAACATACACTTCAGCATAGATTATCTGGAACCAAACTACATTTATGCAAACAAAAACGTGAATATTTTTACAGGAATGTGACGTAATCTTATATGACAGGTTTACTCTAGATAACAAAGCAAAAAATATTTTAAAGTGAAATAAAACAAAAACAGTTTAAGATACAACCAAAATGTTTTATTTATTTTGAAGTATAAACTATTGCATTAGCTTTTAAATAAAATGTTTATTAAATTTCCATTTCATTTACAGGAGTGAATTCGTTGAAGCCAATTTTTGATAACTTTAACAAATAAATAAGGCCGAATATCGTGAATGCATCGTTCGACGTTCAATTTGAAATCAAGTTTGTTAGAATAAATCATTGATTTCAAATAACCCCACAAAGAGTAATCTAAAGGAGGTAAATCACAATTTCTTGGAGGCCATTTAACAGTTGAATTTCTTGAAATAATTGATTCACCAAACTTTTCTTGCAATAATTCGATAGTGACGTTAGCAGTATGACATGTGACACCATTTTTTTGAAACCATATTGATTACGAAACGCTGTGCAAACATGTTGGATTGTTAGAGTATACTAAAATAAATAATAAATAAAAATAAAATAAAAACTATGGATGCTATGACATTTTAAAATCATATCATTCCATTAAAAAACCCTTTACATGCAGATTTAAATAATATATATTATTATAAAATACATCATCATACATGATATCAATATGACATCATACCGTTAATAAGAACAGGTGTTCTTTCACCGTGAGAACTCGGGCGCGAGTATACAGCAATATGTTATGTACACCGACCACGTGTTCTTTTTTTGCTGTTGACGTGATTCACATTATATACAGTTTGTATATGATGCATCCATTTGTAGGTAGATGCATCATGTATTATGGTGCAAAATGGTTTACACGTTCGTAACAGCGATAATCAGGCAAATTCAAGCAAATCGGTGAGCGAATCAAAAGAGGAGGCCTACATCACATAGATCGACAGAAGGGATTCAAAAACCGTTTAAACACCGTTTTAAATGATAAAATAATTATCGTAATACCAAAAAAAATTCTAAGTTATATTTTCGCCAAAAAAAAAATGTTACTATTAATTATTTTATTTTAATTGTCACTTGTCAAAATGTAATATTATAAAAATATTAAGTACAGTAGGATTTAAAAAAAAACATTATACATTTTAGTACACACTGGGTTCAAATATCATAGTAATATGAAGTTGTAAAATCCAGAAACAATATCTAATTTAGTATTTTGTTTTCAAAATGAAATAGTCACACATCTACCTAATTTGTATTTCAAAAGAAATTAAAACTTAAAATGAGAAGACTCTGATATAATTTATCTGTTTCTTTTCAAATCTCTCTACAAAAGTATTTTTTATTTATATACGATTGAGGTAAAATTAGTAGGGTTATTGTTTGTAAAGAATAGATAGGTTAAAAGTTTATTTTAAGATTGGGATTTACGATAAATGTTCGTTTGAGTAGAGTGAACGATAAATGATCATTCTAAGTAGGCTTGTCAGACCTGACGGATTACATCTCAGTCGGCATTTATTGCTGGCGATGCCGTTCCCAGCATCGGCGCGTTGGTGGTGGTAGATAGGGAAGTGTGCTTGTGGCAGAACGCTACAGAAAGCTCCTCCAACCGGTCCCCGGCGACCCAGCCTTCGACCCATCAAGTTAAAGAAAGTCTATTAATCATGCGACCTTACTTTTCTCACGCGTTAAGCGGTAGGAGAGACACTTAACTTAAGGTTGAAACAGTTTCCATCCCACAGTGAATTATCTTATATATATTTATTTAAGGATGCTCGTTGTCTGTCTATAAATATTTAAATACATATATACATATATTGTGAGATGCGATCCAGTCGCCCAGGAAGACTGGACATCCTCCACTAGTCAGGGGAGAACATGAGATAATGTGGGTTCGCTGTATGATTTTGATCAGTGTGTTCGGATATGTGGTGCATTCCATGCGTTATTCCAAAATAAAAGCCCATTGATTTTAACAATAAAAAAAAATTATATATTTTACAAGAAATTTACCATAAAAACATGGTAGCAACAACTTATAATTGATAACCTACAATTAAAATGTATTTCCTATTTTTCTACTAGAAAATTTAACGGTACTGTGTCCTGTGTATCTTCTAGTCCGATGTCGCGGCACTCCGTCCTACGTCTGTGATAATGTGCGGGATCCGAGATGAGAACTCAGTATCCCCAGTATCCTTTCCTGTTTGCCGTTATCTCGACAAACTTCCCACATTGAGAGTAGGAATCCCAATCCAAAATCCTTCCAGGTAGTCAACAAGCAACCAAATAGGCCTGGCAGGACCTCAAAAACTCTGTCAAACCTCCAATATGGCACCATCCGATATAGTAGTACTCCGCAAGTACAAGTTCATGACTCGGACCGCCCAAGCGAGCGGCTGGCACGACGGCCAACTCACTCTCTGAGTCTGCTGAGCGAGTTACGTTACCGTTCGAACCACAGGTCTCCCTTCCTATCTCCACATTTAGCATAGACTAAATCAGAGTGGATGATTCGGATGGGTGGAGATGATTTTAAATACAAACACTGAATTGACCATTATACTGTTTAATACACGTTCTACATCAAGTTCCCGACAATATAATTGCACAATCTGAGTTCCTTTATCTTCTTCTTTCTGACATATAACTTTTTACCGGATGAGGACATTATTTGTCAAATTATAGTTAGAAACGAGGCTATGATTAACTAGAATGATTCCATGGCTGCCATGGGGTAAAGTGGAAGCTTTAGTCACGGATCGCCACGCGTCCACGCCATCTTGAAGTTTCCATGTGGGTTGAGCTAGTCCATTAGCCATTCTTCACTCGCAGCCTCTCCGCTAGTCCCAGCGGAGATATCTATTCTATAGAGTTTTAGATTCAATATTGATTAAGCTAAATTTTTTATTTTTTATTTCAAATCAAAATTCGTTCGAACTTGTTCATTCTGGACTACACATTTTTGATAACCCAAATGGCAAACATTTTATATTTGAGTGCTTTGAACCTTGACAGCTGCTTTTAATTCTTTAATTTATGTCAGTTTTGCTACATCAACCTTATATTTTACGTGTCCGATGGCACGAGGTTCGATAACGGGAGATATATTGAATTTTATCTCTCGACATAATTAATAGGTTAAATAGGTCCTCATATCACGCTGGAAATGTGCTGGAGATAAAACACTACATTAACAAGTAAAACTTTTCTAATAGGCTCATTTTAAAATGCAATGGACGCTCGATTTTGGAACACCTATCTCATGTGTATACATTTATAGAAGTATTCTCTATAGATTAAAATATTGGACGAGTGAGGTGGGTAGCAGAAATACATTTTTACATGTATCATTTACATATTAATAAATGAGGTTAGGTTTGGTGAAATATAAGTAAAAAAATTGTGATAAAAACATAATTATGGTTAAGTACCCATTAAAAAGGATTTCAAGAAGAAAACATTTAGCATTTAGCCATTTATCTAGAAAATTGTTATCTCTCCTGTCATACATGCGCAAATGAAAAGGAACCCAAAGTAGACGATAGCGTAGCGATCCTACGACTTGCATGCCTTCTAGTAATAACGCATTTTCCGTTTGACCCTCTTATTGAGGAAGGGGAAGATATAGAGTGGTCAGATTTAACAAAGGAAACCGTAATAATTTAGCGAAGATTCCTGGAACGAGGGAACTAAATATCACTGTCTCTTTATTTTATTTGCTGTAGGTGGTATTCCTTTGTTAGAATTCACAGATACAAATCACATGTAATTAAGAATTCATTGACCTTTATTTACCTGGATTTGCCTTATATCTTATATTTTAAATGGTCAATAATTTTAACTCTACAGCTAGTAAACTGTTTAAACTTCTTAAAATCAAATCGAATTACCTTCTTTAATTTTATAATTATTTACTTACCTAATATTGTCTTGACTATCTACATTGTTTACCAGCTTGGTGTAACATTTAAAAAATATTGTATATCGTTATATATTATGTCTCTTTAACCATACCAGGTATGTAATGTTTTCTTTTTTTGTTAAGAGAACATATTTTTATTATGAAGTTTCAGTTTTTTAGAAAAAATCTCTCCTATCGTGTTTTACACGAATATTCTTCGTAATATGAAATGGATTGCTTTTAAAAAACAGAATTACCGATGTATCAATTTGATAGAGCTGCTACATATAGTTTCGAAAATTTATAGTTAACATATTAGGTTGACATGGTGTAAAGGTTAGCGCGTTTTCCCGGATAGGAAAAGTTCCTGGTTCGAATCCCAGTGGCAACCAAAATATTTTTTCGATAAATTGATTTTGTCTGTATATCTTTCTAATTGATACATTTAATTTGTATTAATGTTTCCTGCTTGAAAAAAGGTAAATCATTATAAGTTATAAGCACGTTATTATGTTCGTTTTGTAAACTAATATATTTTTGTTTTGATTTATTCATATAAATTTAAAATATATATATTTAACGCAAACTATGTTGTGGTTATTCATTTTAATATTTAAAAAAAAAAAATTAACATTCAATTTGAAAACAACGATTTGGTTTAAGTTTTTTTTTTTTGACATCTTGATGAATAAAATAAAATTTTCTGAAACCGGATGATGTATAATTAGTTAAAGTGGTTTAAAAAAAATGTTAAATAATTCAGTATTAATAATTATTTTGATTAAAGATGCCTTGAACATCCAAATAATCATAAGGGTAATCGGCTTAAGATAATTCAAAGATCTATTCCCCGATTATCCAAATGGAAAGCATCCAAAAGAACAATATCAAATATCTCTAGAAAGAGAATTGGGTATTGCCAGGTAGCCACACATTTATTTAGATTGAACTTAATAGATTCCCCAATGTGTAAGTGTGGTGCCGAGGAGGAAACCCTTAACAATATATTTTTTGCCTGTCCATTGCGGATCACAGGTTTTTTTTACAATAATC
Source organism: Eubasilissa splendida (assembly GCA_031772225.1). Classification (NCBI taxonomy): domain Eukaryota; kingdom Metazoa; phylum Arthropoda; class Insecta; order Trichoptera; family Phryganeidae; genus Eubasilissa; species Eubasilissa splendida. The sequence goes on along the minus strand of CM062851.1, from coordinate 21,921,441 downwards.
TCATTAATGGTAATTTTCAACTCCCGGTTAACTTGTGTCATTTTCTTTCCCGTAACTTACTTACTTACTTACTTACTTACCATCACGCTGTTTCCCCGCGGGGGTAGGCAGAGAGGATAGAGCGCCACACTTTTCTGTCCTGACACACAATTCTCGCCTCATCCACATTCATACATCTTCTCATACAACGTGAGTGATCCTTTCTTAATCTTACTCACTATACTAACATCAGCTTTACATTCTTTCATTATTTCTTCATTCTTTACTCTATCATAGATTTGCCACATATACGCCTAAGTGATCTCATTTCCACTGCATTCAGTCTACTTTCGTTCCTTTTCTGCCAGCTCCAGGCCTCACTTCCATACATCAGTGTCGGTAACAGGATATCATTGTGCACATCTCGCCACATTTAATCAATATAATAGCGAATTTTTTGAACGTCAATGGTATTGACTTGTATTATAATATTTCATATTTTATAATATTATTGTATACTTTTTTTTATAAAATAAAGTTTTAACTCGATTAATGGCACAAATCACTCTCGAAGAGTAGATTGCCAATTAAAAAGAAGAAGAAAAAATAATAATTATTTTTATGGTAGTACAATTATATTAAATTTTTTATAAACTATTTTCCAAATGCTTAAGTTCTTAACTCCCCGCAGTTTAGTGGTTCACGTCATGACATTCAATGTGTTTTTTTTTCAATTTCGATCTCGTGCTAAGATTATTATGAACTCTTTAACTTAACTTTAAATCATCATTCCTTCTATAGACTACACAAGTTTGCATCTACACTCATTTACTGACGAGACTTCTTTGATATTTGATTGGCTGCCAGATGTTTTTTCCCCATACTTTCTGTTTAATGCCCAAATTTTTAGCCATCGTTTCTCAAGTGTAATAATTATTTTTATTAAATCAAAAATAAAAAATTTCGTTATCAATTATAAAAAAACAAGGTATGGAGATAATGGGCTAGTAGGAAATATATAAATGTATGTATACTTCTTAAGTATTTTCTCTGAAGTATAATAATTTATCATTTATAATTCTTAATGGGCCTTGCTTAGCAGCAAAGCCTACAGTGACTGACTTACAGCGCTACCTTTGAATAAGGAGGTTATTATTTCAAAGTCAGGTGAGCGGTGAATGCGGGTATGTTCGTTCTTTATTCGTGAAGATGTAAGCGGTTTTGGTGAAAGGCGCCTTTTCACTAATAATTTATATTATATCTCACCCTTTGGTGTTTAATTCATCCTGTGCAATGAATAAAACACTTAAATTTATCGCCATTCCATAAAATTCGCCTTATTATATATCGTTGACTAAAAAACGTTTTTTTCCGTCTCGAATTTAAAAGTTTAATATTTTTAAATAATTATTTAAGAGGCCGTTAAAGATTAACTTATTATCCTTTGTCATTGATTATTATTAAAATTTTACCTTTATGAAAAGAGATAACGTTTAATAATCAAGTCTTCATATTACCAAACATTTTCAGTGGTTAATTAATAAAACATCGTCAAAGCTTCAGTGCCAAGTTCTCATGTTACCCACGTTAAGAGTATAAGATGAAACAGTGAACGGACATTTTTCTAAATAGCAACCTATTTAGAATAATCAATGTAATTATTTTTCCTAATTGTCTCATAATCATCTAATTATAAATCGCCATTAATAAATACATAATTTGTCAACTAAGGTTTTTTAGGTAAGGCTTGAGGTTTTCCTAATGACATAAAATGATCGTTGAATTGGCTTGACAACTGAGTGGAATTTTTCCAACAAGTCTATAGTTCGAAAAGGGTTTAATCCTTGCATCCGATACCCATAAAAATCAAATTTTCTTAGCAGAAATCACATATTAATCTTGACGTATATATTTTTTTCTCTTACAATTTATTTCTTATATCTTAATTGTCTTAATAAGTACAGCATGTATTTTCATATTCAATCCTTTCTACTTATACGTCAGTAAAAAAGTGTAAATTTTACGGAAACCTTATTCTGAAATAATTATAATCTCAAGCAAATATCAGATATCTCATAGAGGCAAAGCTATTTTTTATTATTTTTAATGGAAAATATATAGTATAAGTATGAGATAATTACAGAGCTTACGACCTGTCTTCGACTGGTTTAAATTATAATTTTTGAATGTTGTATATATGTTAGTATATGGACTCGCTTATAAATAATAAAAATTAGCTTTGCCTCTATGAAATATCTGATATTTGTTTAATAACAGTGTCTTTGTAGGTAAAAATCCAGTAATTATATGTTCTTGGACATATTCAAATATTGCTAATTATAATCTCTACTTGAATCAATAAAATTCACTTTATTTATAATCCTTTACATTATTATTATAGTTATTGATTTCGGACTGTACAGAATTTATTAAATTTAATAAACAATTATATCCTGTTAGATCAATCATAAATCAATAAGCGTGGTTGACTGCATAAAAGTGAAAGAGGTAAGGTATCAGGACGTAAATTGGGATCGATTGAGAAGTGAGTGATAAGGGAGTGTAGAGATAAGTGATAGTGGGGAGTGATATTGAGTGAGTGAGGGAGTAGTAGGGAGTATGCAATTTAAGAAGAAGATGATTTTTTTTTAATGAGTACACCTTTGGAAATAAATGTGGCCGATAACTTAATTTTATAATTTAAAAAAAAATAGAAACACGTACACTAAATACGTGTCACAACAATATTCTTACTATTTTCAAACTAAACTTAACACATGTGCTATGAAAATAAGACTAACTTGATGGCCTCCTGGGACAAGTCTCGAACCTTCGACCACTAGATCACTAGGCGAGTTTAGTAATCACCAGACCACAAACACGTCAAATATATTTGTTAATTATTTTTATTTTTCCCAGTTTTACTAACATATCAGATTATATTTTATTTTAAATGTATCCGAACAATACTTCGAGAAATTTCTTAGACACTGATATCTAATCTCATGTATGCGCTCTCTAAGCCATGGATTTTACACAGAAATAATATATAAAGGATGGTTTTTTTTTCGAATTGGGAACACTTTTTCCAGCGACAGCCAATTTGACAGCTGACTTGTACTCAGTTTGGTTTGCCATTTTACCATGAATAGACTTACGCCAGAACAACACTTGCAAATTGTGCAAATTTATTTCGAAAATCGTTGTTCAGTTCGCAAAAATTACCGTGCGCTACGTCCATTTTACAGTCTACATAATTGTCCATCCAAGCAAGTGATTAGAATAACCATGGATCGTTTTCACACCAAGCATACTCTAATTGATAATATGCATCCGCAGAGACGTCGTACAGTGCGCACCGAAGAAGCTGTTGTTTCTTCAAACATGATGTCGGCCAGAACGTTACAGTTAATGGAGAGCGCTATAGATCCATGATTACTGACTTTTTGGTTCCCCAATTGAATCACTTTAATTTTTAAGATCTGTGGTTTCAACAAAACAGCGCAACATGCCACACAGCGCGCGCAACATTCAATTTATTGAACGAAACATTCGATGAACGCAGGGTAATGGACCTGTAAATTGGCCTCCAAGATCGTGTGACTTTTGGATTATTTTCTATAGGGATATGTGAAGTCTCTAGTCTACGCCGATAAACTAGAGACAATAGACCACTTGGAAGCCAACATTCATCGCGTTATTGCCAATATACTGCCCAGCTGCTCCGAAAAGTGGTCGAAAATTGAACTTCCAGATTGCGCTTTATTCGAGCCATCCACGGCATCCATATGCGCGAAATCATGTTTAAACACTAATAGTATATAATTATTTTTCCAAAAAGGTTAATACCATGGCCATTACCGTAACTTTTATGTATTTTATTTCATTTTAAAGTTCTATACCTCTAAAAAATGTGCAAGCAACAGTTAGTGGGATTGATTTTAATTTTATAACAACTTTGTATTTATTAATTTCTTATTTTAATTAATTTATGAGAAAAACACCATCTCTTGATCGATGCTGTATGTCCTTCATCGCACTACTCTGTACTATGCAGAACTGTAAACTGGAAACATCATACACAAGTCGCACTACAGCGCATACAAGTATCTACTATAATGCAAGAATGATGTTTGAACTGCTGCGGTATTGCAGTTTAAATTTAATTTAGTTTCTAACTGATCACATGTATAAGTTCCGAGTTCTGTCAAGGCATACCAGTTTTTTACTAAACCTTTCAATGCACTGATGACTTCAAAGACTATTATATGACTATTTTAAAAATATGGATCAAATATATGACGACACGACGTGTTACATAAAAAATCACCATTAATAATATTACGCTTCTTTGTCTACATCTGTGACTTTCTGGATGCCGGTTTCGACTGCGGTTTCGATACTATGATTATACCCGTTTAGTGTTTGATTAATAGGGCCAGGTCTGTGAGACGCAATTATGGCACTAAATAATGTGTTTTTAATATCTTTAGGTTAAGATTACTTAAATTTTTCTCTTTTATATATTCAATAACAGTACGTAAATATATATTCAATTTGAAATGAAGTATACATTGTAAATCAAAACAGTACAAAATTTTGAGCTGTCATCTCTCTTTTCTAAGGTCAACTCGCGTCGTATCATAGAAGTCGTGAATGAAATCGTTAGAATTTTTTCTATGGTCGCACTGTCAAAGAATAATGCGACATTAACAGTTTGTAATATTTACGTGTGTTTAATAATTATTTATGTAAACATGATCTCAGTTTTTTCAATAATATGATCGCGCTGTCAAATGCGACGCGAGATGTTAAATGTTTTCTCTTTTATTATGCATTACATTACAGTCAATTATTGTTGGTTATGATTGCTAATTAATATTTATCAAAATCTTCGCGAGAATAGTTCATCAAAACTTGCCGTCCGCAGGACCTAGCAGTAAGCAATCAGCTACATTTGATGAAACCCTGGTCGCACAGCGGTCAGCAATTAATGCGAAGTGGCCATTAGCCGCCTGCAGGATCTAGCAGTAAGCAATCGACGATAGCCGATGAGACCCTGACCACGTATCGGTCGCCAATGGCCGCACAGTTCGTAATATTTATTATTTTACACTTTTATGTCATAAAAGTAAGAGTTAAATATTTACTTATTTTATTCTTATGGCCCGTACCTACATACAGGTAATATTACATTCCAAACCGATGTTGTTACATTCATCAAAATTTTAATCGTAGCTCTGGCTGTGTGTGAGGTGGCACCGTCTTGTTGAAACCACATGTGTTGCGGACCCAATCGATCGAATTCGGCGACCAATAAGTTTTTACAGCATTGCCTGTTGCATCCTGAAAGAAATATGGCTCAATGATTCCGCTGGCCCACATGGCACACTATGTAGTAACTTTGCATAGGTGTAAAGGTCGTTGGTGTATCAATTAAGAATTTCAAGTGCTCCAATAATGGCTGTTTTTTATATTAACAAAACCACTCGCCAAGTCAAAATGAGCTTCGTCGCTCATAATGATTTTTTTCCAAAAGTCAGGTCTGTGTTTGTTTTAATATTTTAATAACTTCAACACGTTTTTGGGGCGTTAGACGCTCCATATTAAATTGTAATCAACTATTTTCTACGACTACCAAATGCGAACTGACAATATCTTCCAAACCAAAATGGCGGCCAAACAAAATCGGCCAGGAACATAATATTCTCCCTTTATATTTATAAAATTTTCGACTCGAGACAATTTCTCAGACTAGGATTATGCTTCCACGATCCATAGTCCGTAGTCCATCGTGCATATACCATGTTTCAGAAATATCACTTTATACTTAACTTCACGCTTGTTATACATCGAACGTCATTGATTATTGGCGTTCTGATCGTCAATTGGGTAAATTTAAATCTTATTTTCAGAATAAACAGTTGATATCTACAGGTTTAGGTATCGTTTGTGTGCTGTTTAATTGTACGTCGTTTGAGTTTTTGGCTTTTTCTATCGACCTCAAGTTGACCTCTGAGATTGTCTCCATATCGAAATCTCAACACGCGCACGCGGTTCTGATATTTATCTCAACTAAATCTTTAAAAATTTTCTCATTCTTTGGATTATATATACATTATACTTTTTGTATAGATAACTAGGCATTGCACATATTAAATGGTCTTGTTATCTGTATTGAATAAATGATGGAATACATTATACCATCTGCTTATTAAAAACACTTTATGATATTTATTGGAAGACTGCCAGTTTATTTGAATAAATGATATTAGATTCTATCTTTCAATATTTACTGAAAAAAATAGTATCCACCCGAACGGTTCACGGAACTCTGCCAACATTTCTGTTTCCAATAAATACGACGTGAAAATCTCGCGAGCGTCACACTCACGTATGCTACTCGTAAAACTCACGCGCGTTTTGCATACATATAATGATTTAGCTGCATCCTTATTTGAATATTTAGAATAAATGTTTACATTGCAAAATTATTCGCTACTACATCCAATATGATCACACATTTCTCGACAAAATATAATAAAAACTTCATCATCCTTCAAAACTTGCATCATACTTCACAAAAAAGTTATGATAATTATTATTATTTGTTTAATTGGTTTATTAATCATTCGTTATTATTTATTCTATGATTAATTTTAAACACAATCTTATATTATCTGTTGTACAGGGTGTAACAGACCTAGTCCACAATGCAATAATTTCATCCGTTCTATTTTATTAATATAAGTGTTGCGCAATCAATGAAGTTTATCAAACATAGCTACGAGTTATTTCAAATAAAAAAGGAGTACGTTACTCACTTACTTACCATCGTCTCTGCGGGGGTAGGCAGAGAGGATAAAGCGCCACACTATTCTGTCCTGACACAAAATTCTCGCCTCATCCACGTTCATACATTTTCTCATACAAGCTCGCCGATTGTTGAGGCTTCTAACATAACCATCCTCCATTAACTGGTTTACCCGGTAGTGCCAAGTCTTCCGCGGTCGTCCTCTATTTCTGGTGCCATCAACACTTGCGTCATATATCTTTTTTTTCATTTATCCTAAGTGATCCTTTCTTAATCTTACTTACTATTCTAACATCAGCTTTACATTATTTTCCTATTTCTTCATTATTTACTCTGTCATAAATAGATTTGCCATATATACGCCTAAGTGATCTCATTTCCACTGCATTCAGTCTACATTCGTTCCTCTTCTGCCAGCTTCCGGCCTCACTTCCACACATCAGTGTCGGTATCATGACTCCACTGTGCATCGCTAGTCTTGCCTCGGTTGATAAATTCCCGTTAGATATAATTCCATTCAAAGGCCGTTCAATTTATTTCCTGCAGTTACTCTCCTTTCGATATCATTCTAAGCCTTTCCGTTTCTATCAAACATACTTCCCAAATACACAAATTCATCTACTTGTTCAAAACATTCATTACCAACAAATATTTAGCACGGTGTCTTGCTTTCCTCCTTTTTGATTACAATCACTTTCAACTTAATCATCTAGAAAAATATATAGAACAAATCTTGTTACCGGTGAAAACTAATTATTTTATTCTGCATATCTTTTTAGTTATTTTATTTAAATTGTATAAATACCACAGAACTATCTTCTGAAAATGCAACTTCACAACATAAATATATTTTCCTCAACATTATTATTATATTAAATAACAATCAAGGCAATAAAATTCACGGATTAACATTAAAACGCCAAGTGTTAATATTTCAAAATAGTTATTTTCTCCATTAAGATGCCGATTTTTCTTTGGTCGAAAATGCAGAACAACCAAAAGAATATCTCAAGTTTAAATACAAAATGAGAATAAGTCATATTTTTCAAATAAAAAAATTTGTTGAAAAGTGTTATGTGAGGATTTTTCAAAATCATTATATACTTTGAATCTAAAACAATATTTGCGAAATTGACCCATTATAATCCTGTAGGCACTTGTCTTAACTTAGGGGGCTATAAATCATATAATAAAAAATAGTCCAGCTGTTGGAAGTTCAATGGACTTTTATTTTGGTATTCAATATATCGTTTGAAATCTATAAATATCACTTTAAATTAATCAAAACCCTCCAGTGACTATGATTTATTAAAATGCTTATATCTCTGAAATGGTTGAGAATATGACATGGTAACTTGAATATTTTCTACTCATATTTTTATAAGTTATAACCTCCTGAAGTATTGTGGGCTAGGTCTGTTACACCCTGTATATATATATAAAATACAATAAATAAAAATGTGTTTATTTTCTTATATAAGCTGTTTTTTTATTATTAGTATTGACCAAAAAATAGATTCGAACGAATTACGATTTTTTTTTATTTTGTCTAAATTTGCAATCCGTATCCACTCTGTGTAGTCTTGAGGTGAAACAATGTGATGGTAAGTTAATTATAAAAATGAATATCTGTTTTCTCTGAGCAGCCTAGGGTAGATACTGTCAGAGGTGTATTCTTGAGGAGGCCAGAACCTTTCCAAGGTTGTGGGGCCAAGGATAATTATGATAATACTTTCATAATATGCAGATGCAGACTGAATAGATGGGCGTAGGGATTTCAGCAGCTTAGTCCTAAATGCTCATAACAAGAAAATTTAATAAAATCATATTCCACCAATTTTAAAAATATATTTAATTATTTAAATATCTCGCGAATAAAGGTCAATAAACGAATTAACCAAATTTTTACGCCTATTTTATTTCTAAACTATTTGTTGATACTTTTGTTTAGAAAAAAATATTACGCGGAGCCATAAAACTCCAGCCAGTATAAGCCGATTCAAAAATGATTCCCAATAATTATATAATATACTAACTTATACATACAACTCATATTAATATCGTAAACATTTTTATCTGTATCGGGCAGCCTGAATTGTTAAATCTTGCTTTGCCGAGCGTGGTGCGGTGTTGCCCCAAATTTAATATCTTCTGACTTATAAAATATAATATTACAGAGACGAGAAGGTCTAAAAGGATATCATACAATTATCAATAACACATTATTCATATCATAGAAATAATAAAATTATGTAAAGTGGTTTCTACAATAAAATGTTTATAGGGTGATCGCTACCGTACACTACCAGTAACTCAGTTCTTAGAGCAGCCTACTACCGATAGAAAGTAGTGATGGTAAAATAGTTATTTAAACCGTTATTGTGACTGATTATGATTGATAATTGACTATCGCAATTCTTCAAGCAACGATTGGTACACTAGATAGTAAACCTGAAACAGTTAAATCATAGTTACCAATAATCGTTATAACTCAGTTACCAATCAGTGACACAATCACAGTCACGTAACTGTTAATAGAATGTTAATAGAAAAATCGCGTTGTATTTGTGATATCATGCTTTTTCCTAGCTTGATTATGATAATATTTTTACTGAAATATCTTTTAAAAATGAGCCCCCATATTATTATTTTGATGAACATTTCCGTAATGATGAATTAAAATTAAAACTTTATCAATACAAATTAAATGTATTAATTATAAAGATATAATACATAGAGATATAAATTGATTTAATATGTATATTTTTCTAATTAATACATTTAATTTGTATTTAAAATATGTTCAGAATAATTATAACTTCACAATAAGAATGTGTCCTCCTTAATGAAACTTTTTCTACTGAATATTTTGAATAGGAAAACACCATTCACACATTCATTAAAAATGACAATGACAGCTGTCATCACTCAGCCAATAACTAATGTTAATGTTTAAATGTGCGACGTAACTACTGTCACTTTTTCAAAATTGTTTGTATTACGGTATACTATGTATACAACTGTATTAATTTGATGATAAACCATTGTGAATCAAGAGATGTAAGTAATCGTAATATTAAATATATATCAGATTTAACTTGAAATATTTTTCACGGGACCTTGAAAGAGAATCGTTGGTTACTCTCTTTTTATTTTACTAATCCCAATGAGATTGGTCGTGGCCATATAACTGCCACCATATAACCTTTATTTTTGATTTTTTAAATTCTCGTATCAACTATGATTAACACGAAACAGACAATGTTCTTCCTGGATTTTGAATAGATTCAATAATACAGTTTAGCTGTTTCCGGAGCGCGCCTTTCAATTTATGAATTTATCAACCTAGATACGCACCACGCAAATGCTTCAACATTAAAGACGCTATGTCTATAATAATTTGGATAAATGATGCTTATCAGGAATCTATTGTGTAATCTAATCATCATGACGCTATAGAAATATGAAAAGACACGACCTGTGACCAAATGAAAAAAAAATTGTCTTATTTTATAATATCGTGTGCCTGTAACAATCTGATAATTACATCAATCTGAGATACAAAGATTTTAACAATCATTTTTTCGATTTCTTTGACAGAGTTTACACAAATTTCACAAAAATACCACTATATATTTTAGAGTAATAAATAAATCGATTTTTGAGATATATATGCATATACTTAAATATATTGATACAGTGCTCCTTTTGCTGCGGATCTGTAATTACAGAATATAAGTTCAAAATTTGTCGAAAATGTATTCGATTTCTATAGAGAAATGGTGAACGCGCTTCCTCGGATAGAAAGAGGTCTAAGTTCGAATCCCGGTAGCAACATAATATTATTTCGATAGATAAATTTTCTCTATACATCTTTCTACTTGATTCATTAATTATTAATTTATCTCTCTAATTTATTTAGTCATAAAGAAAAATGATTTTTTCTCTTTGTTATCATCGCTTTGACCGTCTGAACATTTAGTAGGATTATTTAATTGAGAAGAATTATTTAATTAAGAATATTTGTTTTATTACACATTAATAAATGATTTGGCACAATGCATTTATATTTAAAAAAAGAAAAAAAAATGTTTAGAAAATATTTAAAAAAAGGGTAATAATATATATTTTTAAATGAATTGGACCGAAATAGTCGTTAAATAAAATAAAAGTAAGTACTGATTGATAAAATAACGTACAGAACAGATTTATATACCTTTTTTTCTTTCCAGTTAAAAATTTAATAAACTTTTATTATATGGAACAACAGATGTCATAAATAAACGTGTATCATAAATAAATGTAAACGTGTGTTTATGCAAATAAATATATTATATAATCACTTATTATTATAATTAAGTTTTATGAAATAATCAACACCATATTTATCTTTAACATTTAATATTTATTATTTATTTTAATATTTTTACGTTTGAAATTCATACTCATATACCAAATATTTTATTTATATTGTAAACATTAAAGTTAACATATGAGTTATTTCTGACATTGTCAAAAATAACTTCTAAGTACTAATTTGTTAAATTAATTAATTCTGCTACGTTAATTGATATATATATATATATAGTATTAGATATTTAATTGTATCAGTAACTGTTTCTTAACTACCTCTTTCTTGTCAAATTTCACATCTCAAAGTCGTTGAATAATATTTCTCAAGCAGAATTTTCATTCCTGACTCTCATTGTGATTTCACAAAATTAAATACTCTCTTTCCAAATTAAAAGGCGGCCTAATCATAAATCCTTTAATACGGTATTCAAATGAAAAACGAAATTTTGCTGTTTAGTAATATCATTTATTCCAAACTTTAAATAGCTGCTCGCAGACTGCTGTTTCGCACTGTTTTGTAAGCTTTGTAAAATAACCAATAAATATAATTTTTAAATTTCATCCTACATTGCGCCGGCAATCCTTCTGTTGGAGGCTGAGTGAAGAAATTATTACATCTGAATTCCTCTATTTAAATTGTCACATCGCGCTGGAGATTATTTAGATTTATTTATTTTTCATCCATAAAGTAATGTATGGATTTGATATCGGTGACATACTAATTAATATTATATATAAATATGTTATTCTTCTTCTTCTACATACCGATGGATCCAGAAATTTTTCTAGAGGGAGTGGGGGGATATTTTTCCAGGGGGGGCGGCAATAAATTTTGTTTAATATGTATTATAATAAACCCTGATCTTATTGCTTTTACTTCCCGGAATCACTCGGGTACCCGAATTGTAAACCTTTTTGGTGCATTTACGGTCTAGCCGTGTGACTAAAAAATAACTGTTGCCGTGATATAAATATTTAGAATCAATATAAAAATTTTCCCTCGGAGAAAAAATACTGCTATTTATCGAACGATAAATAGAAATTTGTCTGAAATTAGGGGGAAGGGCGATATGAGCGTGGGTAATCGCCCTCTCCCCCGCCCCACCCCCTCTGGATTCTTCGTTGCTTCTATATCGCGTGCTCATTGCTGAGCGCCGTGGTCCCCTAATCTGTCTGTAATTTCGTACGCCCCTCCATCATCCACAGGCGTCTCTATTCTTCCCGATCCTGAGCCATGTTAATTATTTTATTTTTGTCTTACTTCATCATCTTGCTCGCTTTCTCTCGCATGTCTCTATGATTACGAGTATGGTAGTTCTGCTCGCGCCCCACAAACATGGCCGTGTATGAAATCATTCGACTGCCAACCAGATTGGTAACCACCATACCGGACAACAATACGTCGCGCCGCAATCAGTCCGAGAAACCCTAGAACCGACCACTCTTCCTCCACCAGCTCCTCGGATACATCTACTCGCACCTCGGCACTGCGTCCAGTGTACTGCGTTCACCTTATACTATTTATAATAAATGAACTAAGTGTAAATTAAATATGTAAGTAAACGCTAACTATCGTAAGTACTGTTTCATTACAATAATCTACCCGCTCTAGCTATACATGTAATTATCCAATCACCATAATTCTTAACATTTCATAGACATACGGGAGAAGCAAGAAGATATAGGGTCCTCGATTCGCACCATACAAATCCTTCTAATAAAAATAATCCTTATTGGCGACCTTAACGAGTCTACGTAATCTTTAACAACAAAATCCCTAAACTACTTTCTCGAGAGTTTTTTGGTATTTTCTGGTGATGATATTCAAAGTATGCAGGATTTTTTTTCCTGCTGTCTAATTGTTGTTAATAATTAAATACCGAAAGACTTTTGATAACATATCGAAAGTCTCCGGTAAAATCACATCTCAAAGGTAGCCAGCATGTTACTTATCTTCTACCTCCGTATCAATATTTATATTTCATACAGTTCAGTGGAGAATACAAAAAATTTCAATAGACGGATTTTGGTTATTTTTAGAATCCACCGATTCCTCCGTATCTTCGCTAGATTGGTCATCACTGATTTTGTCATTTCAATTCGTCTTCGAATTTTTGCTTTATATCCTCCATGTTTTGAAATTAGACCTTTAACTTTAAAAATATCTAGAGAAACTTGCAAGAGATAGGGGAGTAGTGAGTACCCACCAGACTGGACCACAACGGTGATGTCAAGGAATGGATAGCGCTCTGTTATGACTGCGGTCATGAACTTCAGAGATCCATGAGACTGTTAAAGAAGAAGAGAAGAATAAAAGGACATTAAACTGTTACTAAACGGTTACTTTATAGTTCAACATGATTAATGAGAGGTGTAGTCTCTCTCATCATCAGATAACAACTAAACTAACTACAGTATTGTAGTTTATTCGGACAATAGGGCGGGGCTTGAGAAGAGAGGGGAGGTTTTGGTCGTTACGGAAATGTGAACAGTAAAGGCGAAGTATTAGGAAATGTTATGTTGTTCATTTGTGTTTCCTCTGAATTTAAATTGGAAATTAAACAATTTAATATAGTATTTTTTTAAGGAAAATTACATTTTACAACTTCTATTAATATTCCTGAATTTTCATCGAAATCATCCTTTATATTAAATAAAATTATAGCGCTACGTTGGTTTTAAGGACCAACAAATAACAAGGAAGGTTTTTATAGGGTTTTCTCCAGTTTTGTCGGTTTTTATAGCAAGCAATGTTTCGGAGCTGACGGCGGGTGTTGATAGGTTGTGGCATAACGTATCGCATTTTCATTAGACCAGCTGCTTCGTCAGACAGTTCCGGGTATGTCTGACTCATATGTCAAAAAATAAATAGCTTCTGCGTAAATTTTTAAATAATTAATGTTAATTTTTATAATTAAATGCTCTAACATAAATTTGTGAAACCGTTTAAATTACAAACATTTTGTTTTTAACATACGCAGTACGACAAAAATTTTAAGAATAATATTAAGTTAAAAACTACAAATGATCAAGTAAAAAAAGTATAACTTTATAGAATAGAACGGGCTCCCTTGCTCCTTCATCTGTGGTACATGTAAAATATTGGTATACAATAAAAAGTTTACATACACAGTTCTTGCATTCGGAGCAATTGGAAAATTAGTTTAATTCATTTGATCTCTGTTTATTAATAGGTATTGTATTTCATACACCATTATTGATGTGCTAGTTTTTTTATAAACTCAAGTGTACTATAATGAAGTAATTAGTAGTATTTTTAAAAACAAATTTCCAGTAGTTAAATTGTGGAGTAACAATTTTATATGACAAACAATGGTGTCCGAGAAAATTTGTCGACAAATAATTGTGTGGGAACGATTCTGGTCGAACAATTATGGGCAAACACGTTTTCTAGACTCACAATTATTAGATACGATTTATAAGATATCTTACATTTATGTGTCATCGTAGTAGCGAGTTTAGATGGCACAAAATGATGATGGTTTTGAAAAAATCTAATATCATCAAGTACTCGATGGATGAGTGTGAAAGATTCGAAATTCATATCATAACAAAAATACCTATATGTAGGTATAGTATAGTATGATATGTAGGTACTAGCGGTCCTTGCCGAATGTTGACCGGAATTCAAATTTAGTTAAAATTTACAATAAGGGGTTGGACGGTGGGAAGAGGGAGGTGTCTTTTGCGCAGGTCTAAAATAATATCGATATATTCTAAATTTGATCCAGTTAAGGTAAGACATCGAGGAAGATAGGATTAGGTGTTTTACCCCAAGGTCCTAGAGTATAAAAATTTGGAGTTAATGGAATTGTACAATATATAACATAGATTTATAACGTGGAGAGGGGCGATGCGAGGCGAGGGGAAAAAAGAATGCCAACGTTTTGCACAAGATCCTAAAGAGTAACTACGGAAATTTTATAATGGATGCCATTTAATATAATGCATTTGTTCCTGTGAGCGAGTACTTTTTACATTACAAAGTTTTAAGCCCAGTATTGCAAAACCTGTACACAACACAGGGCTTAAAGCCTTATGTTTTGTACAGAGTCATAAAGTGAGGGTCTATGGGTATTTATTGTATTGATAATGTAGGATTATGCATGTGGGAATGAGTGTTTGGCCTTGGAGCAGGTTGCAAGAACGATAAACTACTTACGGTTAGTACTTAGTTTTATTTAAGTCACAGTTTAGAAGTTAACCGGTACAACGTAGTTACTATGCGAATAGTTATTGTAGGCGATAGGACCTGCTGATGGGAAGGTGGTAGGCGATAGGAAGAGTGAAGCTCGTGATTCCCTATCCCTGCTGGCCGCGTTGGTATTGTTACATAACATCGGTACTGAGAGCCTTTACGGCTGATGAGAGTTTTGTTTCATATCCCGGTACATGCTGGGTATATTCAGCTTTGCCGGGCGGTGATCATAAGACTAGAGGCGATAGCCCTACACCAATGAGGATATATTATAAAAGAGTCGAAACAAATTTGGTGGTTTGAAGCTTCAATGATGATTTCACGAAATTTGTACGGACACGTCGATTAGTCATCTCCAGCCTTTCGCTGGTGATGCTTGGCTGTCATTATTAGAACAAAGTGCGCTTTTTAAGTGGTCTAATTATTCAAAATGGTGACTTGTGCTATTAAACTATGTTCATCAAACCTTAATAAATTATTAAATGCATTGAGTGATATTATATTTCATCTATAAGAAGTATCACAGAAACGCGTTAAGTTAAAAATTTTAAATTAATTAATAACTATAGATTAATATAGAGTACATCATCGGTTTAGGTATAATGAAAATAAAGCAATTATTTGGATAAAAATAGGTAATATACTTGAACTGCTTTTATTCGAGCTGAACTTCATTATAGTCCAACAAATGGAATTGAATATATGTGTGAAAAAATTATAATATTATCGAAATATATTAAACACGAAACGAAATATTAAACGCCACGACAGTTTACTGCAATGTTTAAAAAATTATTAATGCATCAGGAATTACGAGATATAAGAAATATATAGATTTTTAATTGTTCTTCAGCAATAACAAAAATTAGTAGCGCAAGTGAAAATTATATACCGGAATTTATAGAAAATGAATCAAATGAGGCAGATAGTGAAAATCTATCAGAATTCCTAGTTACAAATTTGACAGAAATTTCTAAGCAAATAATTTCTTATATTGGTCGATTCGTTATGCGACAATTGGCTAAGAAGTTATATTGCACCACCTGTATAAACAGTCTCTTTGCCAACGATAAATCAGTTCGCCATAGTTTTATCATACAGAAATATATGGGAGGGTTATTATATCCATCTCAAGATGTTATTGATATCTGTTCACGAGCACAATTGAAGCTAAAAACTATACTACAAAGATATACTACAAAAAATTTTCCCAAACAATATGATAATATTGTTAATTTAGTATCAAAAGCATTATAGATATTTTTAAATATAAATTTATTTGAAAGTTTAAACGTTCATTGCCGAACAATCCGAATGACCTCATATATTACAAAACCTGGCATCAACATTTTTCTCAGTACAACGGAATAGTTCATCTCTTTGTTCTACGCAGATCGTAAAGTAGAGTAAGCAAAAGTAAAAAAGAGTAAAGGTATAGGATTGTATAAAGAATTGTTTGCGTATTTTAATAACGTTAGTAGGCCCTTCGGAATGGAATGTTGTCAGAAACTTGCCCGTAACCCTGCTTTTAACCGAGCCTTTCAGTGCGTCAGACGTACCTACATTTCAGTGGTATTTTATTACCCATGTATATGATTAATCCCATGAGATTGTTAATTCATTTTATTAACTCAACACATGTCAAAAGACCTGCAGAAGTTTGTGTGGGATCTAAAGACTCCAATTACTCGGCATCATCATTTACACGAGTATCGTAATGTACCAAAATACCTATTAATAATGAAAATTCATGCTGTTTCAAAGGATTTATCAAATAGTTGTTGATCCTTTACGTCCAATGGTCTTACAATATTTATTACATACGGCAATGCGTGAATTATTCAAACCTCTAACCGCTCTAACCTGCCACTAAATACCGAACACAGGACACAGCTAAATATGGCATCTTTTTTTTTTTTAATATTTCATCATTTACGAGTATTACTGGAGTATTTTTAAAAATACTCGATTATTGAATACTTGCAAAATGGACGAGTATACTCGAGTATCGAACACTCGAATTGGAGACTAGTGAAATCTACTGGATCATTCTACATACAAGTCAAACCTGACGCTATCAGACTTTCATTTTTTCCTGAAATGAATTTTTGATCAAAAAACATACGCAGGCCGTTTATGGTAACCAAAAAACTGTTAATTAGTTCAAAAAATAGGCGGCAGATTTTTCAATGAAGAGATTGTCTAGGTCAGTATAAAAAAATGCTTGGATGTTAACGGGAATTATATTATATTGAAAAGTAGCTTAAAACTGATTAGAACCTGGACCTTTTCCTATCCTATCAACTGATTATGTTTACGATAAATTTGGAACATATATTTCTATAACTTTTTTTTTGTATATTATTATCCTCTCTGAAATTGTACAAGCGATGTTCTTAATTATTAATTTATATATATAAATTAAGAGTTCCTTCGATAGTTTGTGGTTGTCTCCGGGTTTTCTATTGATAATATGAATAGCTATACAGTAAGACAGATCACCACTAACCTGGGCTACTGTCTGCCGCGGTCCTCCGCTGATGACGAGTTGATTTCCGATCGGTTTATCTCAAGCGATCGATTTAATTAACTATCCGGAGTGCCACCTGATCCGCTCCTGATGAGCAACTGACAGCGATTGGCGCCAGTCGAAAAAAGCGGCGACCTTCACACCTCATAAACAGACATACCACCATACAAAAACACAAACGGTGTCAATCGAAGAACTCAAACGCGCTTAAACACATTATACATACATACATATATAATTAATTATTATTCGTCAATCCACTTAAAGACATTCTTGAGAAATCTGAGATTATGTTTATAATAAATAATTACTGAACAAACGTAAACATATATACATTTATTTGACAGATGATTAGCTACGCTAGATGGTAGATGGTTAATATACTTGCCAGTCATAAAAAAATCATACAATTTCGCTAATACATGTTTTTTCTTACTCGTATTTTTTACAGTATTTTTCGATAAAATTGATTTTATATGTATATCTTTCTAATGAATACATTTGATTTGTATTTAAAATAATATCATAAACTTGTGTTCTGAATAATTACAACTTCACAAAAATAATGTGTTTTCCTTAATAATGATTTTTATATTGATGCAAGCTTTAAAGGAATGTGGTTTTAAAAATAATCGCCGATTTATCGGCACTGAAAATAAGTGAATGTACACTTCATTTCAATATATATTTACATACTGTTATTAGTTACAAAAGAGAAAACATTTTAGTAAACTTAACCTAGAGACATATTTGACGCTTTGGTATTATTTCTTACTGGCAATGACAATGGACACAAACACATCCAAATACAAACCTTATAGCGGTGATGTGCAATCTTATTATTAGATATTGCGATGAATCGCAAATATCTTTAAGTTAAATAGGTACGCTAGAAGATGCTAGAATTAAAGCAATTAATTTAATAAAATTAGGATTAAATAAACTTTGATAAAATTTATATGTCTAATATTTTCATTAAATTTGTATTTAAAATACCACAAAACTATGTTCTAAAATTGCACCATCATAACAAAAATGCGTTTCCATTAAAAATTAAAACACGAATTGTAATTAGATAGTTTTTAGTTACAATAAACTATTATTAGTTTACCACAACACGATTATTACTTTAAAAATGCCCCCCGTAACAATACAAACATTTATTTCATCAGTTATATCTACACCAAATTATCAATATGAGCCAAATAACAAATGAGCAAGCTCTAACATAAAGTTTTGCAAATCATTAAGACCAAAAACCTTTAAGGCTATATTAAAAGCATCACACTCTTCACTTCAAGTACTGAATTATTAATTACTTTTAAATAAATGTAATAAGCACGGTCTCTTAGTAATTCTAAACTCTAATTAAATATTATTATTAACTATTTTTGCCATTAGTGCACAATCTACTCGGGTTTCTGTTTTGGCACAGTTTTAATTTTAAAATATCTCACAAATTTAAACAATGAAAATTAATTAGCCATCATATCGTGAAGCTGTAGATGATGCAAGCACAATATGAGCAGGCGCGTTAATATCAGGTATCCGAAAAGTATAAAGAGAGTACCTCAGAACATTTTTATTAACGTAATATTTTGCATTAAAATGAAAACGGATGCCTTTCTCGTTCAGAGATGCCAAATAGATATGTCGTTCTATTTTTAATCCATAATAATATTACGTTTCCCCATCTATGTCTATGACATTCTGGATGCCGGCTTCAGTGGTGTCATTATGGCCATTTAGTGATTTCTTAAACGGCCAGGTCTATAAAAACGAACGTGCTTTAAATATCTCTCGGTTAAGATGACTTAAATGTTTTCTCTTTCATATACATATTCAATAGCAGTAACTAAATATATATTTAATTTGAAATGAAGTGTACATTGTCTTTGTTACGAGTAAAAAAAACATACATGACATTTGTCATCATTTTTTTTTCTATGCGGTCTATGGTATACCATAGAATTATGTCTATGGTATACTATTCCAAAATATCAAAATAGTGATTGACTACGAATATTGGCCGCGAAACGGACATAATAGCCGCCCACAGGGCCTAGAAGCAAACAATCGACGAGATCTTGACCGCGAAGTGGTCACTATTGGCCGCGAAGCGGCCACAATAAACGCCACATTTTCTTACAACTAATTAGTAGAAATATGTTTATTTAAAATTCATTTTATTAATAAGTAAATGTATACGTAATGAAAAATATTTAAGTGAGGATTTTCTCCAAGATAATATTCTAATGTTATTTATAAAAATGGGCACCTATATATTTACTATTCATACCCAGCGTTACCCAGGATTCAGATTTAGACATAAC
Organism: Eubasilissa splendida; assembly: GCA_031772225.1. Taxonomy (NCBI): domain Eukaryota; kingdom Metazoa; phylum Arthropoda; class Insecta; order Trichoptera; family Phryganeidae; genus Eubasilissa; species Eubasilissa splendida. The sequence continues at coordinate 21,901,213 of CM062851.1, read as the reverse complement.
TTAAAACTTAGATTTAGGAAATGGAAGGCCTAGTGGGGAGAGCTTTATCTCCGACATTCATACAAATTCTATAGATAAATAATAAGGCGAGTAAAGCTAAAATTCTGAAAGTTGTAACGGGTGGGTATGCTAACGTGAAAATAAAATATTACCTTAATTTCTCAGATCGTTGCCAGCTAGCTGCTAGTGTTAGAACAGTCTCTTTTAATCTCAGCATTGGTAGGTGTCTCTAAGAATTTTTGCTTATTAATACAATAATAAGAATATATCGATTGGGAATAATCTAATTATAATTTTGAAATGATAACATTTTACATGCATAGCGTTCAATAAGTTATTTGTAATATTTCTGACATCATTTCAATAAAAGTTATACCAATGGTAAATAACGGTTCAAGAGATCGGCAAATTCAAAACATTCACGTAATATCTATATATATATATATATATATAAATGAATGTTTGTTTGTTTTACTTTTAAAATCAGCAATGTTATCTTTGTGGTTATGTTTTGTTTGTTTGTTTATCCCCTATGCGTTTCTATACCGTTCATCCGATTGCGATTAAACTTTGGTGAGTTGTGTATACGCCCGCGAAGGTTTTTGAATTAGTACAACCATTTTACAATATTTGGCGCGCAAGTCATTTCAACAAATGTATGTATTTCATATAGTTTATTGCCATGAAGCTTTGTTGAGTTGCTGAGCGCACGCCCGTGAAGGTTTCTGGATTAGTACAACCATTTTACAATGAGAAAGTTCGCCGAAGAAAACAATCTGCGCGCCACGGCTATCAGTTTTATGGAAAATCATACGTCGTGAAATGTGAAATTTGGACACATTGATTGGCTATTTTTAGGATTCTATGTGGAAAATTTTCCAAGAATTATTGCTTTTTCTGGCGACATCTCTCAATTTAACAAATGTTTGCATTTCATATAGTTTAGCGATAGTTCATGTGTGTTCGGTATGAACCGTAGGCGCCTTAGATACGTCATGTTTACTGAGATGTCAAAAACAACAATCCAAAATAAACTATTTGCGTCCAGTCGCGGATTGGTTAAACAAGATATTTGTGATCTATGATTGGTTCTTACCGAGATAACTAGCCAATCACTGGAATGGCTTAGACGAAGTTGTTTTTGATTTCATAGTTACGTTTGATATGTGCCCTGGTTACGTCAAACAATCGCGGAATATTGTGAACAATTATCAAGTGAATTTGTAATTGTCATCACAAAGCATTACTTTCGCTGTCAAATCAATAATGCCACCCTGCAGTTTCCGGTGCGACTTGCATTTACAATGACTATTAACAAAGCACAGGGACAATCGCTATAAGTGTGTGGACTAAATTTGGAAAATCCATGCTTCTCACATGGACAGCTGTATGTGGGCTGCTCACGCGTTCGAAAACCTTCTGATTTATTATTATACGCACCAGACAGAAAAACAAAAAATATTGCGTTTCCGAAAGCATTTCAATAATCAGAATTAAAATACAAACATTTTTTTCTTTTAGTGGCATTGCAACGCATGCCGGTACTCGCTAGTGCTCAATAAAAATGATATATCGAAGACGATTAAAAAAATTGACTCGCAAAATACTGCCGTGTTAAGGCTTAATACAGTATAAATCGAATATAACCAATGAATAACATTTATAAGAGAAGTTATATTAATAAGTAACCTGGTAAATATTGACTTATAATAGTAATTTAATTAAATACATGACCCGTTATATATTAGAAGAAAAATTTGTCCTGATACTATTAATTATTAACTAATTGTAAAGTGAATTATATTATTTTAAAATTCTAAATATTTCGCACTGTTATGTTAAAATGTATTGAAATACAGTTTCAGCTCGCAATAAAATAATTGATATAATTGTTGTATAAAATAGGTCACCGGTACTGGTGGCGATACATAGTATAATGCAGAGTTATAATACTGCAATAAGAAACATAAAAATTACATCACTGAATATTATAGTCACTTGAAGATACAAAACATTAATTTTAAAATATTGTTATATGGCGACTGTAGAAAAAACTAAAAATATGCGTTACTTGTCTCAGATATATTTATAGAATAAGTTACACATTGTATAAAGATATCATTGTATTTTATTTTGGAGTCTTGAAACATCGTCTGAATTATATTACAAGTTCAGGTGGTGTTTTTTTTGTTTTGTGGAAATTTTAATATGTATGTATAATAATATGTATCTCTCGTTACTCTCTAAAAATATACTAAATTCCCGTTACAACGTTCTTACATTATTACACTTCCACACGTAAATATCTTATTAAATGTAACACAATTTCATTACACATTTTACTCTGGAAGCCTCAAAAGATTGTATAATAGAGGTATTTAGATCTTTTTTTTTTCTTTGCGATGGCAAAAAAACCATCTATAAACTTTTTTCCTTACCAATTTAAATCACAATTTAACATTGTACCTCATACAGTTCCGTCACTTTTTAGAGACGGATAAACGCTACCAAGCACATTACAATATTATTACACCAACAGTTTTCATTATGAAATATATTTCCCTTTTCCATAATATATTATGTGTCTATGCACACAACTTTCGCTGCTCACGGACAAATAAGTATGAAAAAATCAATGTATTTTTTTTTTAACAAACATCACTCTTTCCTATATATATTTAAAAATATTTTTTAATCTACTCAGGAAACATGAATCGCATTTTTTGTATATCCATTCCTTACTCTTTTCTTTAATGCACTTTTTATTCAATTTTCTTATTTTGTATCAATGTATGTATGTACTAAATCGGTTAATAAAAAATAAAAAAAATCTTTCTGATCATATTTCCAACATAGTATTACTTACGAATTATTTCAAAACTAACTAACCTAACATCACGTCGTTTCCTGTAGAGGTATTCAGATAGGATAGAGCGCCATATTCTTCTTCTGATACACAATTCTCGCCTCATTCACATTCATACATCTTCTTATGCAAGTTAGTCGATTATTGAAACTTTTCATTTTCCAGTATCTGGTTTATCTGGTCGTGCCAAGTCTTCTGCGGACGTCCTCTATTTTTGGACCCATCAGTACCTCCTACGTCATATATCTTTCTTACTATTGTTTCCTTATTTATCTCTTCCATATGACCGAACCATCTAAGCGATCATTTTTATTATATTCACGTTCTTTCCTAATATCTCTGTCATAAATAGATTATTTCAATGTTTTTATAAAAATATTTAAAAAAATATATTATTTGCTAAGATAGAAAAATTATTTATTAAATTTATTTGTGTATTTTTACTCCAGGATATAAATTTTAATATGGCCCGAAAGTAACTAACAATTTAACCCCGAAGCAGGTATCATTCCACAGGGTCCAGTAATATTAACCACCAAGGTCGGTTATTACCTTCTAGTAGTAAATAAACACGACGCAATGAAAAAATAAAACGAATAAATAATAAAATAATAAATTTCAAAGATAAAAGAAATGTAAAATATAAAACGATAATTATTGTTTGAAAAATATACGTAGTTTACTCAGATAAATTCTTATAAGGCGTAGAGCGTCCCCTTGAAAGTCGGTCGTATCTCAAAATTATTTTTGACTTGTATATTTGAGCCTAAATATACTGGTGGCGTAGACAATAGAAAGAAACATATATATCAAGGGATATCTTCTCTTCTGAAGATATTTTACTCTTAAAGTTTACAACATTAAAACAAATATTAAATCATTAATCTTACTGTGAAGTTAGTTTATTCCGTTTTATACTACGACATTCTCTCGATTTTTAATTTTTTAATATACAATCGACATCAACTTTTTATGTAAATAACGGCTAAGTATCCACCGATACGCCAAATCAAACTATTCGGCTATGCTACTCGTTTCAATCATAGCAATCAATCTGATAAAACTCTTGCAGTATTCATTCTGTAATATATCACAATTCATATTCATGATCATCCTGCGAGGATCGGAGGCCTAAATACTCAACGAGGTACTCCCGTCTTCTCCTATGCTGCGCATTTCGGTATTTGTTATGCAAGGAAGGCTTACTCTATTTGCATACCACTTTTATTGGTGTTTATCCCAGCTAATTCTGACATCCCTCCGGAGTACCGAGAAGATGCACCATGTTAGGCATTCTTAAGACGAGTACAAGCCACCTTAATTACGATATTTCTATATGAAAATACATGAGCTATATTTTGAGGGTATCTCTAATGTCGGTATTACCCACTTTATCCAATTATGCAATTTCTGCTACTCCCCTGAGGTAACTTATTACGGCAGCCTGGATTCTTGATATAGTGGGCCTGAACATAGCGTGTCTTGACACTTAACTTGGATTTCTTTATGACTGTGCTATAAAGGGACTTGCTAGTGCGGTCTAGTGGTTACGATATTCGCCTAGTGATCTAATCGTCGAGGGTTGAAGTCTGGTTTCAGGAGGCCATTAGATAGTTCTATTTTCATAGCAAACGCTTGGTTTAGTTTAGTTTGAAAATAGTAATATTGTTGTGATACGTATACTTCTATATATTACACCTTCTTGTCTCTTGTTGCTAAAAAAATCCACTCCGAGGTATTTGAATTTGTTGACAAGCATTATTATCTATTATCAATTCTGATCGTGCATTTTTATAGGTTTTTTTTTGTTTTGTTTATTTATGAGAAACAAACAGTGTATAACATACAGGTTGTAATATATCTAGTCCACAATATTTTATGGGTGGATACCGGACTAAAATTAAAAATGTTCAATAAATATATACCTACACCATGTCAAAGATATAGGCATTTAAAAAAAAAGATAATTATGCGATTATTTTGATTAATTCAAATATTTTATTGATATTAAATAAAAAAATTAAAAGTCATCAAATTTCAAGTGGCCGGACTATTTTTGTTAGATGAGTTAGGGCCTGAAGCAATGATACAGATTGAAAAAGTATAAATTTCTCAAATATTAATTTTGAAATACGTAGACTTAAATCTTAACATGATTTTGTAAAAATTTCAAACAATAATATTTTCCGTAACATTAGAGATTTTACACATATCCCTTGAACATTATTGACTCATAATTTAATCAGGCATCCGCCTATAAAATATTGCGGACTAAGTCTGCTACACCCTGAGGTATAATAACTTATGACATAATAAACATTGAAAAAATACTACTGGTAAAGTTTCTTCGGATCTGGAGTAAGTAAAAATATCGTACAAACTAAAAAGTAGTACATACTTTTAAAAAGATAAACAAAAAAGTGTTTTTACACTGTATAAAGCGGAGAGGAAATGGAGTGGAGAGAAAAAGGATGCAATCGTTAACTTTCATTTTTACTATACTGATCTTCATCCTAACTTGAGTACACTCTGCATTGAAGGAATTTATTCACTTTTGTAGGTCCTCTCATATGGGCGCCAGCCTCGTCACGTCGTTTGCGACGAGTAAAGCATCAATTTTCACGTCTTCCACTCTCGCGGCCCTCGCTGTTTGGCTTCTCCGGCTTTTCCATGAAGAAAGTGAACAGGGCGGTGAAAGCGTAATCCTTGCCGTAATCCTACTCCGACGTCTGATTTGTTCGGCCAATAAACTCACATTTTTTATGAAATACCTACTAAATACAAATAACTGTAAAAATATCGAAAAAAATAATATAATAAATTCAAAATTAATAAAAAATAATAGATATTTCATAGAAAGGAAGCTATTTTTTGTTAATTATATTTAATATAAAATATATGGAAGAAATGATCACTTTATATAAATTTAACGTTCACCATTCTCACCCAACAATTTCCATATATATACCATTTTTGAAAGTTGTATGTATGTTAATACGTGGACTCGCTTCGAGTACCACTACACTATCGCCATCTACGGTCTAAATTTGATAATTAATTTTCCTGAGACTGCATACATGTTACAATGAGAATCTAATTAATATTTTTTGAAATTATTAAAGCAATATTCTTTATATATTTTCAATTAAATATAATTTAAAAAAAATAGCTTCATCTTCAGTATCTTTGTAGGTTACAATCCAGTTATTGTGTGTTCTTGTACATATTCAAAATTAATAGTCTCCATCACAGACCAGTAAATGAATAGACATGAAATAAATTGAACATATAGGAGAGGTGTTTGGAATATTAGTTGCGGGACGAGAGGCATTCTACATACATTATTCGTGAAAACATAAATCCGACAGTTTATGATACACTTATGCAGCAGTAAAAGAATTTACTATTCGGAAATGAAAGTCTTTGTGTAAACAGGACGTATTTTTTACATTAATACATATTATATTGTCAGCTTAAGGTTTAAATTTTCGTTCAAATCGAGTCTTATTTTTTTTTTAAAGTTGCGGAGCTACTTGATTACGTAAGTGGTACCAAAGTGTTCACGTGGGTGATACTAAAATGAAAATATTAGGCAAGAAATTTGCATAAAGATGATGATCTGTGGTCTCCATATTCATTTTTAAAAAAACCTTGCAATTATTCCAACACGAAGTTAGACATTAGGGCATTCGTTATAATAATGCGTTACGTCAACGACTAGCCTAATATAGGCAGAAATAGTTTTTAAGAAAATACATTATATAATATTATAAAAATTAGTTCTACAAGGTACACTTAAGTCTCAGTAGAACATAGATAGTGCACACAATAACATAAAGTATTCAATATATATTTAAATGATGCGTACACACACATGAAACTTTGGAGATTTGTCGGTAAAGGTTGGCATTGCGTCATTCTAATGTATCCGAGATAAGTTTCATTTGTGTACATACGACACTACACTAAACATTAAGATATTCTAATATCTAACGGCTTTATGCAATGCATAATAAATGCACATACAAATGTTCCAAAAGTCTTGTTCATAATAAAAATTATGTTATAAAATAATAGATGAGTTTAATAAAAAAATGTTTATTTTGCCTTTAAGTAAGTACAGTTCCCGGAAATTTATCTCTTAAAAATTATGTTTTATAAATGTAATTCGTTATTTCGCTGGCACTCTTATAAACGGAAGACAAAATTTCTGAAAACTGCTCGACACGTATTTTCCGTGATCGCTACCATTTCTCCTCGGATATTTTCTTTTAATTGGTCCAGAGAGGGAGGATTGTTACTGCATACCTTTGATTTAAGGTAGCTCCATAGGAAAAATATGAAAAAATCTATTGGCATCAAGTCGAGGCTACGTGGAGGACAGTTTATTTCACCTCATCGGGATATCAATTTTCCAGGGAATTTCCAAGGACGCGGCTAGTGATAGGACTACTCCTGCATCGAATGAACTAAAATAAAAAATACTTTTGGTACTAACTATATTTCCATTTAATGCATAAATCTGTCGTGAAATTTTTATTATTCTGAAGGTGTTAATTCGTAGGGTAGACATGGATTTGTATGATATTAAATTAGATATATTGATACTTTTACTAATGTGAATTTAATATATTTTTACTTATTCATGAAAATTGTACTAATAATTTAATACACTTTTTATGACAATAAACATTATCTATATGGATCTTTATAATATTAAAAATCTAATAAAATAAAGCTTATACTACAACAATGGTGCTGGATAAGATAAAAACTATTGTTTTTCGTACCAAAGATGAGAATGTCATCCGGATAAATGTGTTTGCTTTTCCAGGGCCGAAAGCTTTTCAATATCTTTTCTTCGAACATAACATAGATAACCGAAAACACAGTCTACGATAAAAGAAATGGTTATAGAAGACATTGAAAACATCGAGACGAAAATTTATTTATTTATAACTAGACTTATGTAGGTATCATTATATTATATTTACTATATTATTTAATAAACATATGGTACACAAATTCAATTAGACCTCGAGAATCGTTTTTGAAGTGATAGTATGAACCAAGTGAGAAACCAGAACCAGCATGTATTTATTTAAACCAATAGTTTTAACAATATCGTTACATAAATCCATATATTGGGTTAATGCACAAGTTCGCAGTTGTTTTTATTCTAAGGCAAGAGTGTTCGGAGAACAAAACGGCAAGAGGATTCGGATTACGAACAAACTCTGCGCCGCAAAAATGCCTCAGTTTGCGAATAGTTTCAAATTTTGTTTTACGACCAGGCAGTCACAAGCTCCACCGCAGCGTGCGGGAAATGAGAGGGCGTTAGTTCCATTGAGTGACTGCTGTCGAATGCGTCTTTTATTGTTTTTGTATACGTATTGATATTGTTTTAAAATTTAATTTAAACCCTCTGAACCGGGACTACTTTTTTATTAGACCAAATAATATTCACAAGATTGATTTTGGCAGAGATAGAGGAGCTATTTGGTTATTGGACTCATCACCACTCGACTCATTATCTCCACTAGACTCTTAATCCTCATCCTGAGATGCGTGATAAGATTCTGTGTCGGCACTGCTAAAATCGCTGCCATCGTTACTTAGATTGTCATCTCATTGTTGTGATGTTTTAGTATTACGTAGACCTTGGATTTATGGACTATAAAAATACGTTTATAAATATTGCAAAACTACACGATTCTCTATAAATCTAATTGATGTCAGCAGGTAAAGCAAACACCAGCACGGACACGTCACTACTGAAGCAAAAAATGGTAACTTTTACAAACCTGTTGATACGCTGCAGTAGAAAGAAAGATATGAGTGACTGGTGAGAAGATATATCCCGACTGTAAAGCAAATCTGAAATGTTGGTGATTTTTAATCTGCTCGTGGGTCGTATTGTCCCATTGGGACTAAAAGGGTTAACACTTAATTAAATTGTTTTCTCCTTTGTAAGATAAGTTGAAATGAGGTTTGGTTTTATGTTTATTATTTTTTTATTACTTCGAATTCTTTTTTAATTGCAACTATGACTTTTCATTGTTTTGTATAGAATTTCAAGCATGAAATAGATAATAAAGGACCATTTTCGGGGGGTCTGGAATTGATTTATCAATTTTACATTGATTCTTATGGGAATAATTGTTTCGGTTCACGAATAACTCGATCTATGAACAGTCTTAGGAACGAATTAAGTTCGTATCCCAAAGATACGAACTTAATTAGTATATATGTCAATTGTACGCTGTATTGTTTTGAATTTTTCAATTTTTATTAATTATTGGCTAAAGAAAATTGAGTGAGCATTAAAAAAACATATATCTTATTTCCAACATATCAGATGTTGACAGTTCAGTGTCGGAAGGCAATCTGTTCCCCGTCGGCAAAATCCCTAAGTGATTAGTTGACCAGAGCGGAAAAGGTATATTAAGGTTTATATTGGAAGGACAAAATGCACAGGGAGAGGTACTCGTCTTGCGTCAACAAGTTGTATAGCCAACCATAGACCCTTACGGTCTTAAGTGCTAACAAAGTGAATATGATAACAATTGGTGATAGAAGTCAAAAACTATGGATCGAGATTTCAATACGTAGAGTTAGTACTATACATAATGAAAAACATGTATCCAGCAATCGAAAGAAGGACAAAATATTTAAATATAGGTTAAGGCTTATCGATCTCATAAAAGAATCGCCCTCTTATAACCATACAGTATGTAAAAAATACAACAATTCCCCTAAACGGCATTACTTCGTATTTATTGTCTGGTATCTTAAAGGTTCATTCCCGAACATGATTTTGGAATTTGTCATAGCAACGTTTTGAGCCGTGAATAAATTACCATTCAAGCCTCAGCTGACACGGCAATCGTGACTGATCTGACTAAACTGAAAAATTCTTTATGAAAAAAATTCATGTGTTCACATGTACCTACAATCATTCATTTGGGATTTAAGGAATCACGAGCTCCCGATGGTGAAGATTTTGTTTTAAAAATAAATTGGCCAATTTAGATAAAAGTATCGGTACATTTTTTTATTATTATTATTGAGTCACTAACTTTCAATACTCACTATAAAACGTTTTCATAATTTTGAGAAAATCAATCAAAACCGTCACACTTTAATGACAGGCATTATTAGTTTTTTTGAAAAGTTTACTAATTAATTTCATCTAAAATAAAATTATTATATATTTACTTAATAATTGTATAAATATGAACCCAAATATGTTTTTTATTATGAAAAAAAAATACGTCGCGTTATATTAGGTTTTGCTCACCTTAATATTATATTTAATAATGCTAGCTAACGATGCGTATTTTGAAAAATAATCATACATTTTAAAATAAAAAAATTAATTCCGAATTTAATGACATACCTATATAACAAGAATTTGTTAAAAATATGTCAGCGTATTTTGAAATTCAGTGACATAACTAGAAACGCCAGCTGAAATGCCTTTTCAGACGCTGACAAAATATTATTCCATATTTTAGTATATTTTGTTCCTCCTCCATAATTGCTTTACTATGATTCTTGAATCGTAGTAAAGCACGCGTCTTCTACGCGTTCTTCTACATTCTCCTCATTATTTTAGAAATGAAATAATGCTCTAATTATATTTAAGAGTATACTTGTAAGAAGTTGAATATTATGAAGATGATATTGGGAAGATATTCGATTCGGCAAAAGACTAGTCAAAGTGGAACTAAAAGTTGAAGTGCTCGGCTTACCTTGACGTATCCTACTCGCGACTTTGCGTCTAATATGTGAACTCACTTTCATGTTATACATTAATGTACATATATAGATAGTAATTGATATAAGCTGGATTGTACAACCACACATCTTCTATCTAGTTATACTAATACGTTACAGAAACTGAGATCAAAATATGGTTTGATCTCAGCTTGCTCAAACAATGACGATGTTAATCCAAATGCAAACAGAGTTGTTGCCCCACAAGGATTCACAGCTATTAATACGATAAGCAGCTGGAATTAGAAGTAACCAATTGTTACTCCTTCATGTATTGTTTGCAACAAAGTTAGGAGTAACCTAATGTTACTTTCTTTACAAAATGTTTAAAACTCACTTGACTAATAAGTCGCGCTTGCTAGAAAAATTTTGGGTACTATAATCAAAATATGATGTACGAAAAATATATATGTAGGTAACCTTTAATACGACATCCTTAAATAATTCAATTTTATTCATTATTCACGAAAATACCCTTTTGTTTTACTTCAAGGTTGTTGACAATCGGATCGAGTTTTACTTTTAACTAGTTTTCCATGAAGTAGGAAATAATTTATTCGACCAATAAAAATCTATAACTCTAAATAATCAAGAGGAATGATAAAATCAAACAATTCAAAACATGACGTGCGAGAAGAATTTTTCTGTTTTGCTTTTGCCAAAAACTTTTATTAAATAAACACTCGAATAAAAATGATTCTCTGTAAAATTTAACGAGGTGATTATTTACAAACGTCTTTTATTTTTTATAATTCTTATAGTATATAGTTGTAATTTTTAAATAAACAGTTCCGACTTTTCTAAGACAAAATTTTTACATTCAAAGTTACGCACGTTTCGTTTAAAACAACCTACAGGGTGAATATTATGTTTCAAGATGATTTTGTTTGGCTGCCATTTTGGTTAGTCATATATTTGTCAGTTTGCATTTGGTAGTCGTAAAGAATATTAAAGTTGATAACCATTTATTATGGAGCATCTAAACCCTCAACAACGTGTTAAAGTCATTAAAACATTTTATTTAAATAATAATGGTAATTCTGTAACCATTAATAGTGATCGGTATTGTGACGTGTTAAAAAATTTCTTGGTAGCCGAATTTGGTTGATCACCTGATTTGATGGCTCTCGATTATTTTCTTTGGGGGTACATGAAAGGAAAGATTCACGTAAATATGTTAACAACAATTCCGATGCTACAGGACAATATTCGAAATTAAATCGCTGAAATAACACGCGAAGTGTGCGAGAATGTTATCAAAAATATTGGTAAAAGAGCACGTATTTTTGCCGCTGCCAAATGTCATATTTAATACATAATTGTAATAAACCAAATAATTTATAAATAGTAACCAAATTAAAAAAATGTGTTTCGTTTCTTAGTTATTTAAAAACAACATCGGCCAGGAACAAAATATTCATCATATATATATTTTATAAAAATACTAGTAATCAAAGGATATTTCCAAGTAAACTATATTTATTTTGGCATTAAAGTTGTCAAATATTTATATAAACATGGAACACTATTACCTCAGCTAAAAATTCACGCAAATCTCAAAATTATTAAATATTCTTACCCTCGTCGAGAGGCTTTATTCAAGAGCAAAGGTGTTTCAGATGTGGTTTCATTTTCGGAGCCCTCACTTAATTATTTATTTAAAGGTATCATTATTGTAAATGCTAAAGATGAATCGTAATAGGTTTACAATAATCTTTGCAGTAAGTAAGAACATTGGATTCGGTACTCGTAATTACTATAGAAAATGTAGTTAATCCGTCTGAGTAGAATAGAAAGAGAGTTTAAGGAGATTACCATCTTAAAGACCCTTTGAAATTAAATAATCCTTTTAGAGTATTACATATAAGAGAGACATAAATATGTTCGTTAATATAAAAGACATTAAAATAATGTGAATAATAATAATATATACTGAATGCAGTGGAAATGAGATCTCTTAGACGTATATGTGGCAGATCTGTTTATGATAGAGTGAAAAATGAAGAAATAAGAAAATAATTTAAAACATAGTGAGTAAGATAAAGAAAGGATTACTTATGTGGTTTGGTCACATGGTAAGGATAAATGAGGTGAGGACTTCCGCGGAAGACTTGGCACGACCAGGTAAACCAGATACAGGAAGATGGTCCTGTTAGAAGCCTCAATAATGGACGAGCATATATGAGAAAATGTATGAATGTGGATGAGGGAAGAGTTGAATTAATTTCTGAGTACTGAAATTAGATCAAGACTAAATTATCAAATACTCGATACTGTGCTCTTTCTTCTGGCAGATTATTCATAATAATATGTATTATATTTCACATTTAAATTGTTCTGTCATTAATTATTGTATGTTTTTTGTTCTATTGTTCCGTATTTATTTAAATATAAATATCTTACACAAATTGTATTTGTTCTCTCTGGCTTTTTTATAAATGTAATATAAATGACAAAATTAGCAATTTCTAATCTGGGAATTGATCCCAATATCCCGGAACTCGAATCTAGAAATCATGGGATTGCCATTTTGGATAGGGATTGAATTTACGGCAATAATTTGAAATTGATAATTTTATAAGTATTAAAAAGGTGAAGTAATTTCATCTTTTGACGATATAACTTATTAAAAAGACATAAAAATCTAGTTGGTTTACAATATTACGAAAACAGTTAACTAAGCGATGGCGATATTGGTTTGGTCAAGTTACGAATCTTGAACTCGAGTACACAAATCTCAGCTACAATCATGCCCAAGTACAATATTGAATAAGTTTAGCTATAATTTTATTATTGAGAAATAAAAATTATTTAAAGATTTAAAAAAAATTTAAGTAGAAGTTGTAGTAAAGTTGCAATTTTAAAACTCAGTTTTATGGTATTTTTAATACAGATAAAATCTATTTATCGAAAAATAGGCTAGTTGCTACTGCGATTGAAATATCGATCAGTTAACACATTTCCCCGTATAGGAAAAGGGTCTAGGTTTAAATTCCGGTCGCAACTAAAATATTTGACCGAAAAAATGATTTTTTTCTGTTTATCTTTCTAGTTGATTAATTTAATTTGTATAAAAAATTATCAATTCCAAATATTATTTTCCGCTGTTACGTTAACCTCTCAACGTACACTACTTACCAGAAAAGTAATCCGTCCTCCAGTCATAGTTAGTATTCCTAAGTCGAAGTAGTTTTTAGGATTTAGACATGGCAAATACGCTGACCATTCTTCAGAGAAAATGGAACCGAGATTACGTCTGCCTCAATAAATTGTTCCTCCAGTCGTGTGGCCTCTTGTTGAGCCTCATTGAATCACCTAGTCCCGTCCTTTGAGTGCTTTGAGAAGTAGTACGTGCTTCCCAAAAATATGTTGTGGAGTAACAGTCGATTAGTTTTGATGGGATGAAAACTGATTTTTATAAGTCCCTACGCATCGGTATATAAATTTAGTTTATCATATTTATTAGCAAACTGTTGAAAAAGGTTGACGTTTACATTATCGCATCAGTTTCCTTAATATTTTACCTCCGTACACAGAAACAACTATTGGTAGACGTTTACAGTTAATAAACAAATAATACATATCTCATAGACACAAAGCTGTTTTGTATTATATTTAATGGAAAGATATGGAAGTATAGGTAATTACAGAGCTTACGACCTATCATCGGTTGGCTTAAGTGATCACTTTATACAATATAACGTTCACCATTCTCACCCATTAATCAATCTCCATATCTATCAAATTTGTTTAAGTGGTATATATGTTACTATATGGAAACACTTCGAGTACAAGTACACTATCGCCATCTATGAACTAAATTTGATATTCATTTCCCTGAAACAGCATAGATGTCACCGTGAGAATCTAATTATTTTTAAAATTATTTAAAACAATATTCTTTATCTGTAAAATGTTTCTATTAGATTATACTAGAATACGCCTCAAAAATCATTTTTTCAATTTTTATATTTATTAATATTTTGACCAGCATGATAATAGTTAACACAATATGTGCTTTCTTTATTTGCTCTTAATAGCCAGATTTTATTTTTATTCTTTCTTATTTTCAATCAAATATAAAAACAGATTAGATGAATCACCCACGAACAGGGACATCCCCTGGGTGTAGGCAAATAAGGCAGTGCCTTAGGGCGGCAAATTGGCGGCGGAATAAAAGTATTAGACCTAATAATAATATTAGAATTATCATTTCGCCAGTAAATAGCAATAAACAAATATATGTAGGGAAAATTTTGAATGGCACGGCCCATAAAACTACTCTGTAAAAATTGCATTGCATTTTTAATCAGAAAGTTAATGAGCCCTATCGCAAAACAATACAATTTTGAAAGATAACATAAATTAATAACAATAATAACAACACAAAGTGCCCTAGAGGTGAAAGTTTTTACGAAAATAGCGCTATATAAATTATTTATGGAGAACACATTCTTATTGTGAAGTTGTAATTATTCAGAACATAGGTCTGTGATATTTTAAATATGAATTAAATATATTAATTATGAAGATATACATTAAATGTATTAATATCAAAAAGGTAACATATATGGTCGAAAATTGTCGCTAAAAAAGTAATGTCGCTGTAGCTTAGTTGGATAAAGCACCTTCTCCGGTTAGGAAAGAGATCCAGGTTCGAATCCCGGTGGCGCAACAACAATATTTTTCGATAAAATTGATTTTATATGTATATCTTTATAGATCCTTAAAATGTATCAACCATACTTTTATTTTTTTGTTTTTACAGATAAATAGTCAGAAAACATTAAAAATACTCATATCATGACATTGGCCAAAATTTTATTTTGCGGTTGTATTGTTTGTAATTGAATATTTTTTTCTTATGACAGAAGCATTATTTTAGACATGCTGAATAAATTTATTTCAAGAATCTGTCAGAAGGAACAAAGAAGGCGAGAAAATCTCTTCCCATCTCGTTTTGAAGAATATGTTTACCAACACAATCATCCTGAATGGGATTCAGATATTCTTTATTAGGTTTTTTTCCTCATGTTTTGTTTGTATCCAGTATCTGATTTTTTTTACTAGAATTGTGAATTATTTTTCTTACTAGTATAGTTAAAAATATTTAAGTACTTAAAAGTATAGATTGATTATTTTTATATTATTTCAATAAATCCATGTAGAAAATAAATATGAAAAAAATATATTTTTTTTAGAAAAATATTAACATTTATATATATTACTAAAGGCTGTTTTATAAAGAGCTATAGAACTTTAAAATGAAATAAAACACATAAAAATCGTGGTAATGGTCATGGTATTGATTTATCGGTAAGATACCACTTTTTGAGAGCAGCCTGGTATATTGGCAATAACGCGACGAATGTTGGCTTCTATCATCTCTAGTTTATCGGCGTAGACTTACGACTTCACATATCTTCACAGAAAATAATCCAGAGTTGTAAAATCACACGATCTTGGAGACCAATTTACCAGTCCATTACGCAAAATTATCTTGTTTTCGGCCCTTTCACCGAACATACGACGCACACAGTGGTCATTCATTCGGCTTCAACTCTTGCGCGAGCTAGATCTTGTAAGTTTTTCAACCAAGATATTTCCACAAAATCATTCAACAACTCCAATTGCTGTGCATCATGGCGAATCGACCCATTCGGGTTCTCCTCAATACTACGCTCCGCTGCACCAACAGCTTCTTCGGTGTGCACTGTACGACGTCTCTACGGATGCGTATTATCAATTAGAGTATGCGCGGTATGAAAACGATCCATGGTTATTTGAATTACTTGCTCAGATGGACGACTATGTCGATCGTAAAATTGACGTAGCGCACGGTAAGGTTCGCTATCTGAACCATGATTCTCGAAATAAATTTGTACAATGTTGTTCTGGCGTAAGTCTATTTAGGTGAAATGGAAAACAAAACTGAGCACAAATCAGCTGTCAGCTGTCAAATTGGTTGTCGCTGGAAACAGAGTTGCCAATTTAAAAAACAAACCACTAAAAAAATACCCTATACTATCTTAACTACAATATCATCATTTTTAATACTATATTTTCTTAAAATATATTACGTAATATTTTTTTTTTCGTTAATTTACCAACTCAGAAGTATATATCACTAGTCTTAATTTCTTTAAAATATTCTTACTTTGGTACGAAAGTTATAAATAATATATTTTCCATCAGGATCTCTCTTCCTACCATCAGTACCATCTCCCTTTATATTACGTATATAATAAAGTTAACATAACAACAAAAAATCCAAGCATTCCAAACGTAAAACAATTACAAGTAATTATAAGAAGAAACATTACACGCATTCCAAACATAAAACAAAAAGGAATACTTGGTTCTATGCACCAGAGAAAATTCCACAAATATCACTCGTAATTACTGCTCTATTTAGACAATATGTATTTGAATATTATATATTAAGCTGAATAAATAAAATAAATACTAAGCAGCTTTATACAATCATAAAATAAGTCATTTGAGTAAGTCGAATCATCATTAAAGAGTACGAATATTAATCGTTGCTCATACATCTGGACATGAAAACAAAAACTTATTTGAATCTGGAAATAAATTCTTCAAACATATTTAGACTTTTTGTTTACACTTTGAATTTGATACATTTTGCAATGAATTAATAATTTATTTATTTATATAAAACCAATTTCAATTTAAACAAATAATATATATTAAATATAGACGATATTTTATGATGTCTTAATGGAAATTTATGGAAATATGGGTAATTACAGAAGATAGGTCGTAAGCCCTGTAATTAGCCATACTTCCATATATTGCCATTAAAATATAATAAAAACTAGCTTCATCGCTATGAGATATCTATTATTTGTTTAATAACTTAAACTCCAGTAATTGTATGTTCAAATATTGCTAATTTCAATTTAATTAATATAAAGATTATTAGATTAAAATAATAGTGAAATTAAAGGGAATATTATCAATAATCTTTTAATATGTGCAGTTTTCGGTATCATCATAACAACGGAGTTCTCCGTACTTAATTTGTCTTCAGTAACTTTATGGTATTTTTTTTATAATCAGTTATTCATTATTTTCTTACCAATTTGCTGTTTCAAAATAACAACATTTAGTTATTAAAACGTGTCATGAAATATATTTTCAATTAATAGTAGGTAATTAAAATTCCTTTCGTTGGAAAATTTTTATTGAATCGCTTTTCTTATAAAAAACGTTTATATATATGTCGGGACGGCAATTAAAATTCACCGCCATTGTCGCCATCCTTAGCTGACCAACAACGCGAGCGACATCTGCATTCATGTCCAGGCTTTAGCGAAGAGAAGCCGTGCAGACGACACTTTACTATCCTCTATGCACTTTCATCACTACTCCTGACTACAATAAACGACTCGACACCATCACCGCGTTTCATTCTCATCACCGAAACATCCCCCTATATACAGTGTATATACTTATATGTGTATATGTTTATACTTTGCACAAATATATACAAGAAAGTACTTCAACTATATATAATATATGATATAAAATAGTATGAAGATTGAAAAATATTTTAAAGTAGAAAATTTTATATATTTGAAAATAAAAATATACGTATTTGATATTTCATTTTAAAAATATTTCACGAATGTTTGGATTATATTATCATGTGATTTAAATTTAAGTTAGGTTGTTATTTTTTGTGTTTTTTAGAAATAAGTATAATTTTATTCAAAATGTTAGATAACTTATAAAGGAAAACTTCAAAAGAGCTTCGGCTCTGTTGACCCAACGGCACCGTAAAAAAAATATTATCATAATTATCATCAGCTGTTTCTATCCACTATTAGATAAAGGTCTTCCCAAGTATCTTCCAATTTTAACTATCTAATGATATTCGCTGCCACGTATTTTCTCCAGCCCAGCTTTGTTCTGGAAATGATTTTCCCGGATATGCCTCCGGTTAATGAAATTTGTTATCCTAGGTAGATATAATTATCGATTTGTTCAAGCGGGGTCCCGTTAATATGAATGTCTTATATCTAGTCGATACGGTGGTTCATCATTGCTTCAGTTTTTGAGACGTTTGTCTTTAATCTTGCTCTCTCACTAACTTCCGATAGTTTCTGCATTATATTCTGCAGGTCATCTGAATCGTCTGAGAAGATCACAATATCATCTGCAAAACATAGATGCTTAAAATATTCGCCATTTATATAAATGCCAAATGCTTTTCTCATCCCTCTCTAGATGCCAGACAGATATTCAATAGTTTTATATACAGAATACAAATAATTATAATTAAATGTTAATTTATGAATGTAACTTTATTATTTGATTAAAAATTATCATTCTTTAATTATCGGATTGCTGTTTTGTCCATTACAACACATTATTAAAACAGACTTAATGTTTTTATGGTACGTATTTTATGCTCGTAAAGAATTAAACAATATCTTATATTTTTTACAATATGAAAGAAAAAATATTATTAAAATAATAATATTCACAACATAAAAAGTAGATAAAAGCCATAAGAGAAAGGAGTTTAGTTTAGTTCATTTTATAAGAAAAGAAAACAATATTGATTAATTTTAATTAAAATACAAAGTTCATTAAAATATTGTAGAAAACAAAAATTAATTATGTGTACCTATTTAAATTGTTCAACTAGTGTTATTTATAATATAGAAAGTATAAAATAATTCATAAAATAGTAAAAAAACATGATTATATAAAAAAAAAATAATAATACGAATTAGATGACAGCCTTATACAATCTTAAAGAATATCAGATATTTTTTTAATTATTAAAAATAACTTTCGCTCGTCATTTGATACGTGCCTATTTGGAAATTGTATAGCTTTGTAAATTTGATAAAAGACATTAAACACAGAGTACTAAAATGGGATTTGTTGAAAAAATTTCATTAAAATATTATTCCTGAATTCATTCCTAAAAAAATAATGTAAATAAACGTTTATATTTCAATTATTTCTTACAATATTATATTTTGTATCTATATGGTGTCGTATGTTATGTTGCAATGACACCGGGCAGGTAGGCTACATGGATTATTAAACAAATTAATGAAGTATTAGCTTTCTCTAAAATTATAATATTTTCTGCTGTACTTGATTTAGTGATCAAGATATTTCAAATATACCATTTATTATCTTAATTATTACAAGTTTTGTGAAGTTCATACATATTGCAGCAAATGCTAACCGAGAATAAATAATATTATATTAAAAACCCTCTTTTTTCTTAAATTTAAAAAAATATTTTTTTATAATGAAAACACATTATTATTGTGAAGTTGTAGTTTTTTTCAAAACATATAGTCCTGTGTATTTTAATACAAATTAAATGTATCAACTAGAAAGATATAAAAAAATTAATTTATTCAATTTCTAGCGTTTTCTAACATATATAACTCAAATATATTTGAGATATATACTGATGTATCAATTTGAATAAATTCCAGCATATAAGATCAAAAAGTCAACTTACTCGGTTGGCGTGGTGTAACTGGTAACGTATTTCCCCAGATAGGAAAAGATTCAGGTTCAAACCCTGGTAGCAACTAAAATATTTATTAGATAAATTATTTTTTTCTGTATGTCTTTCTAATTGATATATTTAATTGGAATTAAAAATATAATTAGTTATTATAGTAGACCCCAATATTTTGAATGTACTCTGTGTAAAAAGTTTAAATATTTATGGTTGTATACATGTGTATATGATCATGGTAGAATATAAATAAGGATTAATTATTTAAACAATATTTTTGGACGTTTGAGAGTGAGCTTGTGTGGATAAAAATAGTAATGGTTTAAAGTTGTTTTATTTCATAATTCAAAAGAAGTATAAAATGTAGTGTAAAACTTGTAAAACACTAACATGAAACACTTTTTAATTTGAGATCTAATAATGCATGCGACTAATCCTGACTTCGAGCCAGATCGATCCACAGAATATTTGAACTGCTGATTGGAAACATTCCGTGTAAATAGTTTGTAACGCTTTTGAGCTCCTTCATTTTCTTTATTACATTTTGATGGTGTTAAACAATTAGTCGTCGTATACCCAAACTGAAATAGTCGCCGTCAAAGTTTGACATGGATCTATATCTAGGTCCACCGTTGTCTATTAAATACGTGTATTCTCAACTAGGTTTATTAATAAAGTTAACCATTTCTAAAAGCAAATTATTTCAAATAGTTTTAATCTTAATTAATCAAAAATCATATTTTATGAGTTAGTTCTATATTTTTTTACATCGTCCGATTTAGGTTCGTATTATTTTTTTAAATGGAATCATCAAAATTAAAATCATAAAAGAAATGTTACATGAAATATTCACATAGAGAATCTCAGAAATTCTGATTTATATTATTTGTTCGCTATTCTATTGCTGTTTTCTATTTTAAGTACAATATCAAAAATAATGATTACAACATCTGTTGGCTAAGTAAAAAAATCTGTATTGTGACATTGCGTCTTTTCCAAATATTTATGTATTTTTAATGTAATGGTTGCAAATCGTTTTAACCGTAAATGATCAAACAACATTTGGATTGCGTCTTTATTATTTCAATTTCTTTGTCCAATTTGGATTCGTAATTTCTGTAAAAATATCTTCTTCACCTTTAGCAGCTTCATGGAATTCTACAGTCACTACAGAGCGCAATCCATCCCTTGACAACTGTCAAGGGATATATATGTTGGACTCACCTTTCACCTTCCTCAGATATCTGACGCGGAATACCGTTACCAAAGTTCCAATTTCTTTAACCTCCCCATCTCCAAAGTTATCACGTTTTAAGCCGTAAATCTTACGTAACAGTAAATCACTAGAGTGAGAGATTTGTTCCCAGATATTTAAATTTTATTTAACCAATTCAAAACTTTGGTTTCTTACGATGAATGGCGATAATGGTGACGGGTCTGTAAAAATACAAAAAGATATGATCATACTTACTCTTAATCTGATGAAAATGTTTCCAAATTAACATCGATCAAAAAAAAAATTGCGTATAACTTTCACTTTTGCGTATAACAAAATTCTGACAGGGAATCTCAAGGTTTCTGACATGTTTTCTATTAAAAAAGAATACATAAATTAATACATTTATTGATTAAGTACCTACTTATAAAGATATGTAAGCATTGTTTTTTATTTTTAAATAATTCCGTATTTCTAATGCAAATAATTTATTTAAGGTCCAAGGGTTGATGTATTTGACCGAAGCAATTTTACTGTCCAGTAAAAAGAGGTTGATGTATTTGACCGAAGTAATTTCGCTTGCTAATATGATTGGTGGTCAGCATTGACATGTAAGTGTGGTATAGCTTGCTTTTTCATTTACCCCCTACTGTGTGGTATTAGACCTTGGAGAAATGAACAAATTTCGAGGCGTTCCTACAATTCACAAATTGAAAATTTATGTAAATTAAACTTTTATTAACCTACAAACTATTTTTGGTGATTCAGATCGAATTACATTTTTTGTTTCGGAGGTAAGTTTGTAGAACTCGATAATCATGGATATGAAAATAAAAATACTTGTTTTTTAGTTTTACTCATTTAATTTCCATGAGACGCTTTTTGCATTACGAGAACATTATCAATCTAACTATTTTAATAGAATTTCACGAAAATTAAAATGGTAGAACTAAAAAACAATTGTTTTTATTTTCATATGTGTGAATAAAATTTATTTCATGCAAAATGTGCATAATAAAAATATGCACATTTTTTTAGATATCAGTGAAAAGCGAGTTGTGATAAAAATTGAATCGTGCAGTAAAGCAGTAGATCAGTGATAACATTTAGTTCTTTAAATTGGCTTTCCTGATTGTTTCATCATTCGATTTCATAGAAAAGGGTGTAAAAAATATCAAATTATATAATTACCCCAGGCATTCAATTTCTTTAACATTATCAGACAACAAATAAAAATAACCGGGTCGATTAACAATTGCGGCATCATTGTGCATTACAGGAATCGAACTCAGAATCTTTGAAAAAGTACATTTTAATTGTCTGCCAACGACTCAACTGATAAGTCAATTTTGG
Source organism: Eubasilissa splendida (assembly GCA_031772225.1). Classification (NCBI taxonomy): domain Eukaryota; kingdom Metazoa; phylum Arthropoda; class Insecta; order Trichoptera; family Phryganeidae; genus Eubasilissa; species Eubasilissa splendida. Next base: position 21,878,479 of record CM062851.1, on the reverse strand, counting down.
ATTATTATTTGTTATAGAAAGTATATTTGGTTACAATTAGGGGTCGCAATACCGGCCCCTTTTATCAAAACTGGTATTTTCGATATTGAAGTTTTACGAATACCGAAATCCGGAGATTAGAGGTAACAACTTATCAATTAATTAAAAACATTTAGAAAAAATCACATTTAAATTTTTAATAAGTTTTTAACCATAACACAATGTCTAATTTCATATTTCTGAGTAATACAATGCTTTCTTGAATAGTTACTCTTGACTGTATTCCTCGTATAATTTATTTCCCCTCGCGTCTCAACGGGAAGTTACGATCCCTCTGACAAACTGACATGTTGTAATGTACGTCAAAATTCGATCTTCATTCGACTATACCAATTAATTATTTGTCGGTAATATGAAAACATTTACTTACCAATCATGTACGTTCATGTTGCGACTCATGTCTCTACTTACATACGCACGATATAAAAACAAAACTAATCATGCTTCTTTACAAATGAATCAAAGAACACAGATTTAGTCTATGGTCGATCGCATCAACAGTTAGCGCAGTTGAGACACGTGGTGTGAGAGGTTCGCACATCACATCAATTATTGATATTTTTTGCTTTAAATACGGTATGGAAACAAAGAAAAGCGATTTATATTTTATTAAAATGAAATACCGAAAATTTCGAAATTCCCAGTTTTCACAAATCCAAACCCGGTATTTTGAAGAATCCATTTTAGTCCGGTATTCCGGTATTTTCGAAATTCGGTATCTCGGTTTGCGACCCCTAGTTACAATAGAGACATGAAAAATTGAGTTAGTACAATCAACGCAGTGCAGCGGAAATAACGATCCTGAAAAAAAATATATATTGAGTGCCGCCCTCTATTGGACGTTGTTAACAAAAAAATTCCTATAGAATTATTATTAAAAAAATATCAGGCGATATCGTACCAAAAACATACATGTACAATATTAATAATATAACACGTAGGTATGCGTTATATTCCTTTCTGTGAAATGCATTCAGCATCAATGATTTAATAATTGTATTCAATTAATAATAAATATGTTAGAATCAGCTTTAGCGTAACATTATCACTTTAAAAAAATCTTATACGAAAAATAAATTGATGTCAAAAATAAAATCCGTTTGATAAGATTGACGGAAATTCTCCACAAAGTTCTCCATCCATCTGTAATTTACATCTAAATTGTAATCTCAGACACATTCCAATTCTTCTCACAAATGAAACCCCTCGATTTTGTGGTAAAGGGTAAAGTGTTATTTCAGAGCAAACGGTTTGACTCATTGTTTGAAGATAAACGTCAAAGGTTTTTTTATAAGCGGCGTAATTTTCGATAAACAAATATTTGAAAAAAAATTATTACATTACTCATGAAAAAATATTTTTATACTTTTATGATGTTCCTCTCACTGTGCAATAAAATATCCTTCTGAATAAAGTATTGAATAAGACGTGCAATAAAATAAACCACGTACATACTAAATGATATTAAAAATATTAATATAAATAATTTATGTTTTTTTTCGTATACGTAATAGTAAATTTTCAAAAGAAAAAATATGAAGTATAGTTTCGAACTAAAAACAGAAAAAGTCCCCAATATCACGAAGAAAATTTTTAAAAATGTGTTGCAGTAAAATTTTACATATAGGTACCATACGATATATATTGCTTAATAAATATCCCTTAAGATTTTACAGAGCTACAGCGTCACGTGATACATATTTCTGGGCTTTTAGTATATTAATCACGTAAAACCGTCGTAAATTGAATATGGGGTATTTCGAATCAATCATTTTAACTAAAATCAGAAAATGAATTTGTCATAATAATTTTAAACGTTCAACATCACACTGACTAAGGAGGTACTTGCATACACAATGACTACTCTCAAAATAAATTCATGGGAAGAAAATATATTTTGATTTTTACTACCAACCAATTTAACAATTTGACTAAAAAAAAAACATCCAAATTTTATTTTTAGGAGAACACATTCTTATTGTGAAGTTGTAATTATTCAGAACATAGTTCTGTGATATTTTAAATATGAATTAAATGTATTAATTATAAAGATTTATAATTAATACATTTAATTCATATCCAAATTTTAAATAAAAATATCACATTGCTTTTTTGATGTTAACTTCTTGTTGCACTTTTATTTCTTGTTGACTTCTATTTGATGAAAATTACAAATAATGGAGACCTTCATCGCTTTTCATGAAAGTTAAGAAGAATTAGATTATTATTTTAAATACAAAATAAATATATTAATAAGAAAGATATACATATAAAATCAGTTTTAACAAAAATTTTGCTGTTGATATCGGGATTCTAACCTGGATCTCTTCCAATCCGATGTACGTTCCACGTTCACATCACGCCGTTTCTCCACTGGAGTAGGCTGAGATAGAGAGAGGATAGATCGTACACTATTCACATTGTTAAAGTCTCATCAGTTACACAATATGTGCATGGGGCGGTGCAACTCTTACTCCAATGGATTCTCAAATTAAGTCTCAGAAATGGGTCATAAGAGTGATTAAAAAAGAGGTCATTTAGACATAACTCTAAATAACTCTTTAAATCCATTCAAGTTTTAGATACCAGACAACTGTTTACCAGATCAATCCAAAAACTTTATTTTTTTTAAATAATTTACATCCACCATCCAATTCAAAGGAAACTAGGAGCAAAACCTTAGAATACTTTTCAGTGCCAAAAATGAATACCAAATTTGGTCAACGAACTTTCTTGTTTTGTGCTCCGCGTATATTTAATAAATTGCCACTAGACGTTAAATGGTCGAATGTGATTTACGATTTTAAATCAAAAATAACAAAGTGGTTTGTCATTTGTGCTAATAATATTTTATAACTTACCTTACATTATACTTACTACATTATAACGATTGTACCTTAACAATTACAACTTTTAAAATCGGTACAGGTAATTGCTTTAGAATAGACCACGTCTATTAAAAATTTACCTTTAGTTTCATATGTATTATTTATGCTACACAAATAAATAAATAAAAATAGAGCGCCACACTCTTCTGTCTTGACACACAATTCTCGCCTTATCCACATTCATACATCTTCTGATACAAACTCGCCGATCCTTGTGACTTCTAACAGGATCATCCTCCAGTATTTGGTGTACCTGGCCATGCCAAGTCTTCCGCGGATGTTCTCTATTTCTGATGCCGCTGTATATCATTTATCTTATTGGAGTAGAATGAGTTTTTCTGCATACGAGTACTTTTTATTCAATTTTTCTATTTTACCAACATTGTGTTTGTTGCTGAGATTATTATTTTGGTATTTGTTGATGTTATTTTTGGTGCTCTTCTATTATACTAGAATATTAATAAATTAAGAATAATATATAATCGAGTATTAAACGAAACTGTTAAGAGATGGCATGCTAAATTGTTTTGAAAAATAAAAATAAATCCCAAAGAAATATGTTTTGATATGCATTTTGTGAACACCGTGCCATTACGTTAATATTTAATTCTAGGTACATAAACGCACGTAGCTATAGAAAGAATATGTAATTTTTGATAGTCATACTAGGCCATTTCAGCACTTTTTTACCCGCATGAGCGCGGGTAAATTACACGAAAGTCGTTAAGATAGCGCCCCTTGACGTTACCACCTTGTTAAATGTGACCTCTGTGCGTTAAGGGTGAAGGCAATATAAGTTCAGTATGGAAATAAATTCAGACAAAGAGATTTTAATGTATTTACCTACGAACTTGAATTTGAATTATTGTTCAAATTAACGGACTTGTTTTCTTCGACTCGCTCTTCAACATCTGAAGCCTTTTTGTACTTGTTTGGGTAAAATGGATTGTATACTCAAGACGATAATATTTTGATCTTATAGTCTTAGCGAGGATTCATAGAAAACCTGTGATTGTTTTATTTTTATTTGTGTCAAAGATTCCCAGTCATCATCATCATCATTTTTTGTCTTTCAGGTCTCAAAATATATTGCACCAAGATCAAGTTGTAGATTTCTAGTCAATATAAATATTTCAGAAATTATATACACGACTACAAATTAAACTGCTTTGTGGTGTTTTCAAAATATTTTAGAATTTTTTTTTCTAATATAACCACAAATTTTTATTTATTTGAAATTATATTTTAAAACTAGAGACATATGTTATATATAAATAAATAAATAACATAATATATATACTGAATAACGAGCATAGTGAAAAGTAATAAGGAGAAGAAAGTAAAAAAAAACATTTTCAGTCATTGAAAAAAGTATTTTGTTAGATTTCTGAGCTATTCTGCCATTTGTTTCATTCCCTCTTTCTCCAACCTCTCTGGCGATAAAATAACATCAATCAATCCTGTAGCGGGACTCGATATGTATTTTGTATCGTTCTTGAAGAACCTGAAAACATTATTTATAATAAGGTTCTTTATTTATTTTATTTGAATATAAACACGTTTTATAGTGAATTTCCAATATTTAAAAATGAAATAATAGTTATACAATTTATAATAATAGTTTTACAAGTTTATCGGAAAATTATTGGTTAAAGTGGCAAAATTGTAACATATTTTCGCGGATAGGAATAGTTTCGAATTTGCACCCTGGAGGAAATTGAATATTTTTTCGATAAATATATTTTTCCATATATCTTTCTAATTTGATTATTTAATTTGTTTTAAAAATAAGATTTGTAAAAATGAATAATGAACACCTCTAGGCAAATTTTTACACAGCCCTTAAAAAAACAATCAGATCTGTACGTAAATAAAGCAGCTTATTTTCAGTCTATTCGAAATCGGTCAGATGAAAAAAATAACAAGATTTATTTTTCCATTATCGAATTGAACGTCTACTTACAAATAAAAGTAATGAAATATATATTTATTTACCTCAATTTACCTTTACATAAAATTCTACACCCGGCTGATAAAATGAAACTTTGCATCAAAAGTAGCTAAAAACACTTTTTATTTATTTATAAAAATAACCAACTTAGTTTTCCAGATGGCTGATGCCAGCAAAACTTGAAAATGAATGCCTCGACTCAGGTACGAACTCTTAAGTAGTAGAGCATACAGAACATTACGAACAGTATGAATTAAACTACGATACGTATTCATATCATTGGAAGTTACGTAACAGTTCGATGGTAATATCTTCGTCTAGTTACTTGCAATAACTAATCATCATTAGAAGGAAATTCTCTTAACAAATTTGCTGCAGCTTGGAATAAAATATCTAAAATATAAATGAAAAACTCAAACCAAACCATTTAATTGATTTTCTCTTTAATGCAAATTCGATTATTTTATTTATCGAAAATATATTTTTGTTGCTTCCGGGAATTGGTTAATGAATTTCATTATATTTTTCGATAAATAAAGGGTGTTTTTTATAAGTATAGAATTTTAAAATGAAATAAAATACACGGAAATTGTGGTAATGGCCATTGTATCGGCTTTATTGGAAAGATAATTTTATGCCATTAGTGTTTAAATAATATGATTTTGCTCATATGGGCACCGCGTCTGGCTCGAATAAAGCGCAATCTGGAAGTCCAATTTTCGACCATTTTTTGGAGCAACTAGGACTGTATATCGGCAATAAAGCGACGAATTTTGGCTTGCAAGTCGTCTACCATATCTGGTTTATTAGCGTAAACTAACAATTTTATATATCCCCACAGAAAATAATCCAAAGTTGTAAAATCACACTATCTTGGAGGCCAATTCACAGGTCCATTACGCGAAATTATACGCTCATCGAATGTTTCCTTCAATAAATTCATTGTGACGCACTGTGTGACATGTTGCGCCATTTTGTTGAAACCACAGTACTTCCACATTAATGTCATTTAATTGGGGAACTAAAGAGTTAGTAATCATGGATCTATAGCTCCTCCTCAATACTACGCTCCACTGCAGCAACAGCTTCTTCAATGTGCACCGTACGACATCTCTACGGACGCGTATTTTCAATTAGAGTATGCGTGATGTAAAAACGATCCATGGTTATTCGAATTACTTGCTCGGATGGACTATTATATCGAAGGTAAAATGGACGTAGCGCACGGTAAGTTGGTAACTGAACCACGATTTTCTAAATAAATATGCACAATTTGCAAGTGTTGTTCTGGCGTAAGTCTATTCATGGTAAAATGGTAAACCAATCTGAGCATAAATAAGCTATCAGCTGTCAAATTAACTATCGCTGGAAAAAATGTTGCCAATTTGAAAAACAAACCTCTAAAAAAATTAATTACTTAAATCATTTTTTTCTATACATCTTTCTAGTCGATTCATTTAATTTACATTAAAATAGCATAGAACTATGTTCTGAAAATATTACTTCACGACAAAAATGTGTTCTTAAAAATGAAAAAGTCACTCATCTGAAAAACGCAATACTTTTATAGTGTTTGTTTCTGCCAGGTTAATCTTTTTATGTATTACTTACACACGTCTATAATTAATATTAATAAATTATTTTATATTATAGTCAGAATATATAAAATTTATATTTCTTTATTTTTTTCAAGTTTTCTAGCTTACGGCGAAGCCGCATAAGTCGCTCCAATTTCGTGAACCACGAAAGTGTAAACTTAAAGTATTTGACATATTTAATTACCAAAAGTTGTTTAACTTGTCAAATTCAAACATTCTACCGTTTATGGTTTTCGAGATATAAGCTTAGAAACAGAGCCATTTTTTAAGCCACCCCATGTTCAAACGCTTAGCCCTTTGTCAAACAATTATTAATATTTCTGAAATTTTAAAAAGCGTAGTGAAACCTCTGAACTTTTTTGCGCAAGGCATTATTTAGATTTATTATATTTGAATTAAATATTTATGTTCTTAAATTTTGCCGAATGGTGAGAGACTAATCTGTCTAGTGACCAAAATTTTGTGAGTTCGAGCTTCGTCTAAATATGAGTCTAGATTGAAAAAGGATATCGTTATAATTCTAATAATAAACCAGACGGTCGCTCTGAACCAAGTTGAATATTTTTCAGAGAATTTCTGATGAAGAGTTCGATGCTCTGATGAAGAGGCGAGATGATATTGATTTTCGATGATGTGTTATCAGAGTAATACTAAGTTTGTGGTTACAAAATTATTTATTCCAGATGCTTCTGTATACGACAATAATTGATGTTTACAGTTTCACCGCGACGCAACACATTTGGCTCTTTCACATACTATCAATCGTACCACGTAACTTGCACACATCTACGTATTCAACCCATAGATACATCATAATAAATACGCAATAATATTTTAAATTGTGAGAATGCAAGGCGTGCGGTGCGGTTTCAATTATTATATGATATCAGTGCATATATCATACCTGTATTCGAAAATTGTCTTATGTTAGAATTTGTTCCATTTCTGTCCATAACTATATTCGTATTGTAGGAGGGACTAAAAAGAATGAGTAAGTAAATATTTGCCCGAGAGGAGAAGTTTTAGCATACCTGTTGCCAAGTATCCAGCCTCCCGCGCGGTGGACATTGTTCTTGGATTTGGGTCACAATCCAAGAGTGCATCACCATCATACACAAGACAGTATAGGGGAACTCTAAGACAATGTCTAAATATTTCAGGCTACTGAGCTATATGTGTTATATGTGACGTTAATCAAAGTGTAACATCTTCATTTTTAGACAAAATGAGTTATGAATGTAGTTTTGTAGATTTCTGTTATGATTTCATAGACTTAACTGAACTTTTATAATCTGCAAAATTTTTGTCTAAAAATAGAGATATCACACTTTGATATTTAACGTCACTATGTACTTAACATTTTTCAAGAATTTTGTGTTTTTATAACAATCCGTACATATATAAATATCATACAATAGAAAAAATTTCCCATACTTCTCAAGACAAAAATTACTTTACGATATTAAACAATAATTATTGGAGACAAATTTGTACATATATTTTGAGTAGTTTTTATAATAACATGTAAAGTTTACTGGTGGATATTATTTCAGAGATACTTAATATCAATAGAAGAATAATGTCACGGACAAAGTAACCAAATATATCATTGATTTGATTGCTTTTTGTACAATTATTTTTTTAACGTATGATAAATAAAACACTCCTTCATCACAAATCTTAATATTTATTGCCAAACTTGGAAGAAAATTATACAAAACAAAATTTAAAGAAATGTTTTTTTTTTTTAAAGTATATTTTTTTTATAAAAAATAATAAGTGATACAAATTACAAAAAAAAATATTTTACTGCTATTCGCTGAGTTCTTCAAGAGTGTGACTTTCGAAATATGTCAAGCACAAATACTTGACATGTTCGATGCACAGTGGTTTTTCACACAAATTGCACCCTTTTTTGATATATCTGATTATTTTTCGCGGACAAAACAAACAGATATGATGATTATCTAGGAACTGACTGATGCTAACAATTTTCTCCATTATCCGCCAAAGATCTGACAGTAAATTAAGAATGATCATTCACCTATGTGTGGTTTTATCAAGTCCATACCCAACTTCTTTAAAAAAAATCGACACGGTTAACTAATTCCACTCACCAAATTTTTAAAATACTTTAAAAGTATACCACAAATCACGTTCGCCTTTGAGAAATGTGAAGAAACTTCAATTTTGAACATTGAATTCACGTTTCCCCGAAAAGGTAATTTACATTCTTTGGATTTTTCAGCTGCTGCAAACGCCCTTTCCGCCCACAATCTGAACATATAATACGCCTCGGTAAAATAAAGGTAACTTTTCTGTGTCCGTTTGCACACTCATGTTTTACAAATACAATATACATACTCGAGTACCTAAATAGCTGGCGGGACACTGCGCCGCGCTGTAAAGTTACATTTATACATGTATTTTTTATTTATCTATATAAGTATATTTTTTCTATATATATTTGACGTATGCGTGCCTCTTTAGACATATCACACACCTAGATCAAAACTAAGACAACTCATAAAAACAAGAATTTTTAGTTATTATTGTATTTAGATACTCTGTCATATACTCGACTATAGCCCCAATTCTCGAATAATGTTATTTTAGGATACATTAATGATCTAAAATGTTATTTTATTTCATAACTTTAGAAACATAAAAAGGAGAAAAATGTTTTTATTTTTTTTCCACTGTGTTACGTAGCCAAACAAACACAATTTAATATATTATTTTGATTAACATGAGATACCCTTACCAGGTCGTCGGCTGTACCGAAGTGGGTCTGATTCATTGCATCAATCATCCAACCAAGGGGGAAGAAGGAATTTTCAGTTAAATGAATGTTGTGATTTTTATATAATTATTTATTCTAAATTAGCAAGATAAAAAATTAAGTGAAATTAGAGTTACATGCAAGGTAGCATTCTCACCAGGTTATATTTCTAAACACATTCACAATTGTTAATCTAAAATAAAAAGTCTTACAACTATTCTAATTAATTACATTAACTAGGGACTTTTTGAGCGGGAAGGAAAGGACTTGTGCCAAGGCGCGCTCCATAAATAAATGTAAGTAGTGTGGGTTAGAAGTACCTTTTTTTCTTTTGCTGTGGTGAGTGGTGATGGTCTATTCAAGCTTCTTGGCGTGGCCTTAAACAAGGCCTGATGGTGGAATTTCGTCCTACGTGGCTCCAGAAATTGGTGCTTACCGCGTGATTATATACGTTTATTATTGTAGCACTAAGGTTCCCGTGGCTTTCTTGGTCATATTTCAGATGCAACTGTTTGTCTCACTAGCTATATAACACTCAAAATTCAATGACTTGCAGTCATTGACATGGGATGTGGTTTAAATATACTTTATTTTAATGATGAAATTTAATGTTATTGAATTATACGTTGGTCAACCCGAGAGTGAAAGCCGAAATGCGCGTGTCATATTTCGAGTTACTCCGAACTTTAGAAGAACCTCTTTGTTGCCCCGGTGCTAGATCTGCACCTCGGCAGTTGATCACGCGATTGTTTGCGTACCGTGTCAAGAAAATATTTTTGGGAGACAAATTCGCGATCCTTCACTTACGCATACTGATTTTGGAAAGAGAAGTTTATATTTAGTAACTTGTCGGACACTATATTTCTTATCGGCAGGAAGTGCTCTTGCACGCGTATCTACAGATTGCGTGCAGGACTTTCTCAAGTAGGTGTAAGTCAATTTCGCATTCTTTCATCCAAAGTGATCAGCGCTCAGACCAAAATGACGCTTTCTATCCGGCGCCTGGTTTGCTTATTATGTGCCATCTAGCCCGGATTGTCCTTGACACGTGCCGACTCTCCGACAACCGTAGTTGCTTTTGATAAAAATATAATTGCAAAATGTTTCTTCGTAACAACTAAATAATGACTTTTTGAGTTGTCTTAGTTTTGATCTAGGTGTGCGATATATGTGTTGGAAAAGGCAAAGGTAACAAGTAATTATCCAAATAATTTTAATTTTTTAACGAATACAATCCACGTATTACGTAAATTCTAAAGAAAAAATAAATAAATACAAATTATCACATCTTAGCATAATTAACATTGTGGAGGACTATCACTAACACTCTTATAGTCTCCGCTCGGCGTTACTGAACTTACCCTACAAATACCGGGGCGTGAAATAAAAATCCTAGTAGCTATAATCACATTCAGAACCGACGCACTGTAGTAATACTAATGCGGCCAGCAACAGTCTAGAAGGTCATCTATTTCAGCCGCCATCTTCCAAACAACAGTTCCAGGAATCGTTTCTGTAAACTATTACTTTGTACAGCTTAACTTCCTCATATTTGTAAACTGTGCCTCACTATAAACCCAGTTTCAACCATAAATAGTTTATCTTTTTTATAATTTGTGCCGGCCACATATATATACATGCACAATACATCTCGCAACCTTCGTACGAATACGGTATATAATAATGAGACATCCACCACTCTCACATTAAACACATCTCATTATTTAAACATAAATTGCAAAACCCTTATTATACGATGTATCGACATAAATTCATCGATATATACTCATACATGTAGGTATATTCATAATCGCTAAACCTCACAATATCTTAAGCAACATTTCTACTCCATAGTATTGATACGTATTATACCCATATTTCGGAAGTGTTTTAAATTTTATACACCTTTTCCTTCTCCTAAAAACTTATGGTGTTTGAAATGTGAAAGCAACTTTTCACACTAATATACTTTTAGTAAATGGATGCGATAAGAAGGATAATCTTCTCTATATGAGTCCGAAAGTCATAGGTTTATAGTCGCTAGTAGTAGAGACACAAAGTTGAAACTTTGGATGTGGAGAGGATATAATCTAGGGAAGGGTCACTCCCGTTCCACCCTTAAGAAGTTGAGGAAGAGGAGATAAAAAGGCTTTATGAAATTTTATATTTGTACACAAGAGACTCAGAACTACCTAATATTTTTTTATATAATTAAAATATTATTGATAATAATAAAAATAATGATAATTTTAAATAAATATAATATTTAATATTTAAATTAATATATCTTATTTCTAACTTGATCAAAGTCTGTAAATAGAAGACAGTATCTTACGTGACTATTCTAAGCAAAGTTACGTAATTCTGTTATTAATAGATTTGTTATGTAATTATTTGTCGTCTAGCTGAATCTGTTGTCAATTCAACTAGTCGACCAGCCAAGCTTTTTCTTTATCTCTGGGTGGCCCGCCTGTAGCGGAATAGATCTTTAGCCGTGATATACCTGCACATGACATGATAGGTGACGTGAGAAAGAACAATAAGTTCAATTGGTTTCAGAATATTATCATTTACTGCGATTAGGCGCAAAAGATAGAACATTAAAAGGTGAACACGGATACATAGAAATTGATGACATTGAATACAATAATGGCAGTGATGATAGTTAGAACATTATGGAAATTTTTGGCCCGCGATTCGGTATGCAAATCCGACATTGCTTAGGCGAATTTAATTATGATTTCCAGTATGAAAGAACATAGTAGAGAAACGTGTCCCTGCTTATTAGAGGGGTTCGATCATTTCGCATGGAAATCGGATCCGCAGACCTCCTTGATTTTGCTGACGTGAATTTTACTGAGGCTAGGGTATAACATTCATGAATGCACTCACGATCGGTTGGTGTTGAGTGACGTCTGGTACATGGAGGAACCCTCTTCTTTTTTATTGTGGTGAACTCCGTCGAACGCCTCGAACAAAGTGCTATGGTGATAGTTATATCCGAGCATACCGATTGAATCAATTCCCTTGTTTTTAATGCGGTCGCGACATTTTATAGCATATAATCTTCAAGTAAACAGCTGAGATCGCTTCGCATGGCACATGCGTGGGGTAATTAACAATACTTTGTTCAGAGCCATTCAAAAGATAGGATTAATTCAGTCCTACGAATGGTTACTATTCTCTCCGAGGCCGTACACCTTGCACTTGACTCGCGAACTTCCAAAAATGCATGGTGAAAACAACGACCATGTTTGTTTTTTAAATGATTCTAATTCGGTAGTCACGCCCGAGTAGATCTGGACGAAGATTATTCTCAATCGCGCTTAACAATTGTATTTTTACGAATTGATTTATTGATTCTTCCGCAAAGATCAGATGAATCCGTAGACTTACATTACTGTAGTCCAAGGATCAGGTTGGACCACCGTTTCTTTGAAGATCCACTCTCCGACTCATGAACCTGATATACACAAGGGTCTCGAGGCACATTCTTACATGACGCACACGGGAAAAAATGTCAGTATTACCTCTAACTTCGCGTATTGCGTGGCGAGAGTTTTTGTATGCCGGGCCGCCTTTTTCGCCGAAATGTATAAGTGTTCGCGGGCGCGACAAGCGACGTGTATTCTGGTTGATAAATTCTATATTATTTATACCGCGGTTAATTTATGGCCTATCGCGGAAAGGGTTGGCACGTGCTCATACCAAAATGCGAGAGTGAATTTAATTATGTACGATTACTATGAAGGGCCTTCGATGGACAGTTAAGTTTTTACGGAGTCCTATATACCAAACCGACGTTTTTGTGTATTAACAGGAGGAGTTTGAAACACGTTTTGTTAGGTATCCTAACAGATTATAATATATTTTACCGTGTTGATATTTTGAAAAATGTATAATGAAGCACCTCTTTTGTAGTGTGTGAGCAGCGCAAATATTTGGTTCCAAAAACTACAGTTGAACGCAATAGTAATACTACTACATCTCAAAATACAAGGTTAATCCTGATGAGACATCAATAAAAATATATTAAGCCATTAAGTAGCTGTATTTACTCAATCATTTATTACATTGCTCATGTGTGAGATAATAAGAAGACGATGACGAGACATACATTTGTGTTTTGTTTAAACCTTAAATTGAGAAATTTTTGATATATTTTTTAATTAGTTTAAATAAGTCAATGTTTTGATAATGATCTGTATGCATTCACTTTGAATACACATATATGATAATATAATACATTTAAACATACATGTGAAACTGCATTTTCAGAACAAAGTTCTGTGGTATTTTGAATACAAATTAAATTAATCACCAGTTGATGTATTTATCTATTATTTAAAAAAAAATGTTAGTTGCTACCGGAATTCAAACCTGGACCTTTTCATATCCGGAGAATTTTATTTAATTCTGGCGTCTCTTAGCGTGTTTTACTTTTAGATATTTGAGATTTACCGCAATATAAAGTTTATTTCTATTGTTCTATAATCGTATTTTTTTTTATATATATAGGTGGATACATATACTTCCAAACTTGAACCAAAATAATTATTGTTAAAAGTATTATATTGTCACCAGTTTTTAGTTTGCTCCTACTCCTTAACCTATTGCCAATCAGTACACATTGTTCCTTTGGCTCGACTGGTAGTTTTTAAATTGTAACTCGTCGAGATTAGGAGAGGAGACGTCCTCGCTGTGATCGGTCGTGTGGGTCACTTCTAAAGTACATGTTTGTTCTCAACTCGGTTTGGTGTTTCGTTGTTTGGTAATTTTCCAAGATTTAGAGTGAAATGTTCATCACTGTAATCATTTTAGACGTACGTATTTGTGTTGAATTTGGTGAACAGCATGCGGTAGCTTCATCAGAATCGCCTGTTCAAGTTTTGAGGTGAACTTCAGGATAAACCAGGGAGCGTTATCATATCATATGTCGAGCTGTCCTCATCCCGTCATCTCTCATTATTTCCTCATTCCAATTCCCTATTTCTTATCTACCCATCCTTTCCAATTCCATCGTCCAGCACTTGTGATTGGCGACTTGCGTCGGTCACAACTATTAAAAATGGAACAATACTTGTATCAATTAGAATCTAAAATATATTCGATTGCTATAGCAAAAATTAAACCCTCTTCTCCGGTTAGGAAGAGGTCCAATCCCGGTAGCAACTAAATATATGTTCAATAAATAGATTTTTTCTGTATATCTTTCTAATTGATTCATTATAATTTTCCTTTCTTATTGTGTAGCAAGACTTATTTTTTTCAAATGATGCATAATATTATTTATATTATATTACTTAACCGTAATTAAATATATTGGGTGAAACTTAAATAAAAAAAGTAGTAATGTATCAATATTTTACCGAATAAACCTGCGCTTGCGCTACTAAACCTTAGATACCCCACTATATTACCCTCTCCCTTAAATAATATTCATAAAAAATTTCCTTTACTTACAATACATAAATATAACTTTAAAAATACTGATATTTTTCTTGAAGTAATTACCACTAAACCTAGACCAAAATTAGGAAACATTAAAATTTTCAAACTAAACACGAGAACAGTACTCTTACTAAAAAAGAAATATGTTTTCCAGTGAATTGTGTTGTAATATCGTCTTAAATTTTATAACGGATTTTATAAACACGAAAACTCCCGTAATTCTTATCGGATTTCAAACATTTATTTTGATCTCGTAGAAATCTCGGCAAAGTTCGTTACTTACTTGTCTAACAATCGTCATCTTGTTTTAAAATGGTATCTGTTCAAAAACTTGTACATTAACCATTAATAATAATAAATTATAATTACAAATCACTTCATATTGGACCCACAAAAAAATGTAAAAACATACTTTTACACACATACAAAATTTGCCTGACCCTTTAGGTCAGTACTTTTTTTTACGATTACATTGAGCAATTTTTTAATATGTTATCTTTATTTTGTGTATGTGTATATAATATTTTTATATTTGAAATATGTTTATAATGATGTTGATTATTAATGAAAAAAATAACTCTATTTTAACTAAATAATGAACGATATTATTTATTATATTGATGGCTGAAAACAAAATAATCTCACTTAAATAAAAAATTAACTCAGAGATTTGATTCTAGATATTGAATTAATTTAAGAAAACCCAAGATGAACAATTATTTTATCGGTGTAATCGCTGATTTTCCTCCTTCAAGCGGTATCAAAAAAGAAATTGAAAATTTAAATCATTTTGTCAGAAATGTACAACCGATAGTTAATCCTATTCAGTCGATCAATCTCAATCAAATTGACAGAATCAATAAAGTTCAACGGAAACAATGCCATGTTACCGATTTGTTTATTTTTATTAAATATCTAGTAAAGCTCTCAGAATTTATAGACAGACATTTAAGGACAGTTGGTAAAATCGAGAGAAAGGATTAAATGATGAACGAAACATTTTTAATGTAGATTTTAAATTTACATTTTTCATTAATAAAAGTGCCCACATAACCTCAACCAATATTTTTACTATTTTAGATCTGAATGCTTGTACTTCAAAAAATGCCTAAGAACACATCACTAACATTTTAAAATAATCAACGTCTTATGAAACGAATAAAATATCAAGAAAAATGTAATTTTAACTTTGAAAACCGATCGTTATAAAGTAATCATTGCCTAACTGCCTTAAATATTACTATTATTAATTTCAGTAGCCTACAATATAGCAGCATTGTAATGTTACAATTTCAATTAGTTTCTGACAATAGACTTGTTCATTTTAAAACAAATATAGATTCAGAATAAAATAGTTCACACTTCAAGAGAAATTCAATGAGATGTACCAATTTTTAATTCAATTTCCTCGCGTGGCATACAGAAAGACATAGATTTTAATTTATATGATAAGAATAAAGTGATTAGAAATAATTTAAAAATATATATATTTCATCATCTTCATGTATAAACTTTCCACAATTATATCATTATATAATATAAATATAAAGTGTTTATGCCCAAATTTATGAAAATTGAAGTATGTATTTTTAATTATTCTTCTCTGTGTTATATCTTCTAATGTAGTTTTGGAAAAAACATGATTTGGCATAAAGTTGGTAGATTCTCAGTACATCAAGTTACTACTGTTAGGAGATTATTTAGGAAAATTGATTGATTCATTGACGTGGAGTGGGTAGTAATGTGGAGATTTATTGGATACATTCCAAATTACTTCTAACATACTTTTATCATCTGGTTATCTTGATACACAAAGATTACATAATTTAATGTCAATTGACATTGGACGTAGTGAGACATTTAGTATATGATATATATTTTTCCGTAGATTGATATTGACGTCATGTTTATATCATAAGTAGGTAAGTATTGTTTTTGTATGTATTTTTTTAACCTCAATAACCCTTAATAAATCTGCACAATATTCGTAATCCTGCGAACTTTCCCAATTTGATTTCAAGATATAAAAGGAGTCAAGCGGAAAATTTTTAAGTTTAATATTAAATTAAAATAAAAAACTACAATATTATTCTCATATTTAATTTATACAAAATGAAGTTTAACGATGCGGATTTTACGTTTTATAAACAATATCGTCTAAATACCGTCGATTTCTCTCAAGACACTCATGCAATCGGACTTAAATTTGCGATGTCTCCGCACTCGCTGATTAATTTATTAGGAAAAATTCCCCTCAGCTTCCCCATTGAAACTCTAGCTGTGTCTAGAGTGGCCCCGTCTTACTGCAATTGTTTTCTGTTATTTAACTCAGAAAACAGCTGTAGTTGCGGTACCAAAAACTCGTTGATCATTCGGCAACACACGTCAGCAGGGACTGTCTCTCGCTGGTTAAAAAAATAAAGGCCAATTATCCCTCGGGCAGAAATTGCACACCACACTTGTCATTTTTGGACAATGCAAACGTTTTTGATGGCGTTCTTTTGAGTTGTTGAGGCACCAGTATCTCATGCTCTGTTTATTAACATATCCATTGTTATGAAAATATGCTTCGCCAGTTAGCAATATGTTTCCAAGTTTCGATTTGCAGTTTGTATAGGTGAAACTGTAGTTTCTTTTTCAAAATAACGTACACTGTTGATTTTTTTCTTCCAGTACAGGCTGCAATCTTCCTTATCGATTTACGCGGATTGCGCATAATTTCACGTCAAATTTGAGCCACATGTTCTGGCGTCGCTACTGACGTTGATAGTCTCGGAGGAGTTTGGTTAACCATTATTCCTTCTAGTCTGAACTTTTGAACACAACACCAGATAAGATGCGAGCTCAAAAAAGTAAGTACAAAAAGCACGACACGCACGAACCAATGAAATACCGCACTTTAAATATTGCTCAAACACGAACGCGTAGTACGCTCTCGACCAGTGACTCATTGCGACTGGCAAATCAGCAAATCACGCGCGTCAAACAATACCCCTCCTACTTACGTCACCCTGGTGGTTTACGAGCAATTACAATTTAATCTTGAAAATTTTTCGCTGGACACCTTTACAACGTGATATAAGGGCAAAGCGTACACCGCATATAAGGAAAATAAAGTGTATTACTAAAGATTCTGAGAAATAAATATTAATTAAATTATCCTTACCTTCTGAAAATAAAAAAACCCTATAAAATTTTTGATATTCTTACACGGATTAATGTTAACCCACAGCTAGAGTTTTTAATTCCGACAGTTCTTCCCCATTCAATGTTATACCAATGCTTCGAAACAGTTTGCTCGTTTGAGAGCATTCAATTAGTTTATTCTATCTACATATTAATCTAAGTGAACTAAATATTTCCCATATTTTTAATATTATTATTATATTATAATATATTTTATTATAATACATAAATATTTCCCTACTGAAGCTGTATTATGTTAAGGGCATCTTTACGTCTGCCAATTTACTGCAATTTTTTTAAATGATCATCTGAATTTTAAAAAGAATTTTGTGAAAATTGCATGCAATGGCACCTTTTACTAATTCTACAGACTAAATATTTTTTATGGTATATTCTAAAGTCATTTCGTAGTTTGTATAGCGAGATTGCAATTTTTGGGTCCATTATTGCCGATAATATTGAAATATAAAATGTTTGAATATATCTATTTATGTTGTATAACTTTCAGTAATTTATATTATAAATTATTTATGGTTATTGTAGTATAAATTTTTGACCACTGTCTTAATGAAACATTTTAAATATCCGTTGTTCAAAGAAGAAATCACAAATAATATATATTTTTAAATCAATAGCAGAGAACGGTACGAAGTAATAAAAAGACTTGCATTATAAGAGCATGTCGTAAATTTTTAAGTACCGCACACCACTGGAATCTGGTTATGTAAACATGATATTGTATTATATTATATATTATATTCACTATCATAACCTTGATCCTTTTAAGTAAAATGTCTAAACTGAAAAACAATTAATAATAAATTTATAGGTTAGGTTTTCAATTTCCTGCCATATCATTTTTTTTATTTATTTTAATATTAAGATATAATTCGTTTATAAAATAATCACTATGATATATATACATATATCTTTTAACATTTATTTATTCTCTATGAGATTTCACAATGCAAAGATAAGAACTCTTGTATTGTTAAAAGCGTGTTAAAATTATTTTTATTTAATAAAGTTTTAGTTGGAAAAGTTTTTAAATTGTATCATTATAAAATTAAATATTTCAAATATGTATTCTTTAGTGCAAAACACGTGATACCTTTAAAAATATTGAAAAGATATTTTTTTGAACGATGCAAAATAAACATTCTCTCGTTCGCGCTTAAACCATAACGGAAATTTGTGAAATCTTGATTCCATCCGCCAAATTTTCCTCTACGTGCTTGCTTAAAAGCCAACAATCTCAATTATTGTTTGTTCTGTAAAATATCATTAATTTTAATTAACATTGAAGATTCTTGAATATTTATCCTTCATTATTCAAGAAACATTCATGGTTTTGTTAAAAACATATTTAATAATATAATATTTGTTCTATTTCTTCATTATTTTTCTTGTATGAAAGCAATCCAGGCCGCTCTTCATTCTGCTTATGAGCTTCTGACAGTGCAGTCGAAATTATTTGGTTTAATTTAACCCGATCCTTTGCATTTATTGAGCGTTCTTCGAATGACCTATTGGTGGACGCTTTCACTAAATATGTATGTCCGAATTTTTCCATACCAGTATCTCCAATTGTTTCATCGGAAGCAATGATCGGTTTCACTTAATTTGACCTAATACTAACATTGGAATGAATTAGTTTTCGGATGATCTCCGTATTTACAAAATATAGATAAAAAAGGTATTCTGTAACCCTACAGTATCAAATGTTCACTCGAGTGATAATGTGATAAAATAAGTATGGGAATACGTTAACCATTCCTATCAGCGGTTGGGCTAAAAAAGAGTATCAGCTTATGATAATTGCCGACCTGTCTTTTCGTATTTTCGAAGAAAAAATGTCTTAATTGCTCACGCCCGTATAACATTGCACTAAATTGTTGTTTTATTTAAAAGTAAGGGATTTGCTAAACCGACGCGGACTAAGGATTTAAGATTATTAATTACATGGATTTTTCAATACAAAAATGATCTCAGTTTAATATAAATCTCTTAAATTCTATAATCTACAATATCGTTTATTAAATTATTAGATTCTAAAACTTTTTAATACGGAAATATGAGATAAATATATAATGTTTGTAAAATAATCTAGAAATCAAAATATTTCGATTATTTACTTAAAATTTTGTAGCTCGTAATAAAGAAGTTATGAGTTGATTTTAAATGAAAAATCTCTTTAATAATCATAATATTTTTAAATTACATAATACATAAGTGATTTACGCTTTAATAGCTATCTCAAAATCGCTCGTAATATTTTCGATTACTGATATCATTATTGTTATTAAATTTTATATAATATCCTGTAAGACTACGACAGTGAAAACGCTCACTTAAAAAAAACATTATTCTACATCTACTCATATTTGCAAAATTAGTGTTAAAAGAATATTATTAGTCGTAAAGTCTTCAATAAAAAATACATACGTCACAGACAGTTTCTTGATTTCAGAAGAATGTAGAACCTCAAAAACGTTGCAGGTTTGGCAGGAGAATATATTTTACTTAAAATATATAAAATAAAATAAAATAATTTTCGTAAATAAACGGATTTTATTAGGGTAATATGCATTCACGTGTTGTTATTATTATTATGATGTTCAAATAAATCATGAGTTCTTGGTATGCAAGATTTTACGATATCATTCAATACTAATTAATTGATTTACTTGTTTCGACGGTCGCTATTCAATGTTTAGGCTTCGCTTCAGCCCCAGAACTTCAAATCCTTTCAGAAGTTCAGCAATCACGCTGCTATCATAGCTTTACTTCAGTTTGGAATTTGCGATTCCCCAAAGTTAATCTGCCTAAAATGCTGATGAATATTCATTATATCCAAGCAAAATATTTCTTCAAATGTGCTTTACAAAAACTAGAAGAAATTTACAACACATATTACTAACGTTTGCGTTGTATAAAAAAAAAAAAATTTGTAATGTTGCACGAAAACACGGGCAATATACACTTTAATAAAATAAACTTTATGAGCTACAAAAAATGTGTAAATAAGCTTTTTCTATCGAAATATATTTGGTAGATTATATTATTTATTGTCAATATATATACGTATTTGCAGCATACTATATTTTTTAATCCATGTACTAACTAAATAACTTACCATCGCACCGTTTCCCTCCAGGGGTAGGCAAAGGGGGTAGAGCGCCACACTCTTCTGTCCCGACAAATAATTCTCGCCTCATCCACATTCATACATATTATTTTATGCATGCTCGTCTAGTTTCTAACAGGACCATCTCTCAGTATCTGTACTATTCAGTATTTCTGGTGCCATCAACACTAGCGTCTTATAATCTTTCTTATCAATTCTATCCTCATTCATCCGTTTCATATTACCAAACCACTTTAGTGATCCTTTCTTAATCAAACTCACTATACTAAGATCTCCATTGTATACCGCTAGTCTTATCTTGGTTAACAAGTTCCCATTAGATATTATTCCATTCAATGCTCCATTTACTTTACTCCCTACAGTCACCCTACTTTCGATATCATTCTCAACCTTTCCGTTCATACATACTTACCAAATACACAAACTCGTCTACTGGTTCCAAACATTACTTACAGGTATTTTGCACAGTGTCTTATTTTACTCCTCGAACACCATCACTTTCGACATGTTGTCATGATGAGGTCGCCTTCCTTGCATATAACGTACATTCTACTCACTACACTATAATTCTTATTCATTATTCGCCATTATAGTGTACAAAAACGCAACTAACCACCATCACCTATCAAATAGAGGTGTATATTTGAAAGTTTTACGGAAACACCGGCCGTGACCGTGCTTCAATCATTATCTAGTTAACTGGCCTTGCCGATTTCTGGTAGTACATAAGAATGAAATTAGGCCAGGAAAAAATTCTCATCGAAGTAATATGTCGAAAATTTATTAAGTACCTACCTACCTGTGTATAATAATAATTTACATCACTCGTGTTCTTATAATTAATCATAAAATCTTAATACTAAATATTTTTATTGTTATTCTTCTTCTTCTTTTAAATAGGCAATCTACCCTTCAAGAGTAATTTGCGCCATTAACCAAGTTAAAACATTATTTTATAGAAAAAACTTCAATAATATTATAGAACAGGAAATATTATATTGCAAGTCGTACAAATAATTTGCTATTATATAGATTAAATGTGGTGAGTTACGGGAAAGAAGACCGAGAGTTTAAAATTACCACTGACGAGATTACTGTAAAAAAAAACCTGTGATCCGCAATGAACAGGCAAAAATAGATATGATCAAGGGTTTCTTCCTCGGAACCACACTCACACATTGGGGAATCTATTAAGGTCAATCTAAATAATTTTGAGGCTACCTGGGAATGCCCAATTCTCATTCTAGAGATATTTGATATTTTAAATACTAATTAAATGTATTAATTATAAATATATACATATAAAATCAATTTTGTCGAAAAATATTGTTTTTGCGCTACCGGGGTTCTATGTTCTGAATAATTATAACTTCACAATAAGAATGTGTTCTCCGTAATAATATTTGATATTGTTATTTGGAAGAATTTCCTTTTAGAGAACCAGGGAATGCAAGGAATAGATCTTTGAATTATTTTAAGCCCATTACCCTAATGATTATTTGGATCCACCCATGTATTAATGACTTAATTAGACTCTATTATTTCAGATCCTTATGATTATTTGGATCCATTCTTTGTGCAATCCAAATAGTATTCATACGTTTTTTACCGTATTAAATCTGTCATACACCGCGATGTGGAATTGATGAGGAAAAATTCAATAATAATTTTATAAACCTCAACACTAAAAATTGGGATGAAATTCGTAGAGAGAAATATACGTTGATAAAGTTTTTAACAAAGTTATTCCAATATTGACATTTTATTAATAAATGTATTAACTTATTAACTGAAGAAGATTTCCCAAGGTATTCTAGAATGTGTCAAAACTCAGCGTAACTTTTAAAATACTTAGTACTTTTCCCTGTTTTTACGGTGAAAATTTTAAACTCCAATAATTATCAAAATAGTTTCACTACTAATAAATTAAGATAAGCCATATTGACACCTTTCTCATATTTGGATAATTTAGCCTTTTATAAAATTTACGAGACTTGATATGAATAAATTATTTTAATTATGAGTTTTATTTAAATTATCTACATATGATATCTGGATATTTGGGAATGTTTCACTAATTTTCTAGTATGATGAAAATTAAAATATAAACAGACTTAAAAATTTATTACGGAAATTACGATTCGAAACATAGTAAAGTTAAGCTGTGAATGGAAGAAAATGTATCCTCGACTCTCCTCTTTCCTTTTACTATATAACCTTAAATAATTCAATTATGTTATACCTTTATATTCTTTGAATGAGTTTTCCTATGATAACTGCATTGGGTTGACTTATTTTCATATGATAAAAACTATTAACAATATTATTTGTAATGTAATTAATCAAAAATATTTTAAGACAAATTGAGGATTTCTCATAGAGACAAAGCTATTTATATTATATTATATGGAAAAATATGGAAGTATGAGTAATTACAGGGCTTACAACCTGTCTTCAGCTGCCTTAAGTAATCACTTTACACAATGTAACGTTCACCATTCTACCCACAATCAACCTCCACATCTATCAAAGACAGGTCCAAAGCTCTGTAATTACCCATACTTCTATATTTTCCCATATAATTTAAATAGCTTTGTCTCTATGAGATATCTATAATTTGTCTAAATAACAATGCCTTCGGAGATAAAAATCCAGTAATTGTGTGGACGTACTTAAATACAGTTAAAAATGAGATAAACCTTACTAATGAAGTTGAAATATTTAGGACAAATTAAATGTATCAATTACATATACAAATAAAATCAATTTATCAAAAAAATTTACAAAAAATATAAATTATTTTGAATTAGTTTTTAAAAAATAAAGTATTTTTTAACTATTAATGCTAAACTATTAATAATTAAGTATTATGTGATAATTTTTTCTTTATAAATTATTAATTTGTTGATTAATCACTTTAATTTATCAACTTTAATCTACGACCTCCTTAAATACCGTGTCCAAGTCTTACACTTGTCAAAAATGATGAATAGTCGGCACTTGTATCAGTATAAAATATATTTTTGAAAGCCAATATAGATATTATTGGCTCTCAAACGAGATAGATCTAGAACTAAACCATTAAGTGCACTTCAAATTTTGAATATAAATAATACAAGCTCTTTTTGATAAGTTTTATCTTTTTTCTACGATCAGCTATCCAAATACTGTCTCGGCAAATCATTACATTACATGAAATACACTACAGCGCGCATATTAATGTAACTAATACTTGTTAAACACATAATAAATAATATTTTATTACACATGGGTTATTTTTACTATTATGAATATTGTTTATACTTGAACAATATTTTTTTTTCTATTTCTGAATATTTTTCGAAAAGAGGAATATTTATTGTCTTTATTTTATTTACAAATTTTATATTTGTACTTAACAATCGTATTAAAGATGCAATTTCCGAAAAAAAACAAAACCCAAACGTAGAATTTTACTTTATAGATGGGAATGTATGGTCGTGCTAAAATCATACGTTCGAGATTGCAAGAATAGGGGATTGTTTTCACACCTCTATGAATTTTATTATTTAAAAACATCATATTATGACATATTTAACGTAATATTTATTGTGCCATTATTTTGTTCTTATTTTTATATTTTTTCAATACTAACAAAGTCCTTACCTACTTTGTGTAGGTTAATAATTAATGTTTCGCTGTAATTTTCTGTTGACATTTTAAATAAAGTACCTACCACCTTTGTTAAAATCTCAACCATCTGAATGGCAGCACACCACAAACTTCGAAGCTTAAAAACATATTTGAAGAGTTTACTAATGAGTTTTCTCGCTTTTTTCCAAGACAAAGTCTCATCGATGTCAAACTTCACCCCATCACTTTAGATAGGAGACGACTTGTAAGTGCCCAAAAATCGGTTTATGTTAAAAAATACTGTATTTAAAATTCTCATTGACACAAAGCTTTGGCTGGTTTACAATAGGAGAGTTACGTAAAAATAAAGTATATATTTTAAGTCCTACAACAATGATATCATGTTTAAATAATGTTAATATAAAAATAAATATGTGATATTTATACATTTGTTTAATTAAACTGAATGCAAGTCTAAAAACTATTGAGAAAAAACTTATTTATTTTAACCCTGGTAAAATTATATATTTAATTTTTATTATGGTTTATTTGTCTTAAATTGGATTTATCTTGCCTGTATTCTAATTCCATGAAATCCATATTAATTTATTTATTTATTTTAATTATTAAGGGACCCTATTTTTATTGCGAAGATGCAATTTTTCAGAACAAAAAGTTCTGTGGTATTTTAATACAAATTAAATGAACCAATTAGAAAGATATACAGAAAAATCTATTTATCGAAAAATATATGTTTTTTTTCATTATATTCATTATATTGTCGACATTTTTGAAGACAACGAACTCCAATCCCAATCCAATTATATTTGTTTATTAAAATAGTTTTTTTGTTTCAGCTGATATCTCTCTTATATAAATTTCATTCTTGTAGTTGACATTATTGCAAGATAGTTTGAGTTAAATTATGTAAGTACATTCATAAACTATCAATTATGATTATTGTAATTACGCTTTGTCTGTTAGAATCTTGTTAACACGATAGAAAATGCTTGCTTCAAGTTTTACTCTATATTCATAAAACGTCATTTTATAATTATACCTGCGACATGAATACATGTGTAAGTGAGATATGAAAACAATATTGTGGTATCGTACTATCGGTTTATCGACATTTAAAGTTTCCAACAAACATTATAATCGAATTCCCTATGCTTCTACTTAGGGACATTGAATATATTATTTATTATCTTCCATTTTACGAGTTTTCAGTTTACTACCTGCGCATTCGATTATCGAAACATGAATAAATATATTACAATGCCTCAATTCATTTGTATTTTCAACTCTTCCGTGTATTGCTTTTAATTGATTTAGATCGTAAAATAAAGTATGATTCGTATGTTTTATATATATTTCAAAAATAAATAAAAGTGTAAGAAAAGTAAATCCACTTCAAGCAACAATGATTTAGTCATTAACAAGCCAAGGCCAAGGATGTGTGAGAAAAAAGTCAATTCGCTTCAAGTAACTTAACAATGAATTAATAACTTACAAACAAAGGCCAAATAATCACAAATAACCAAGGGCGTGCAGTGGATATAAGCAAAAAAAGCTGTGCATTACTGAAAATTTTGGGAAACAAATATACATTAAGTAATCCATATGTTATAATCGGACGATTTATTGCAATTACGCTAGTGCCATCTGTATATCACTAGAATATTTAATTGCTTAGTTCTAAAAATTACCACGACTATCTCACCGCTGCGGCTAGCGTTGTAGACAACGTATGCTTCATTTATCACTACTAAAATTTCTATCCTCTGTTTTTAAACAATCGTTCTACTCAAGCCATACAATTGGCTATCTACTGAATTAAGAACTCCATTCAGCTGATCTGTTTTGTACAGAGTTCTTAGTTATGCTGTTTCTTAATAGAATAACATTTGAAAGGTTTTCAGTTTGGCTTACAGCTCCGTGCTAATCATTGAATTATCTTCTTCCCCTTTTACTATCTTCGCGAATTTTACTATCTTACTGTTATTTACGTTCGAGGAGCATGACGAATTTATTTTGATTTAGGAAAAACAAAAAGCAAGCCGGCAGAACTATTTCCTATTTTAACCTTTAATAAAAATAATATTTTTTTTTAGTTATTATGTGGTGGATTTTAAAACAGTAAAAAAATCATGTTCAATCATAAAAAAAGTATTATGAAAACCCTCATAATTTATTTACATTGAATTTTCTATATGAAAGAAGGTATTATTTCATGTTAAAATTGCTAATAAATAAATGGTAGGGTTGCTTTAACGACGGATTCATTTTGCTTGAAAGCGTTGGTAAGACGAAGGTTCATAATACTATGTACAGCATATAATAGGTATATATATTTTATAAGATGGTATAATATTATTAGTAATAGCATATGTTAAATCTATACCTACTGCACGCAACTGCAAATAACTTAGATAATTATAAATGTTGGTATTTTACCGGTACAATCGATTGGCGGTCGACCGCACACCGTACTAGTGTACGACCGCGTATTAAAATGCAATTAAATTAAGCTTAACCGAATATACCACGTAACAGTCACCGCTGTTCTGCTCTTAAATTACATTATTCCATCAAATTAAATGATAAATACAGAGAAACTATGCACATCAAACTCCACTTGGTATTTAGATAGGTACTTATTTCAACTTTGCGAGCATTAATTATTTATTCATTCATTCTAATTTTTACTATTTAAAAACTTTCAAGTAGTATTTATTATGCAAAAGGATTAATAAAAAAATATTTTTTAACTATAAATGGCACGTGTTCACAGATGAGACACAGTGAGATAAGTCTCAGAAATTTATAATAGTTGAAATAGATAGCATTATTATCACACAGAGATAAACTCAGATTTTTTCTATTTGAGATTGGCGGAAAGTGCACAAGGCGTTTGTCACCTAAAACCATAAATACCTACAACTATAGGTATATACAAAAATATAGACATACAGAAGGCATTAAATTACAAACGTTTTTAAAGTTTTAACTGCTGTCGGAGGATTAAAACTCACCCAGCGCATGAACGGAATATTAACGATTAATGGACTGACATTTGATGTTTAACATACAATAAGTGAAGTATAGCACGAGCGGAGTGGCAGTACTCGAATTAGAACACACGGTGGACCGCGAGAGTCAAGAATTGTCACCAAAGACAAGAGTATAATTTCTGAGAAATCTTATTTGTGGACGGGTCATAATAAATTACTACATTTTTTGTTATATTAGAAATACAGGGTGAATATTATGTTCCAGACCATTATTTCATTCATAATAATTTCAAGCGTTGCTCGGACTGTGTGTGAGATGGCACCATCATGTTGAAACCACATGTGTTACAGGCCCAATCGACCCAATTCGGCCACCAAGAAGTTTTTGCAGCATTTCCTCTTGCATCCTGAAAGAAATAGGGCTCAATGATTTCGCAAGACCACATGGCTCACCGCGTATGTGTAAAGGTCGGTGGTGTATTCATTAAGGATTTTCATTGCCCCAATAATGGTAGTTTTGTTTTTTAACAAAACCCGTTAAGTCGAAATGAACTTCGTCGCTCATGATGATTTTTTTCCAAAAGTCGGGTTTGTGTTTGTTTTAATGACTTCAACACGTTGTTGAGGCATTATATGCTCAATAATAAATTGTAATCAACTACTCTCTACGACTAACAAATATCTGGCAAACTGGAACTGGAACAACTGGAACATAATATTCATTCTGTATAAACTACTACGTAGGTATATTGTAAATCATTAAAATGTATTTTACAAATTAACTTACTATCACGCCATTAGACAGAGAGGATACAGCGATGTATAATGTTCGCCTCATCCACATTCACAAATATTATTACGCTTCTAATAGGACCATATTCCAGAATATGAATCATCTGGTCGTGCCATCAACACTCGCGTCGATAATTATACAACAAAATGTATGAATAATTTGGTATTTAGCTTGTATATGAAGGGATATATTTATATCATTACCTTCTTGTTTATAGGAATGAGGCGTAATTTATAGGTTATACATTTTAATTCATATTTATTAATACAGTTTTAAGCCGAGGAAATAAAACTCCAACAACGTTATATAACCAGTGAGAGCACTTTGACCTAACTTCGTTAGAATATAACCAACTATGTAAATGTTTGTCTACAGGAGAAAATGAACTGAAAGTCCCATCAGCAATGCTTCGTGTGAATTGGTGTTTACATGGTTGAAGCTGTCTGTAGTACGGTTTAATTTTTAGATTTTTAATGGACGGCATTTACCTTTTGGTATTATTTTAAAACAAAATCAATAATTTAATTATTTAAAATGGGTGTTCGTTGATAGTTAAATTATTTTAATAAATAAATTCAGATTCCTCGCGATTTATTATCCAATCGTATTTGCGTGACATTGCTTTTAATTCTGTTGAAATAGCTCATATGCTTCTAGTTAATTATATAGGTTACGTATTTTTTTAGCAAAAAATAAACATTATTTTTACTAAGTTTCTTAACCTTAATATAACATGGATTTCATATATTACATATTTTTCTTCAAGATAACTTTATTAATTAATTTTATCGACAATATTTTTAATCAAAAAAAGATTACCACTGGCTGAATGTGTCATGTAACTTTGTATAAAAAATTTATATCTTTTGAAATAAACGATTTCTCACGAAATATTTCCAAAGTATACTTTTGCCGAGTTTTTTATTTTAATAGAAGTGTTTTCGCTGGAAAACTTTTATCTTTTAATATCCGGGAAATATTTTTTGTTCAAATAATAAAAAAGACTATTGGAATTTACGGAAAGTGCCAAAAGAAATCAGGAACCGAGATAATGGCTTTTTGATGCGCTTTTATTAAATTATTTATTCGATGTCTCAGGGACGAGATTTACTCATCAATATTAACTAGTGACAGCTGTCGGCGTTCATCAATGACCGGCAGCTATTGCTTTCTGCTGGTTATTATGTATTAAACTTTTTATTTATAAAATAATCAATAACTAATGGTACTTAATTGTTACACCTATAATTATTATCGTCATCAAATCTGAAAATACGGTAACTGACCAAAATCAACTAACTAACTTACCATCACTCCGATCCCGCGGGGGAAGATAGAATTAAGAAAGAGGAATGAAACCCGGTAACAGAAATGTGAGCCAACATTTTTATTCTGATGAGAGCTGTACATATAATGCTATACTGACTGGTAAATGGAATACGAAGTCATTTGTCAAAACATCTTTACGAATGAAATGTACATTTTTTTAAATGTTTTGTTTAAAAAAAATGGATTTGCGCTGTCGCCGGGTCTGGAGGCACAATCTGCTTATCTTGCATTATTCGCACTCTCAGTATTCATTAATAGTGCAAAATTCTCATATCTAGTTTACCTGGTGCTTGATCTTTTGTAAACGTCCTCTGTTCTCGTTACCTCCAACACACTTCCCATACAGTTTCTTTTCCACCTCTTCTCACTGTAAAATTCTCGACGTCCAAATTATCCTAATGACACTTTTTTTTATCTTTCCAACAACGCCATAATTAGCATATTAAAATATTTTTGAACATTATATACCGTATTATATTTGTTTTTTATTCTCATGCCTGACCGAATGCATTTCAAGCACATTCACAAATTAGATCCCTAAATTTTTTTTGCTAATTACATATATAATTTTCATTCAAAGATTTATAAAATATATATGTGAGATTATGCTATGATAATATAACTGACTTCGTAGTCTCCTGGAACGAGGCTTGAACCTCCGACCACTAGATAGAGTTATGTACCGTAAATTTTTTTCTCAGATAACATAATTATTACGTGCTAAGTTTAATTATAATTGAATTTATGTTTACCTATCTGTTCTCTACATATTCTTTATACTCTGATCGATTTAAATAAAATTCTGCGTAGTTACTGTTAAGGATATTGGACAAAACACAAAACTCTCACACTTTCTTTTCAGCAACCCCACCACCTTACCCCGATATAAATATTGAATGCCATCCATTCCACATTTGCTCAGTTCTAGAATCCTGAAAAAATACAGCCACCTTACGATACTCTCGAATATGCTAATTAAAAATAAGCTTGATTTTAGATTTGTGATATATTTCAATACCTCCACAGGATTACTTTTTCAACTATAAAATACAAGTGCATTAGTGATGTAGTTTAATTGTTTTTTTTTTGTATTTCCGCATAGGTATTTATTTTTTAAACTACGTCGATTACTAGTTGAAATGAAACTAAATGAACACATCAAATGTAGGTTTAAATTCGATAGTTAAATCATATACATAAATACACATATTATTATGTCTTGGTAACAAATAACATAATGAATACTTAAATATAAAAAATTGTATACCATAGAAAAAATTGTTTATCAATTATGCATTGAATATAACAGAAAAAAGAATTGAAAAGAGACGACAAAGAGAAAGACCGATATAGAGGTTAAAGATAAACATACATAATCAACTACGAGAGAAATAGACAAATAGATAAAATTATACCAGCGATACAGAGGGTATCCGTAAAATACATGGAATGGTCAGATTAACCAAATATTAGAGGACGCCTTTGTCAAAAGCTTTAACAATCAAAGAGTGTGCATGAGAAGGCGAGACAAAAATGGTAAGCCAGAACAGAAAAATGTAGCGTTCTATCCACTCTGCCTACGTCATCGAGGTAATGGCGTGACGGTACTCGTAAGTATACCACTATCAAAAAGATACTCTACTACAGCATAGAGAATCCAAAAGTTTAATTTAAATTAAATTAATTATGGTGATCACAACAGGTTTTCATGAAGGGGTAACCTCAATATTATTACCCGACGATATCAGTCCTTGATCATGTTGATTTGATTTGATTTCAGTACCGATAAATCGGCATTTATTAGCTAAATAATTTTCTACAAATTGAATTTATCAATTAGAATGATATGCAGATATTATACATTCAATTTGTATTAAAATATCACAGACCTATGTTCACAATATGAATGTGTTATCCTTAAAAATTCTAAATAAGCTTGCATCAATATGAACATTTTGTTTATGATTAATTCGTCAGCGAATACAATAAGTGGAAATATTAGCGAGTACTAAATCATTTACCTGGCTATTTACATGTAATGTACCTGTTCTAAGATAGGCAACCATTAGGTTCCATTAGGTATTTATTATTCTTTTTAATATTCCTGAAAACTAATGTGTGCATAAGTAAGAAGTATTTCTATATTAAACAAATTAAATTGTTAAATATAGAAAAATAAAAATATTAACAGGTAGACAATGTCTTAAAGCAACAAAGAAAAATTTTGATACAGACTAAAGACATATAAGAAGTAAGAGGGTTTTAGAGAAACCAAGTAAATAATAATAATAATAATAGGGTATAAACAGGTTAAAATGAGTAAACATAAGTAAAAAAAATCATAGTAAAGATATGGTAAAAAGATTAGCGTAGAGTAAAAATCAGAACAGAGTAAAAAGAAGAGCCTGTATATTACATTAATTTATTTTAATTTTAAACACTACCATGCTATGAGGCCCAATTACTGTAGTAAATGAGATAACGTAAATACCCAGACTTAAGAAAATAACATAGATATATTGTGTCCTCACCGGGAATCGAACACGGAGCCGTCGATATGATAAACAAGTGCTATGCCCACTAGACTACGAAGACCACCCAATCTTATGTTTCATCATGAAAGCAAAGCCGTGGATTCGGTGTGTAATCGTAAAGTTGTATCTGGAAAACTGTTGTGTATATTTATCAATTTGACACTTACATTAATATTTTTTATGCGACTAAAATGTTATTACCCTGACAAATAAAAGCTATTACTAAAATAGTTTGTATCGCATTTCACAATGCGACCCACGTTCTGATTTTTCATTGTCCGGCATGCGATCGGGTAAAATATTTCACCCAGAATGGCGGCAGCTGACGAATAGTAATTCACAACAATGGACTTCTCTTGAAAAAACTGCACTGCTGTTTTTTATGATGTCACCGTTTGAATTTAATTTATTATACACGCACTTTACTTCATGGCACGCCATGTTTAACATTCATTTAAAAAAATTGTTTTGTTATAAATAGATTTTTCTATTTTATATGATATGTTTTTCTCTAAATAACACAGATAGAGTGTTAGGTAATATCTTATTTCTGCCTCAGCTTCATGTTCAAGGGGGAGGCATCTAGCCTGGTTCTTTTATTTTAAATATTGACAAGTCAAATGGTTATGAAATGAAATAATATTTTTATATAAGAAAATTTATAATATATATTTTAAGATACTTGTATGTGTTAAAAGTGGAAAATGAGCAATTTACTTTAATACTTATAAATAAGTCTATTCAAAAATAATTACAATAAAATTAACATTTAATATTTGTGTTCATCATGCCTGCATTAATTTCTCTGCCAAATTGTCTATGTTGACGCTTGTCTGATGTAGATTATGCAGGTCCCTCACGTAAGGGATTACCTCTTAGGATGGTCCTGGATCCTGGACGTGAAGTGTGATCAGCTCATTGTGGTGCCAGCGTAGGGTGACTGAGTTCAGGCTTGTAGTTGATGACAAGACGATGCCCAATTATCCAGGCAAACCGGGACTCTGGACGCGATATTCTTATGCTATAGCGACAGTCTGCTCTCGCTACACCGATTATATTTATCAACTTTTTATAGATCCAGCGGGACCCTTTTTGATACTTTCACATTTAAGATTAAACGCAGAGAACATCACAGACTAAGCTTAACTCGAGGTGCACAGTTTAAATTTTCCCCGGAATTACAATCTATAAAGCGCTTGCTTGATACTTTTAGAGACGATATAGATTTTATTTTCTGATTGAAAATAAAATCTCGTCTTAAGTGGAGTCACTTATCCCGGCGGAAAATATCAGAAGACTGGTCGCCTATGGTGATGCATCCCTTAAGATGATTCATGCATCCCTACGTGACTCTAGTCACGTTCGCCGCATCTCTTTATTGCTGTACCCTCGCTGAGTCGGTACACCTGCGTCTAACAATACCGAGTTTTTATAACCGTCCGTCCCTTACTTCGGCTATGTGCTTTTGTATCCTTGAACAAAATATTGTTTTGGGTAATTTCGCATTCTAACAACATCACACTTCAAACATAGTAAGTACAGATAACGTATTTATATAATCACATTATTGTCAAGTCAAGTTTTGAGTTATGAGTGGGTATCGAATACTTCTAAATAAAAATATTTTTATTTTGATTTTCATATTTAATTTTAAGATGTTTGCGGCTTTTTGCTGTTATCGTCACCCGGAACAAATGCCTGAAACTAAAGGTATAATCGAGTGCAATGGACGAAACTATATTTTTTTCACCTTGATGATATTATAAATTCCGGCAAGGATATTATTGTACTTTAAAGTAATGCTTTTCGTCTCAATATTTCATTGAAATACATACGAGGTGGCTAAAGAAGTCTTTAATTTTTATTTTTAAAAATACGATAATAAGCCTTTAATAATATGACAAATCTTTAACATTTCACATCACTAGATTTTCTTGTGTTTATTTTTAAAATTTATGATTAATAAATTATTTTGACACGCGTATAAATAATTTTAATATCTAGTAGGTAATACAGAATTTATTAAAGTCAAAAAAATAAAAATTGATTCGTCAGAATATTGATCAATATAAATATACTATATAGAAAAAAAGTTAATTTGACGACAATCATCCTAACCTGAATATGATAAATATAATATACTTGATTTATTTGACAGTTACTACGTGGTGTAACATTAAATTTTTTTAAACAT
The DNA here is from genome assembly GCA_031772225.1 of Eubasilissa splendida. Classification (NCBI taxonomy): domain Eukaryota; kingdom Metazoa; phylum Arthropoda; class Insecta; order Trichoptera; family Phryganeidae; genus Eubasilissa; species Eubasilissa splendida. The sequence continues at coordinate 21,843,960 of CM062851.1, read as the reverse complement.
ATAATTTTTATTTTTATTTTTTACTATATACACAAAATTTTTTGAGCAGTATCACTACTACTTCTCATCTACAGGTGTAAATTCTGCTCTGGTCCGAATATCCGAAACAAGAATTAAAATTAAAATTATATATTTTTTAAATTATGATAAATATAAGTTTGCTTATTGTATTTTTGTTTGTAGATATATCTTATATGCCTTGCCTTTAAAGTTATTAATGTATAATATAAATAATATGATATATTTTTTTAGAAAATAAGATTGTATGTTTTTGTATTCATTATATTGTGAAGCGAACATTTTTTTTAATGCAAATTACTTTAGTAATTCTTATCCACTTGTAATGTTGACTAGGCCAACAAAAAATAATCTGAATAACGGTATATTGCATGTATTTGATTTGAACTGTTATTTATAAAGATAGCGGTATATTTGTGAACAAATGTTGGATGACATATTTCCATGAATAAAAAAAGATGCGTTCGATTCCTGATTTATTCTGAAGTATGTCATCAGATCTGCCAGTGACAGAAGCACTTTCAGTCGCGGTGGAGAGTCCATTAGAAATATGACGATACCTACATTTTTTCCGATCGAACGAGCACAGGGAAAATTGCAAAAATCATAAAAGTATCTTACTAACGGACTTCGGGAATATTCCGTTGTAATGTTTAATTAATTTGATTTGTCGTCTAAAAAATTGTTTACAAATTAATTGAATTTTCTACATTTCAAAAAAATCTAATTGTCTGTCTTTATTTTAATTTCCATAAAATTATTTTAATATCTGCACCATTTTATAAAATAAGATCATTTTATTTTATACATAACGTATAAATTTTCTGCAAAAAAATAAGTTTTTTGTTTTCTGTCATTTCACTAAAGTCAGTCATTGATTACTAAAACTACATGACACATGACATGTCATATTTTTTATTTGAAAAAATATTAAAATTGCCTAAAACATATAAATATTACACAATTGTATATATACACCTCTTAACATTAAAACCAATTATTTGTTGCTGAGTTGGTTACTACTAATGGCAATACATTCGAAAGCGAAGATATTTTAAAAATCTTTTTTGCCAAATAAAAATGTCAGTCTTGTAAAACTTTGACATTTTATTTGATTTGTAGAGCCACTTATTCAGCTACCTACAAAGCTTCTAAGCCAATCAAATTATTAGTACATCCAAGAGATAAACCAATAATTTAGTCGTGTTTTTTTTAATTGCAAGTTTTAAATAAAGTTATAATAAAAAGATTTAAACTAATAATAATACAAGTCAACAAAATTGAGAACGATAAACTTTTTTTGAATGATTATAGTGAATTTATATTATTTGTTGTATTGAGTGTTTTGAAATGCTGAATCCGAAACCCAGCTAAGTTATCTTTTTTTTTAAATGTGCTTTGGCATTTCCAACCAAGTGAGTATAGATAGCGTGAGTGTGTATAGTAGAGTACGATTAATATAAATATATAATTAAATAAATCATGTGCATTCTTTTTATGCAAATAACTGGATATTTTAAGTTCATTTTTATCATTTTTCTTTTAGCGGTGAAGTTGCCTAGTTGAGCTTGCTAAAGTTTACACTCAATCGGAAAAACAGAGAAATACCAATACGTTTACATTTGCACCGTATCTACTGGTATTATTACCGAATGATATTTGAACACTTGATATAAGACCATTAATTGATTTGTCAGTTACTTATTTGCCAGTGAATACAATATTTTACACAATGCCAGCAAATTGGTCATAAAAGCGTTCAAATATGGAAAAGGGCCAGATCATATCTCTCTCGTATGGCTGGACGGGACAAAACTAAGTATGCATTATAAGGTTAAATACCTTGGCCATATATTCAATGAAAATGGACAAGACGATGATGACATGAAATGGCAGAGGAGTCAGTTAAGCGTTCGTGCGAATATTCTGTCACGGCTTTTATAATAATGTAGTAAGGAGATGAAGAGAATTCTGTTTAAATGATTATTCACGAGTGTGTATATCCAAATTCTGTACAACTCATACAGAACACTGTTCGGGTTGGCATGTTATTGTAGAGCATCGTCAATGTTTGCCTTGATTTATTAATCATGTCATCACAAAGTTAAAAATCCACCTTCATAAGAACTATTATTTGACTAAATTTTAATTTAATCATTTTACATATATTATTATTTTTCAAATGCAAATTTATAATACAAAAGATAAGCTTATCAAGATCGATATTCTCCCTAATTAAAAATTTCAGAAGTATGTAATGGTATACTTCCACATATAAGACTGATTTCTCATCTCTGAGATTGCCGGATGTACCAGTTGCGTCATTCTACCTTGCGTACAAAAAACATGCGGTAATGAATCACAGATTGCTTCGCGCTCATCTTTGTATTCTTCTTTATGCGCTTTATGAGAAATCTTATTCCTGTACACGCTTCATATATTCTGTTAATTTCGTATAGTTCAGTCAGTCAAATACAATAATAATATACCTGTAGGTGTTACGGATAATCAAGTGAACTGTATGAAATAAATGTGAAAAAGAAACAGAAGGACACAGTACTCATAAACTACTACTCACCTTTTGAAGTACCGCCTCTCTCTCCACGTTCAGTAATGTAGAATCCCTCGACGGATGCTGGGAGTCACATTTTAAAATATTCGGAAATTATGTGAAAAGTACCGTCGACTACTTTGCAGGTATTTCTCGGTGTATGTAAGTGACCGACGCATATCAAAAAAATACATAGGTTTTATTGTTTACAGTACAGCGACCAAATTAATACTGATCCCGTTGCGCTGATGGGCGAGTAAATAGATACCAAGTATGTTTCTGAAGGTTGAAAATAATCCATACCGTGATTAGGAACATATTCAATTTTCTTTATAGATATATCAAAAGTATATGGTGACAGTACATACTATGGTAATAAATAAACTATACGCATTATTACTTAGTTATTTGACTTTTAATTGTGATCAAAAACATATTCAAAAATTGTGAGATGCTTTTTCATCTATGTAATTTTAGTATACTCCTTAACCGGGTTTGACGAAATATTCAGTCAAGACCTTTCTAAATCTACTCTCTAATTATTTCTTACTACTATTTATTTTGTTAGCGTATGATATATAAAATACATCGAGGCATAAAGTTGCATAGACTCCCGCGTGTTTATATTGTGTTTGACTTCAAATTTTGTCGCATGGAATTTCGTTCAGATTATCAATAAGTTTATGTTTTTATTACCTTTTTCTGCAACCATTAGATAATTTTATATAAAATGAATAAGAAAAATCTAGTTGAAGACACAATATACATTACATGCTTACTATGGGCGTGACGAAACATTTCGTGATCGCGATTTTTACTGTGGCGATGACGAAATAACCCATAATCCCAGAAAAATAATTACTCGCTGTATTTTCGCACATAAGCAAAATAAAATTCTCAGGTTAAGAGATTTTAAAATATATTCCTTAAAGTATAGTCCAAAATAATTTTGAAAGTTGACAGTACTATTTTTTGTTCATTAAAAAAAACTCTAATTATTTTTTTAATTGTATGATAGGTGAATACGTTATCTTTGCACTGAAAACAATAAACGAATTTTATTAAAAACTCAGTATACGCATTACATAATATTCCAAATTAAGTTCAATTAACATTTTGGACAGATAGATTATTTGGACACAAGACCACCATGTGTACACTGATCTCTTTTGTATTAAAACTAATCCATTATTCTTAATAAAAATATGTTTGTGGGGTCCCGGTGCAAGATCACAATGTTGTATTGAAGTAACTAGATCAAATATAATATATGTATACCTATTGTGACCGAGGCAAGTCGCCGGTCACCAAAAAAAGGTGGTGGTGGTGGAGGGATGGGTTAGATAGGAAGTAGGGAATCGGATGAGGGAGAGGATGACGAGAGGATGGGTACCTTTGATGGCGGACCATGAAGGACTCACGGAATCAAAAGACAGCTCGACTCACCTGTCACGCTGTCAAGTTGCACTTCCGAAAGTTCATCCAATATAATATATGACACAGCACAAAAAAACTCTGATGAGTGTCACGTGCACCGTTACAAATTTCACGGCGGTGTGTGCGAGTAGTGAATCAACAAGAATAATCATACAATACACTTTCTTTCCTCGACCTGCAAAAGGACAACCAGTTCAGTAAGTATGAAAGTATATGTGTTCACCTACAAAATAATAATTAATTAAATTCATAACGAATACGGAATACCTATTCTATGTCTCATTTTCATTTATTTTTCCATTTTCATATTCGCTATATTCCATTGCATCCCTTTATCTCGGCATCCCTTTATTTTTTTCACATAATATATTAAATATTTATGTTTTAAGATGACATATCATATGTAGGTCACGAAAAATTACAAATCACTTTATAAGCTTCAAAAGCTATATTCAATCTTTAATACAGTAGTATTTTTTAAACCACGTGAGTACCTACTAATTTAAATACTTAATCTCAAATATTTGTCTCTAAAATAACATTCAGTAAATAATTTCGGTAACTTACAAAAGATTAATAACATGCTTTAATTTTTTATAGTTTATTCTTACATCGTAACTTAAAAAGTATATGATATATCAGCTTTTTTTGCGTTTTGATAAATAAATTCACAATATCAATGTAGTCGAAACAGCTGTAAATTGATATCTCGCAATATGGGTGTTCCAATGATATATAGGATCCAAAACAAATCGTTCCACTACAAGAGACAATATAATCTTGAATATAAAAAACTTTAAACATTAATATCTCCCAAATAATTTATGTGCTACTGATCTCAACATCTCCAGTTAAGGGCGTTAAATCAAAGCATGCAATCAATACATTAAAAAATGACATGCTTTACTATTTGTGGATAAAACCTCCCTTTCCTCCCTCACTATTCTCAGTGAATTATTCTCATATAATATATTATAAGAACACATTCTTATTGTGAAGTTGTAGTTATTCATAACATACGAATGTGATATTTTAAATATGAATTAAATATATTAATAAGAAAGATATACATATAAAGTCAGTTTTATCGTAAAATATTGTTGTTGCACCACCGGGATTCGAATCTGGATCTCTTCCTAAACCGTGGAAGGTATATTATCCAACTACGCTACAGCGACAATATTTTTAGAGACAAATTTTCGAACCTATATGTTACCTTTTTGATATTAAATAATATATATGATATAATGGAATGGTTAAATGTATTAATATCAAAAAGTTAACATAGGTTCGAAAATTTGTCGCTGTAGCATAGTTGGATAATGCACCTTCCCTGGTTTGGAAAGAGATCCAGGTTCAAACCCCGGTGGCAACAACAATATTTTTCGATAAAATTGATCTTATATGTATATCTTTCTAATTAATGTATTTAATTCATATTTAAAATATTTCATATAATACAACTCACATTTTAATCAATAATGATATTCTCATCAAATAAATATTAACTTTGATTTATTTTCTTGAAATTCTAGTTATGTAAGGCTTTTTAATGTATAGCGATCACGCCTCTGCTTGAGGCGTCTCAAGGCATGATAAGGGTATCCGACCAAATTCTGTAAACAATCCGTTCGAACTCGGAGCATGTTCATTTCTACATTCCTGCCATATTCCAAGCCATTCCCTTGGCTTTGTCCGATAAACTTTCACCTTTTGTGTAATAAAATTGTTTTAGGATTTGCTCATATTATGTAATAAACAATAGAAAAGCGTTCTTCACAAGACTTCGTGTAATAATAGTAGGTATTACCAAAAAAATATATATTTCCGCACGAATGTGTATGGATCAAAAACCTTTTTTTTTAAATTTGTGCGCTTTTATTGAATATTCATTTTTATTTAAAATAAGTAAATAAATAAAATGGAATAAAAGATAAATAATTTAATTAATTATTTTCAAAGCAATGTAAACGCAAGCGTTGAGAAGTTTATTTGGGAAAACGGGCGACAGACAGAATCTGTAAAAGCTTAAATTAAATTATATGAAATGAAAAAAGACTCCTTAATAACATTTTAACAATATTATTATATTATTAAGAAGAACACATTATTTTTGTGAATAATTACAACTTCACAATAAGAATGTATTCTCCTTAATAATATATAAGTTGTATCGATGTGTCCGAAATTTCATAAAAATGAATTGATAATTCTGGCGTCTGCAGTCGGTTTACTCAAAGGTATTTAAGATTCCGTAAAAACAAAGTAGATGGCTTTCAAATAATGGAACTATAGATGCAATAATTTGAAAAATGCAACATATACGTTCGAAAATTTATCGTCAATCGACTGTGTTGGTATAGCATAATCGGATAATGCACGTTCCCCGGATTGGAAGAGATCCCGGTAGCAACAACAATATTTTTCGATAAAATTAATTTTATATGCATATCTTTATAATTAATACATTTCATTTATATTTACAATATTATTAGATTTTTAAAAACCTATTTTTTATTTTATTCTGCTCATATTGAAAATTTTTAAGATATTTTTTAGTTATAATTTTAAAATATATTAGTTATAATTTTTTTCGTTATTTATTTTTTTATTTTTATAACTAATTGATTAAATATTGTTTCAAATCATGTTATATTGAACTTACTTATTAGTTTTCATATTTTTTGCTTATTAAATTTTGTACGAGCATATTCATTGAGTAAACAAATACATATACTAAATATGAATTAAATATATTAATTAGAAAGATATACATATAAAATCAATTTTATCGAAAAATATTGTTGTTGCGCCACCGGGATTCAAACTTGGATCTCTTTCTTAACCGGAGAAGGTGCATTATCCATGTGGCGCAACAACAATATTTTTCGATAAAATTGATTTTATATGTATATCTTTCTAATTAATATATTTAATTCATATTTAAAATATCACAGACCTATGTTTTGAATAATTACAACTTCACAATTAGAATGTGTTCTCCTAATAAATACATATGCATTGATGGGTAAATTAAATTATTAAATTACTATTATAAACATAGTCCAATTTTTTAAATAGTCTTGATAATTTTTTTTCTCATCATTAGCTTCATCAACTTCTTAGAAAACTTATTTGTTTTAAATAAATACTTCATTATTGGGTTTATATATTACGTTGAGGTGAGGCCCGAACTCTCTGAAATTAAACTGAACATGTTGTCATCTAGTATCTATTACGGCAAAACTCTTGTGTTACTTTGATACCCTAGTGGTAAGGGATATGGTTAATAAACCCTCTTGAAAACCTTTTGTAATTTCATATTAATTGGGCTTCAATACAGCTTTGTCATTCATTACCAAATCCGTAGAACATTTTATGTTTAACAGAAAATATACTCGCGCTAGTGCACTTTGAGCTTACATTAAACTTGTGCTAAGCACAAATTAAATAAATTAATCAAAAATTTGAAAGTAGTTACATTATATGTAATTAACATTTTTGTAGAACGCGTAACATGTATCGTAAAACCTCTGCATAGAATATATTCTTCTGGTTTGAATAAAAGGTAAAAGACTGTAACACATGACATTATCAAGGCGTTACTCAAAAAAAAACGGTACAACCGTATACTATATGTGCTGTTACGGTGTCTTTTGGCTCTAGAGGATAGGAAGCCAGAGCCACCGATCTAGCTCAGTCTGGGTTCTGTAAGTGTTCTGAGTGTGGGTATTTGTGTGTGTATAATAAACACTGAAGTGACAGATTACACTATTTATTACAAGAAACCTAACAAATCCTGACATTTTAAGCACGATTATAGACTTTGAAATCTTCTTTCTTCTTGTTAAACTTTTATTTTAGTGAGGATATACAATGTTACCGATTTAGCACATATCGATTTATATCCATCAAGGGGTGAAGTCGCAACAAATGCCAGACTGCCATGGGATGTTATCAGAGCAATGGTCTTGGGCCACCACGCTCCAGTACCAGAATTGATCTCCTCCTCCAGAAGGTAACCCTAATGCCATCACTGCGGAGTCCATACATCTTCCATCGCTCGCATGCGAGCTTCCCGCTGATTTCAGCAAAGTCTCTTCTAATCCCGAGGATGGATCAGGCAAGTTTCAATCTCTCAATCCACCGCGAGAACTACAGCTTCAGTCTGCACGCCGCCGTCATTTTCTTTCCGGAGAGCGGTCCCACCGACCCTCTACTCCCTCTTCCGAGCGTCCCCCAAAAGTGACGTCTTGCTCAGCTGCCCGCCAAAGTTGGATTCTCGTCCCTGATTCGTTCTTTTGGACAGCCAATCACCGCTCGTGTCATAGGTCAGTCAAATTGGCCATGGCGCTGGCGCGCAAATTCAAATATAACAGTGTATGTTATGACGTAACTTTATATAAAGGCGACCGACAAGTATAATAAGCGTCGTATATATTTTTTAAACTGCACTGTAAACTATAAGATATTATAATTCTTAAAAAATGTGTGTGATCAAAACTTTTGTAATTCTCTTTAACTTGACAGAACCAGAGCCTTTCGAAGGGTATACAAACTCTAAGTAAAAAGTCTGAGATCGATATCTATGTGTCGTTTTCTTGGTATTTCAAGGCGTCTTTAGAGATTATTTGAAACTTTATGTTACAAACTGAATAGCTTACACGTACAATTTGTACTCAAAGGATTTGAAAGTTTTTCTTAATATTCCAATGCTAATACAAAAATTTCAATAGAACTTTTCTTACCAAATACGTTTTTAGATTTCATTTTCACTCTCTGATGTACAAGCAAATTTTTCAATAGCTAATAATTTGTTTTCAAAATTTTGGTCATATTTCGTGTATTTGAATAAATTTTCAGATAATGAGATAAATAACAGTACTCAAAATATAATAAAATAACTTTTAATTTAATTTACATTAATTACTTAAAACGTTTATTTACTCGTATATTTTTTAAAAATAAACTTTCCAATTTTCAAAAACATCTTGAATAATCATGTTTTTCAAGATATTATACATAATTATGCTTATCTTATCCATCTCGAAATACAAACGTGTTTTTGTAAAGATGAAAATGTTTCAAAATTATCAATTGGAATATTTTTCATTGTACTTTACTTCATTAATAACCCTTTCAAAAAATATGAGAATATTTTTTTATCATTTTCATTGAATATTATTTAATATAAGAAAATAAGTGTAAATTGTCTTTATTTGAAAAAAATCTTGCCAAGGACCTCTAATCCAATGAAAGATACATATTACAATTGTGTACAAAGTTTACGACTATTAATTTATCTAAGTAGGTATTTTTAAATGGCCATTTAGATTTAATAAATATATTTTAATGGCCATGTTGCAATTTTTCAAAAATAAATAATTGAATATAACTAATATATAAATAACATAAAAATACACTGATTCTGTTCAAAAATTAATCCGAAAAATATTAATAAAAAAAACGCATGTTTCGAAGATATCTATGCATAAATAAGTCACCTGGAATAGAAAAATCCCGGGTTCATGTCACGGTATAGCTAAATTTTTTCAAAGCAATGATTTGTTCTTTACATTTTTCTGTAACATGTATATTTAGGTATACTTAAATAATATGTAAACAACGTTTCTCAGGACTTTCTCAGTGACGACTATTACCCCCCTCACATATCATCTTCGGGGGTTGATATAAACATATACTTATATATAGTAAAATATATATTATAAATATATACTATAATAAGTATACAGGTACCACATTATTATTCTATTCATTGTAACCACACTAAGTAAAAATTGCCATCAGTATTTACCACGTCTGTATAAATAAATAAAAATCTGATTTTATTTGATAAAAGTAATACCGTCTATGTAAATTCAATACCGCGAATGAGAAAATCATTTAAAAATACGTTTTATTGGCGCTTTCAATTGAGCGACACACGCCACATTGATTGGCGCATTCAAATTTTGAAATTGACCAATAGACTGCTTGCACTCGGCTAAAGTCAATACCGAGAATAAACTATCCCCACTAAAGAAGCAACCCCTTTTTTGTCCCTCTTGAATATTTTGACAAACGGTCTTCCGCGGTATTGGACCTGCACCGACGATATTAATTTAAATGAAGTATGAATATAATCATATTTTTGATGTATTCAAAAAACGTTTAGTGTTCTATCCGATGATATTTAAGCTCCAAGTCTACTCAAATTTTATGTAGTTTCTAATCTAATCAATATTAAATAATGTTCAATAATAAATGAATGATTACATTATTTGCTGAAGTTTTGAATTTTATTTTATAAGATAAATCAACATCAGCATTATGAGCAGTTCTTGTGTTAAAATAATTAGTGCGTTTCTTATAATTATGGGAAATAAATTTTAATTTTAATTTATCTTATATTATTCCTAGATGCTTTATTAGTCATCATCATCCACATCAGTCCCTCATGATGTGATCGTGATCTTCATGAACTTTCGCCCTCTTGACTATGCTCCTCCGCTTTTTTCGGCACTCTGCATACCTTACAGCTATCACCACAGAAGTGCCTGTTGTCCCGTACGTATATGTAACATATATCGATCTACGAAAAACATAATCCAAACTAGAAGAGGAACTATATTATAGGAGATGAAACTGAGGTGTCACGTCCTTCACCGTCAGCGTCAATCAGAGAGCACGAAAATGAAGGCTGATAGGAATCAGATTCACTCACTTACCTTCGCAGGAAAATTTCAGTTATCACTTGTGGAAAAGAATTAAATTTAATTAATAAAAAAGGCTTAATATATCTAGGTTTGTTTAATACAAAATTTTTATAAATGTTTAATAAATCACATAATTTTCACATAGCCCAATCTATCATTGAATATAGAATAATTGGATGAGAATGTACTACAAAAACTGCCTTAAAATCTCTGGTTTCAGCACAAAAAAATATAATATATAAATAAATATGGTTATATTCAAATATATAATGAGAACAAGCTCGTATATACCTTTCAGCAGCCTGGAAATGGGGAGGTCAGTGGTTAAATGAATGAAATGTTATTTGCATATTGAGGTGTTTATTGTGATGGATATAAAAATGAAGATAGATGAGAATGAGTATAATGGATGAGTAAAGATGTAGGAGGTGTACGTGAATTTCGAAGTGAAGCCAGTCGGCGGTCTCACTCGGCGCGCGTGGGCCGGCAAGACCGCCGTTGTGAAACGATGAAACTGGAGAGACTGCTTGGCGGTGAATGATCGAGCCAGACTTGTAGCAGCAGCCGGCCGCGCTGTCGCTAGCGTCGATACCGGCTGAGATGGCGGTGGATATGAATTCTGATCGCTACATAGTAAATAAATCAATCTATAAACTAAACAATTGACACCATATCATATGATGGTAATTGACTCAATCAACTCGACATCAGTAATAATAAAGTATATGTAAAACATAACCTTCAACATTCAAGATATAATTACTACCCTCCTCCGAGTTGATCCCAAAATATAATGTCCATTGCGTAGCACGTGGATAATAGCAGATTATTGATGGTAACAGAAAAAGTAATTATCCCACCAAATCTTTATATTAATAAGCCATCTGGTGTTTTATTACAGTAATGATTCCATGTCAGATTTGCCGTATATCGCCCAGTCCCGTATCCAGGAAAGAAACATAATATTCATATAACAAAATAATTTACCATACAAATTAGATATAGTTGGTTTAACAATAAGTGCACTAGCTTCGGAATAAATTAAATTATTTTTTTACCCTTAGATTTAACATGATGATATCTCCTATGATTTATCATCCGTCAGCCTGATAGCTGACGGCTGCGCGCAGCCAGCACTGTGGCTGTCAAAAGTGTCAGCCCACCTGGCGGCTATCAAAAATGTATCTATGGACAGAGTAGTTTGACGTTCGCGAATTATATTTCTCGCACCAGCGCAGCGTAGTGCCGAATTTAAAGGAGAAGTACATCGCTTGTACAATATGCAAGAGAAATTAATGTATTTATTTATAAATAACTTCTTATGACCGATACCAAAAACACAGTAATCTGCTATCCATGGCTTCAGGCCTCTTATAATCTATAATCGTTTGTTCTTGGTTAACATAAACATTTTTTGTTTTAACGGAAGATTTTAGTCCCAACAGTTTTTTTGAACCCGCTAGTTAACTTAAACACCAACCCTTGGAATCTCAAGTGGGCTTCCAAGTAACTGAGTTCGTTGGCCTGACATATTACTCAAAGTAAAAACAGAAACGAATACAATAATAATATGTAGGTATGAATTTAACTTGTATAAATTGCATCTGCTCTGATAACCCGTTAAATAAGTAGGTAGTATATATAATAGTAATATAATTAATATTTTTATTTATTATCTTTGTTTTATTAACCACTAAAATGAGTTTAAATACATCTACCGGTTTCGAAAAATACCATTTTCTTCTTCAGGATGTCATAACTAAATAAAACATATATTGTTTCTTTGACAGAATCTATTTTTAAAAAATCTATTTATCTTTAGTACCTAACTCAAATCATTACTTAATACTAATTAATATTAATAGAATGGGACTCGTAGTTAAATTTAACTACGAGTCCCATTCTAAAAATTTTTTCCTAAAAATTATTCGAGTAAATTTGTATTAAGTAATGAGTTGAGTTAGGTACTAAAGATAAATAGATTTTTTTTAAATAGATTCTGTCAAAGAAGCAATATATGTTTTATTTAGTTATGACATCCTGAAGAAGAAAATGGTATTTTTCGAAACCGGTAAATGTATTTAAACTCATTTTAGTGGTTAATAAAACAAAGATAATAAATAAAAATATGAATCTTAACCACAAAGATAACATTGCTGATTTTAAAAGTATATAATTAATAGTATGAAGTAAGAATGTAATGAAAACTTCTTTAGTTATTTTTAAATTATATGAAATGTATGTTATTAATAGTAAAAAGACCTTGATTAGTGGTCCGGTTTATGAATAATCTTAATAATAAAATGTTATGGAAAAGTAAAGTGACAAATATTTATACACAACCAAGATTTACGATAGAAAGGAAATGTATTACAAGACAAACAAAGTTTTATGGAGTAATTCGAGGTTATTATAATCTCGAATAATTTATTTTTAGAATGTACTTCCTGTGTACGCGCGATTTTAAACGGAATTATATGATGAAATTGCGCGTAATATTAATATTTACATGGAGTCAATTTTGAAGTTATTAAAAATGATTATTATTTTTTTTATAAATTCTTGATTATTTATATCATCATACTGTACATGGAATAGATGTTTCTTTTATGAAGATTTAGTAATTTAGGATCAAAGAATTTAGAACACGAGTATATTGACTGTGGCGAAATAATATACATGACAAGAAGTATAAGAAGGTAGGTAGCCGGAATATAACACGCGCGTGTTCCGGGATACCATACTTCAAATATGGTGATCACGAAAAAACTAATCCTAGGTGATTAACTTCGTAACGTTACAATATATATAATCGAATGTTTGAATACGAATTCAAAAAGTGATCTTCCATTGGGTCGAAAACGAAAAGCGTTCGATCAATGCATACTGCCTGTGCTCACGTATGGCTGTAAAACAATGGTTCTCAATAAATGAGATTTCCAAAAATTTAGATCAACGCGAAGAGACATGAAAAGATATACAAGAAAAGATATGTGTGAATAAAAATTGCAACTTTACAACAGAATAGACAAGAATACGATTAATCGATTTAATAGAATACATCAAGTAAATGCGCGTACTCCGTCGCTCGAAAGAAAAACAATTGGTGGAATAAAAAAGCCGACAGTCGCCCAAAAACCTACTGGACTGATAAAATCATCATACGTGATAAACGGTTGATAATGATGATGATGATGGAAAGTTGCTTCATGAGACTCTCTATAATAAGTTTATATTTTTGATCAAAACAATAATTCTAAGGAATCAAGACATAATATTATATTAAGTTTATCATATTTGATATCATATGTATTTGATTGTTCTTCGAAAATTTCTTTCAAATCAAATATTTTTTCTCAGTAACCAAATTTTCACATTAACATAGCTATATTTTTCTCCGTTATAACAATCCTTTGTATTTTTATCGCTTATATAATAACATATAGTATTATATTATTCTATAATTGTTGTAACGTTATTACATTCTTACTTCATGTCTTGATATTTGAAGATACCTTCAACTGGCCGAGTTTCCTGTTCATTCATGTGCTCAAACCGAATCTCTGGAATAATTGTCGTTGTCAAATTAAGGATCTCTGAAGCATTCATGCACGAGCTTGCGTCTAATTGTGCCACACAAGTCACGTGTGTTTCATAAGGATTAAAACTGGATGAATACTATAATATTTTATCTGGCACTAATACTTTGTGTATCTCGTAAAAAGAAATCATTTGGTAAATCTACATATCTATTTATTATTGTCTCTTTCGAAAATGATAGGTATTTTCCGGTGTTATTATTTAGTATATCTCATACAAAGAAATCATTTGATAAATCTACATATCTATGAATAATATAATTTTATTTTTCATTTATTTTTTGTAGACATGGAAATATCAATATAAAAATACTTAATTACACTTCAAACTCCAGTTTACGTTCTGTATTGCCAGTTAAAAAAATACTAAATTAATTCTGTACAGGTCACCAGTCAAAACTGGAAGTGCCATATTGAAGACGGTCAGATAGGCTCCCGTCAGAGTCAGCAGGGGGATCCGCTGGCCTCGGATCAGCGCCGTGGCGATAGAGATAATTCTGATGCTGTGCGCCCATACCTTTACAGCCAAATATATTAGACCCACCGCGGGGGTTCGTAGTCTCCATTCTGCCCAGTGTAATTGTCGCAATTGGATAAAGAGGCCCCCCGCTCGTTCAGAGACAGCCTTGACGTGAGAAAAATAGGAGCTTGCCAGATCCTACCCCAAGTCATCCCGAGGTATTTCATACTATTTTTAAACTCCAAAAATACATCTCACAATCACTCCGTCGTGTCGGGTGCCTAGTAACTCTCTATTTCAATATTATTACCACGGTTTTATGAGACGCAAGAGCCAGCTTGTTCCTACCACACCATTATGTTATCATTTCTAGTGACATTTTAATTCGATACTCAATATCTTGCCGACTCCTGCTAGAAACCAAGAGTAGAACATCATACGCGTAAGCTACATGTTCACATCCAATTGGTAGCGGTAGCAGAAGCAGATCATTAAAAAGTAAGATGCACAAAGTAGGTCCGAGAACGGAGCCCTGAAGACAGCCCGTGTTCATTATTTTTATTTTATTTAACCGAGTTTGGCCGTCCTACCGCTCAAATAGTTTGCCGGTATCCGGAATAGGTACTGGAGGAACTTTAATTAAGTGAGAATCATGTGTCAAGAAATATTATCAAAGGCACTCTAGATGTCCAGGAAAACTCCTAAAATATACGTCTCATTTCGTGCAACCACCCATTCCTGTGCATACTTAATGGCACGCACCGTAGACTTCTCTCTGACAAACCCAAACCGCCGGTCACAGGCAGGCGATAGGAAAACTTCCAGCCTGTTGCGTATCAGCGTCTCAAACACGTTTCCGAAGACAGAAAGGTGCGTGATCGGCATATCTATATATCGGTTTATCTTATTTATAAAGTTTAGTCGTTCTGTGGTAGACCGTTCCGATTTTTTTAAATATTAGAAATATTTATTTTTTATTTTTATTTATTATCTTTGTTTTATTAACCACTAAATTGAGTTTAAATACATTTACTGGTTTCGAAAAATACCATTTTCTTCTTCAGAATATCATAACTAACTAAAACTTATATTGTTTCTTTCACAGAATCTATTTTAAAAGAATAAAAAAAAAAAAAAATTATTCGAGTAAATTTGTATTAAGTAATGATTTGAGTTAGGTTAGTTGAGTTAGGTATGACATCCTGAAGAAGAAAATGGTATTTTTCGAAACCGGTAGATGTATTTAAACTCAATTTAGTGGTTAATAAAACAAAGAAAATAAATAAAAATATTAATCTTAACCACAAATACAATATTGCTAATTTTAAAAGTATATATTTTTTACATTGAAAAATAGGTTTTCGCAAAGCGATCATTATTTGAAGCGGCAACTATAAGCGATTCGCAGTACCTAGCAACAAATAATCGAAATCAGCCATTTACTTTCTGCTATTAATACTATAACGTCACGTATATTATCTGACTCTTTTACGCTTTCGGTTCATTAATCGTATATGAAACTTAAACCAAGATTTGTGCGACAAACCCTCATTATAATTTGAACAATTTTTAATTATTTTTTATCGAATAAGTTATTCGTTCATTATTTGTTCAATATTTCTATAAATTCTTAACAATTGAATAAGATATCAATTATTAAACCTGTTAAGTTGTTCATTATTGTAATTCTCCCTTAGTAATAGAAATAGGAACAACGTTAATGAGTGAGTATTATGTCATTATTTATACCGTAATTTAAATGCAAACGGGTTTATAATTTTTTTCACAATAGCTATTTGAAGGTTTTGCACCTACTTATATTGCGATATTGCATGAGTGATCCTGCCATCTGATGATGTATCTTCATCAATAAAATATATATATGAAGTTAAAAAATATGCATGCTATCGTTAAGAATAATGTTTGGAAAATTTGTAATGTTGTAGATTCATGTAAAAAATTAAAAACATCATAAACAGACATAAAAATAATAACACTGTTTACTTTCACTAATTTATTATTTGTTACAACGTTTTCAGTGCTGACGCAAATGGTAAACCACACAAGAACCGAGGGTCACCACTTCGACAATGATAGCGTATGACATGTTTGTAAAAAAATGAAATAAACTGGATATTTTTAAAAACTTAACAATTAATTGTAACAAAATATCATCAATATTCAAACACCTTATATTACGTTCCTTCTCTTGCGCTTGGTGACCACGCCCTTACACCCACCCAACTCTAATCCCCATCCTCCACTCCTCAACCTTAAATAACACGCAGTCTTGTAGTTTTAAGTTTAGTATTAATAACATTACTGAAGATGCATCAGCATTAAAAACATTATAATAAACAACATATTAGAAAAAGTAAATAGTGTTATTATTTTTAATATGATTTAAAATGGCATTTCACAATAAAATTTCTAAAAATTGTATATACCACTTTGAATATTTAGGTATTTGATTGATTTAATTAAAGCGAGCATTTATAAGTAGGTGCGTGTAAACTCATAGTACACATTTAAAGTATAGATGCTTGGGCTTGAAAACTTGAACATCCCACTTGAAGTTACGTCGAATTCCATTATTTTAAGTACAAGGGTCTTTTGCCTTCAGGTATTTCATTCCACCCGCACCCTTGTTAAGTGCTTCTGGCGTGAATCACGGGGTCGTGTGCATGGCAGATAATTGGTTCCTCTACAGTATCTGACTGACGATGACGCACAAAACAATAATTGCTCTGCCGACTGAACAATAATACAATAAAGGAAAGAAAATGTAATAAATAATGAATATCTAACAAATAAAACACTTTACATTAACCGACGATTTTAATTATGGTGAAAGTTCAAAAATTTAATATATTAATTCAACATAATATTTTGTAATTTAAGAAAATCTTTGTTATATATCATAATCGTTCCGATTTATATAAATGTATTTCTAATCATCCTCAGCCATTATTGAAACATCGTTGGACGAAGGCCTCCCTACAACTTGTCACTCTTTTCGATCCTTCGCAAATCTTTTCCATGTGACTCCCACTGCTCTGATAATCTCTTATCGTTCGACATTTTGGGCGACCTCTGGGTTATTTTTTGTCTTCATTGTTCATGAATATTATTTAACAATCAGTTATCTCTGCGCTTTCAAATATGACCCGTCCATTTGTCATTTACGATTTTAGCAGTGACATTCGGGATAATTTGTATTAAACCAACAAAATATCATGTTGAATTAATGTATTATATTATACAAACCCATCCTGAAGCTTTACTGACAATGGCGGTGGATGCTCGGGTACAAACTTACATTTAACTTAGTATGTCGTCGACTGGCTCTGTTGATCGAACCACGCGTGGAGTACGACGAGAAGGTGAATTGAGAATCCGATACCATACGATGAGTTAATAATCTGACTCCATGCGACGCCGTCGAGTTGAGGATCGGCGCCGCGCGATTCACGGCGTCGGGACGGCGGTGACGATCCAGTGGATCTATTATATCCGCGAGGGTGTTGAGGACTTGGTATGAAATTTCATCCATCTTTTATATATTCAACGTATTATTACTGCGTTTAAATTATTGTCTCTGTATGCCAACGAAGTGACAAATGCTCTGTCAAGGCGTTGCCCAGTGAATGAAATAAGTATATAGATTTGAAATAAAATGTGCTTATTTGGTCTAGTGACCAAACAGTTCCATTAGACCACCAAGTTTGATCTACTTTTCATTGAAAGGCGCTTAGCGAAATGATGCATGTATTACATGTATGTATGCATTTCTATTTAAATTGAAGACTGGGGTGGCTCGCTTAAGATGTTGACGAATGAACGATCTGCGGAGAAATGATCGTCTAGTTTTTGGGACTCGTCCGTCACGATGTATTGGCATCTGCTTATTGGTCAGTTCATTTCGGCCTTATATGGCTGTCAGGTAAATCCTTACACAGCCATGTCTGTGCAAGATCACCATACATACATATTTTATACAAAAGTTGATCTTATCATAATGAAGAGATGTTTACATGCTTTTGTCATGTGAAACGAATGAATGAAGAGAGGATGCTAAGAAAGATATATGACGCAAGTAGCTGATAGTTAAAACGGATACTAAAAGGTGGCCCTATTAAAAGGTTAATAATCGACGAATATGAGAATAATTATATAAATATGGATAAGGTGATAATTGTGTGTCAAAACAAAAAAGTGTTGGCTCTGTGCGTTCTGAATTTTATAAATTCGCAGCACTTCGTTTGGATTAGTTTGAAAACAGAAAAAATTGTTTTCTTCCGCCGCCCATGTGGCTATGGAGTGAGTTATAGGAATCGCGTCCGGAGCGGGTGTACACTTGTTACATAAACAGAATTTAAAGAAGTCCTCATGTGAGTACGGAATTTCTTACACAACTCATCCAAACATGAGAAATTCCAAACATAAATTAATGATTTTCCTGGGATATTTAAAAAGTCCACAACATAACCGTATAAGTTTTTTTTTAACATTATAAACGTTGGCCTGGCTGACATCTCGTGTCATTTTGACTAATCTTACTGCCATATGAAATATAAAAAGTAAAAATGATAACGACATGAATGAGATTTTATTGATCACATTGTAATGAAACTAAGCTAAGCACTTGTGCTATAAATATTTATGTTTACTTGTTAGTCTCCCGAGACAAAAAATAAACATCTTTTCTGACCAATAGGCGATAGTAATTTCACTGAATCATAAAGTGGGCAATCCTTTGTACGAGATGAACATATTTAAGCAAATATCTATAATAAAATTCCTCTGTGAATCACATGCAGAAGAAAATTTAAAGTAAGTTTAAATAATACATAATACTAGCGCCTTACAATAATCAACGTATTAATAATGTAATTCAATATACTGATGCTTTATTACATTTATTTTATTGACAATAATATTTAATATAATACTGAATCTTTAATTTCAATCATTTAAATTCAACTGTGGGTCTTCAAACTCAAGTTTAAATGAGGCCCTATCTTTTGTGAAAAGAAAAGAAAAAAAATTCTGAAGTAATAACTTTACGAGGTTTCAATAAAACCGACAAAGTTTTTTAAGTCCCTAAAATCTGCGGCTAAATTCAGTTCGCATATTGACAACCGATTATTCGAAAACATATTGTTAAGATTGTGATTAATTTATTGATATTTCTTTAATATCATAAAATTTAAATGAGTGATTGATATTCAAAGGGACGTATGTGAAATATATAAGATGTACATACATAACTGATATATAACCTAAAATAACATATTTCCATAAATCCGTTAGTTTTTTTTTAATCTACCTTTAAATCAATAAATTAATCTTTACTTATAATACAGATGAAAACTGATTGAAGAAACATAAGCGAAATCAAAGATGCGAAAAATTTTTGATGATCAAAAAAAAACATTAAAAAAAATATTATATTAGGAGAACACATTATTATTGTGAAGTTGTAATTATTTAGAACATAGGTCTGTGATATTTTGTTAGGAATATTTCCCCGGTTAGGAAGAGATCCAGGTTCGAATCCTGTGGCGCAACAACAATATTTTTTGATAAAATTGTTTTTATATGTATATCTTTTTAATTAATATATTTAATTCATATATAAAATATATTATAATTGATTATGTATACAGAAAATGAGGACGTGTACTATTTAAATCTTAAGAATGTACGATATCTATGTACAGGGTGGATATTATGTTTCAGGCCGATTTTGTTTGCCCGTCATTTTGGTTTTGCAGATATTTGTCAGTTTGCATTTGGTAGTCGTGAATAATAGTTGATTACAATTTATTAGGAAATATTTAACGCCTAAATAATGGGTTGAAGTCAATAAAACATTTTATCTATTTATTATTATTATTTTATGCTGTAACCATTAATGATGATCATTATCGTCACATTTTGGAAAACTTCTCGGTGGCCGAATTGGTTAAAAGAGCATGCATTTGCACGCTGCCATAGCCGATGTCATATTTCATACATAATTGTAATAAACCAAATAATCAAAAAATAAAATAAATAAAATAATTTGGAAATCGTGTTTATTTCCTATTTATTCAAAAATAAGATCGGCCTAGAATATAATAATCACCTGTAGGTGCGTCTTAATAATAACATAATCTGAACACCAATATAATTTTGGATATTTGATAGATTTTCTTTTTTCTGCCTCGGCTTCATATTCAGGGGGGAGGCATCTAGCCCTAACCGGTTCTTTTTTTAAATATTAACAAGTCTAATGATTATTAAATGAAAGAATAATGCCATTATATATATATAATAAAGTTTATTAAAAGTGGTAAATGAGCATTTTACGTGAATACTTATAAATAAGACAATTCAAAATTAATTACATTGAGATTAACATTAATTATGTGTCCATCATGCCAGCATAAAGTTATTTACTAAATTGTTTATGTTGATGCATGTCTGATTTAGATTATGCAGGTCCCCTCACGTAAGGGATTACCTCTCAGGAGACGCCTTCCACGTGTAGATGATGGTCCTGGATCCTGGACGTGAAGTGTGGCCAGCTGCTGGTGAGGTGTGGTGCCAGCGTAGGGTGATGGAGTTCAGGCTTGTAGTAGATTGACCACCAGACGATGCCCAATTATCCAGACAAACCGAGACTCTAGACGCGATGTTCTTATGCAATATTTTAGTGCCGTGAACCCAATTGTATATGATAGCGACAGTCTGTTTTCGCTACACCAAATTATGTTGATCAAACTTTTTATAGATCCACCAGGGTCCCCCTTTTGATACTTTCACATCAACGATTAAACGCAAAAAACATCATAGTCTAAGCTAAAACTTGAGATGCACAGTTTAAATTTTCCCCGGAATCATAATTTATAAAGCGCTTGCTTAATATTTCAGAGACGATATTGATTTTATTTTCTAGTTGAAAATTAGATCCCGTATTTGTGGAGCGAGTTCTCCCTGCCGAAACTTGGTGTAGACTGGCCCGTATAAAGAGATACATCCCCTATTGTGCATTTGCCAACCTGACATTGGTCACGTACGACAGTTTTCATTCCTTATCGCTGTACCCACGGTGCGTCGGTGCACCTACGTCTAACAATACCTAGTTTTATTACTCCCGTCCCTTACTTTGACTAAATGTTTATGTATTCTTGAACACCAAAATATTATTTTGGGTAATTTCGCATTCTTATATATTAATCCATTTCTTTCTTCTTTATAATATTCTATACATATTGGAATTTCAAATTATCATCTACCATTTTGGTTATTTTCATTAAATTATTAGAAACTGTTTAACAGATATGTGCATTTTCTGGTATGATGAGATCATAAAAAAACAAAGTTAGATTTCAGTTTTACAAGTTGTTATTATTTATATAGCACTTGTATTAATTGTTGATTTGAATACAAATACGTAATAAATTATAATATCTGCCCAAAATCAGGAATCGGTATATTTTATGACTTTAAATTATATAGCATCATTTTTATCTCATTAGCGAGGAACCAAACTCCGACGAAGAAATCGAAGTAATTTTCGTAACTTTGAAGCTTAAAATCTTGTTTGATGTAATGTCAGAAATCTTGTTCTTCCCAGGGATATATAGCGAATACTTTATCTCATATATAGATACTTCATGTGAATCGTGGTGGATACCGTTTATTTTAAAGCTTTGAAATTTCGCCACGTAAGCAATACTCAACAGTTATGGTGACTGTACAGGTAGATGCGCAAACCGTTCAATATATATTTGTTAGAAGTATACCCTGAGGAGTCTCCCTAGGTAATAATCCGTGTTCGTATCCCCTAAATAAATCCCTGTCCAATTCTTACATATACGATAATAATATCTGCTTCAAATATTCTATAGCTTCACATCACCATTTAACGAATAGAAAATCCATATTAATATTACCACCACAAAAAAAAAACATTTTAATTTACATGATCTATAGTTATTACGAGACCCGTTTTTTAAGTAAGTACCGGATTTTTTTAAAAGAAACATACCATAATTTTTACAACACTTTACTTTCTTCGGACGCTGCATACCTTAAACTATCTCTCAACATAGTAGCCACTAGTGGCGTGCAGTAAGTATAGATTTAGGTTATGCTGTTACCAATAATATTATACAATCGTATATATTATATGTACTTTCGTTTAACCAACGTCTTTGGAAAAAATAAATCCGTCATTATTTATAATTTTATAATACTATTAATAGTATTTTTAAAGTTTAAGTTTTATCGTAAAATAATACTTTCTTATCCATATAAAAAGTGTATGGACGATTTTAAAAACATTTTTTATGATTGAACATAATTAATGGATTTTTTGAAAATCCTTAACATAATAACTATAGGAAATAATGATTTTTGTTAAAAGTTAACTTAGGAAATAGTTCTACCAATTGTTTTTTGTTTGTCTCAAATCAAAAACCAATCCATGCACCAAATTTAAAGAATGATCATGAAATCAACAGGTTAAAAACAGTAAGATAGTAAAATTCACAAATTAGTAAAAGAGGAAGTAGACACTTCAATGATTTGCACGCAGTTATAACCCTTTCTAATCTCATTCTGTTAAAAACAGCATAGGTAACGACTCCATATAAAACGGATCAACCAAAAGGAATTTTCAATTCAGTAAATAGCAATTTATATGACTTGAGTAATTCACTAGATTAAAAATAGAACTGAGTAATGTAAATAGCACGATGTGGTGAATAAAAAAGAGCACCATGAATACAGGGGTGAGAATTCGTGAGTTTTTAGAACTAAGCAATTGAAGTCTCTATTGGTACACAGAATTTGACTGTTATCCAAATTATCAAAAAAAGACTAAAAACGTAGACCTTTACGTTCGTGTAATGTTTATCTTTGAATATTTCTAAACCATGTACCAGTTATCAAATGTTTATATTTCCATTATTATGGAAACAATATTAGTTCTAAAACAATTAAATCTGAGTATGATTATCAAAAAGTTATATATATATATTGTATATTCCTATGTGATATTACTGTGGACTTAGTTACTATTTAATTTTAACCAAACTTTTATGAAGAATCAACACATAATAAATATATTACAAATTCGTTTATTGACCTAGAAAATAAAACTAATATTTTAATAATTTGAAATTAAGTTTAATTAATTTTTCAACTTTGATCTCGCATTCGGTTTTTATGCTTTAAATATGTATATATATATATTTGTCCTAAGACGTGATAGTTAAGACCTGTGTCCAGAGAAAAGACACGATGAAACAATCTCTGAGATTTAGTAGAGATACATCTCAATTCCACGTACATGTGTTAAAATTTGGATCTGGAGATAAACTCAGATATCAGCTTGAGATTGGTAAAAAGAGACAAATACTCAAACCTGTGAACACGATGTTCAATCTGGCAGTGAAATTTGACACATGTACACAAACGTTACTTAAGACCATGATAGATCTTACTTATAACTATTTATTTCGAAATGTTAATATAAGTCATTAAATAATAACATTAAAATATGGTGTTAAATTACAAATATTTATTCATTTTTAACTGCTGCTGGGGAAGTCAAATCACTCCGCTGACGAACAATAATGACATTCGAGATTTAACGTACGTAACGAGCGTGAAGTAAGATAGGAAACGGAAAATCTTAGAGACATGTTGTGTAACAAAATCCGTATCTCGAAGATTGTCTCGAGTCAAACTCTCTTAAATATATAAATTGTGGACATTAGATTTCATCAGGCAAACTGTTGGTCAAACAACACCTTGCACTTAATTTTTTTCACTTTTCAATCACCTTATTTTACTGGTCCGCATCCAATATTGAATAGGTTACCCCTTTATTGATTTCTTCTACCTTACTCTATCTCTTGCATTTTGCTTTCAATTTTGAAGAACATTTTTTTTAACATTATCTGACCATTGAGTCCTAGAACGCGATGTTATATCTAAAGATGTCAATCTCTAACCAGTTAACCGATTAAAAACAATCGGTTTTTGGTTATTTTAAAATTGTCCAAACAATCGGTTAACTGGTTTTATTTACCAGTTTGGAAGCCCTAATCAGCACGATCGGATTTACGGTGTTCCTGTTCCAGAAACCTGTTTGACAATTATAGTAACTCAATCAAGGTTGTCAAAACATTAACACTACATTTAAAGTAGTGGTATGGTCATCAAAACATTCTGGTTTATTCTGTAACTGCTGTAACGAATGAAATTTCTTGAAATAAATCTGTGGCTGGGTTTAGATGTCTGATTCATAAATCTAACACACGTCGCTAGAAATATTTGTTTCATCCCTCATGGGCATAGTTATCTGAAAGTTGTCTGTTAGTCTTAATAATGGAGTTTCCGGTGCTTCCAAGTTTGATTTCCGCACCTGGTAGCCATGGTAATCCAATTTTTATTTCGTGTGGCGCTAAAGTATTTGTCAAAACAAAAATTGTAGCTAATGTACTGAAATATATTTTTTTATTAATCTGATGTAAAATCTAATATTTTTGATCAAAGTACAATAATACAATACAAATATTTTTTTTCATGCTACACTTCTCTTGAAGGCATTTGCTTGTGTAGAAAAGTGGAATGTATATTAATAAAATAAAAATTATTGTTTACAATAACTCGCATATAATAAATTAAAATTAGCGAAACAAAAATATTATAATTTTGGTGTGACATGTTTATTTTTAAAGTGTTTTTTTAATAGCGTGTATTAGTATTTTATTATTAATTTTCCTAATGTTTTCGAGTAAGATGTTAAATATATTTTTCCCTAGTGTAAATATATTATGGAATAATAAAATGAATTTGTTAAAATTTTTTAATTCTCTATACGTTTTTATTAAACTTAATGCAGACTACTGTCACTACAAGGTATTAGATAACATGTCAATTTAAAATACAAAATCATTTACAAAAATCTGTTTTGTTTCAATTACGCTATCAAGCGGACAGTTGGTTAAATTATACTATCAGCCAAGGGGGCGTTGTAAGATAAAAAATATAAAAATAATAGTGTTTGATAAATCAATTATTAATACACAGATATAAATTAAATTTATTTTGAAATATTTATTATCTTTGCTCTTGATTAAAATTTCAAAATAAATATAATTTATATCTGTGTATTAATAATAGATTCATCAAACACTATTATTTTTATATTATCTTCAAGGATAAGAGCCTTGATGCAATATATCTATTGGTTGAAAAATGAAGTCGTGGTTTCTTTGTGAACTGAGTCTGGTGAAGAGCGAGCTCGGTGCCATTTTCCCATTAATATTTTTCTACATATCTATACTGAAAACGAGAAAATGGTTTTACATTTTAAAAAATGGTTAGCTTATTAAAAAGAGAATTAAATCTAATACTTTTATAAAACATGTCAAAATGAAAACTGATACAAAAATATTCCTGAAACAATAAAAATAGCAATTTTAACAATTTATATCTGTCAAAAAAAATGTTTTTCTGATATTTCGCACTACCGCTAAATTATATATTAGTGAATTTATTCATTTAAAATATAATTTTTAATCGATTACAGAAGAAAATTTATACTTCATCGTTACTTTCACTTCACGTCCACCTTATCACTATTGAAATCAAAATATTACGTACGATGGAAACCAAAATTATTAATATTATTTTTCGGGTCAGTGCTGCAGCAGCGGTGTCTTCAAAAACCATTATTTTAATTCTTATATGTAGCGCGCAACCCAAGTTCAAGAAGAACAGAAAAATTAAGATTGCTATAAAAAAACAAAACAGAATTCATTTATTAGTACACATAATTAGGTAATACTACGTATGAGCAAAATTAAATTAATTAACAAAAAACAATTGGTAATACCAATTTTATCTGAGTAAACTCTTATTACCAAGTACCGCTCTCTCTCTCTCTGTCGATGTATTCGTGACTGATTATCGTAGTTCTTAAGTTCGCGCTGTTAAAGCTGCAGACTAATCAGCTGCACTCTTTGCGATCGCCAAGTTTAATGCGACGTATAGCGAGGCTCTGGTCGTATTTCGAACTCGGTTTATCTATCTTGTGGACATTGACTTTATGCCCTTTGTTCTTGTACACTTACAGTGATTTTTCCGAGCTGTCTGCATATTTTCTAACAACTTATCCAGAGTACGGAAGAATTATTTTCCTTTTTCATATTTCGTTGTGTTGTGAAAACGCTTTCTTCAGTATGCCGTCAATAGACAGAAAAAATATTAAATATCATAGTTAGGCAATAAATACCTGAGGAGCATAATAATTTTTTAATCACTCTGGTAATAACTTTTAATAACTTCGGACACGTTATGGCCCGTATTCACGAATTAAATATTTTATGAGATTTCCATTTCATCACAATTTCTAAGATAGGGATGACTCTCATGAGATTATTTGGAAACAACTCCCGTCTTTCGTAATAACCAAGTCGCAGAAATTGGAGCACCGTCATGTCTTATTTTATGCCAAAAATCAAATGTTAGTCCATTGACCGCTTATTCGCCCATTGGGTGAATTTGAATCTGACATATTGTCGATCTAGTAAGATTCTCACCTAGTAAAGCAAAGTAAATCGTAAAGATAGTCCTATTTTTAGAGCATGTACCTATAGCTTAGTTAAATAATATTAATGTAACATGTATTGAATTTATATATATTATGTATATTTGCTTTATTTGTCTAACTTTCGGAATAAATTGTTAAAGTTATCTGTGACGTTTGTGTGCACGTATCGATACTCTTTATCAAATCGAAAGCCGCGCACGTGTCCTATGGTTCTACCGATCTCAAGCGGTGATCACTGATCCAGATCAAAAACTCAACAAGTGTATACGACATTGAAATTTTTTCCAACTTAATCTCGAAGCATATCTCATTATGTCTCATTCTATGGACATGGGCTATAATAACACAAGCTATGTGGAACCGCTTATACAGATTCTTTAATAATAGTCCTTATTCTAGAAATTTCTGAACAACTGCATCATATTTCGTTAAAATATTAAATGAATACTTAAATTTAAAATTCAAACCCTGCAAATTTACTTCAGAAATGTGTTTGCTTAAAAAAAACGTTCCAAGTACGTATAATTTGAGTGAAACCTTAATATTTTTCTCATTAATTTAATTATAAATTCTCATATAAAATGTAAATATGAATTAATTTTTCCTATATTTTTTCACTTTATTCTTGTTGAGTTTAGAAACTAACGCATCATATATACTTCAACCACCGCAACCACCTGGTACAACCTGGCACAAGAGTAGGAAGAGACACCGGAAAATGTGGATGACGTACCTAATGTCTCCATGAATGAGTTATAGCCGTGTGAAATTTTTATATAGGCACCTACAAAATGTTTAACTTCAAAACATTATTTTATTTGGGTGAATAAACTCAAGATCAAAATAGTCCATCGCCATAAAAAATAGGTTATAATAATACGCTTATTTTTTTTACATTCACAACATAATAGTGAAGGTCATACATTTTAAAGGGGCCTTTTTTTATCTTATAATTTAATATGTATAAAAAACTAAGCGTGGCAAACATTTTACGACCCATCTTGAAAATGTTACGATCGGAATCCTTGACATGAGACCGGAGAATTTTCGTATGCTCTCAGCACAATTATCGAGAATGTAATAACTTTAAGCAAAGTGCTCCCTAGTGCAGTGTCATTTGATTACTGCAGTCAGCATCACCCAGCCGCTCACGAGTATACCTTGAAATTAAATTGTGAATATATATATATACCTGCATGACGCGTGTGCGGGTTGAAATGTTACAAATAAAAATAATCACGGGTGCATTCCCCAAAAGTAATTTTTTCATCACATCACACATGCTGCAAATTCACTGTGTATTTAAAATGAAAAAAGTACACATAAGGATGTTTTATATCGTTTTAGTATTAAAACTAGAGTACTTACTGTAATTCAATAAAACAAAATAAAGATTTTTTTATAAAATTCCGTACATTAAAGCTATTTCTAATAATGTGATATTATTTATTTATTAGACTTTATTGATATACATGTTTTCGTTGTAACAGAGGTGAATATATTATAAAATAACATGATAAACATAATATATAATAATATTGCTATTGAGTATATACTCATAGTTTATTGTGTGGGATGGAGTAGACTCCACTTCTGATATATACAGCATTGTTCTGGCTACTTTGCTAGACTGCCATCTGTATTAAAGTAACTAGTTTTTTTTGTCTGTTGTGGTATTATTTAATTCAAGAAATATGATTCAACAGGAATAAAAAAAAAATATATATATATATATAGTGAGAGTGTTATAAATCTAGTGAATTATTATTGTAGGTATTGTATTATGATTATGTTGGAATGTTGGACAGCGATACTTCTGATTGATCTCTACTCATACCGATATTAGATCCACATTTATGTAATCTTATTGGAAGTGAACATACATTCATCGTTATTTTCATTTTATAATCCTTAAATAATGTTGTAAGATTATTATACTTTGTTGCATAAAATGACGTTGTAAAATTATTTATCGAAAATAGTTATAAAAAAAAATAGAACGCCAGGACCCGAGCTTCACGCCACTGGTCTAGATTTAATCGGTGCTTTCATATTTTTAGGTTCTAGCTGGGTAAATGTCCATGGGCCGTTATGTGAGAGCTACTTTTATCTACACGGGAGGATAAATACACAATGACAACAATTTTTATTCACATTGTAAGCTATAATTACAATAATTTTTACAACTACTCACGTTTCTCGCACTAGACATCTGTGTCTTGAGACACTATTTCTTCTAACTTATTGATCCAAGTTGACGAAAGCCAGCAAGGATCAGCTCATCAAACTCGGAACTGCCATCCAGAATTCTTTCAACACCGCCATTCTATAAATTACCGGCACCAGATTTAGCCAAAGTCATGGACGTCCAGCATCTCGTACAGGCCCTTCCGAGACTTGCCTTCCTGTTTTCCGTCTTCCTCTCCGCATATTGGCCAGCACACTCCTCTCAGAGCTAGTTTCAATCCGTTCCCACCAAAAAAGTGACTGCTCGTCATATTATTTTTCCATAGATCATTTGCAGAGCATTAGGTTCCCCAGTGACCCCCACACATAGCGTGATATTTCTCCTCTTTTTGTTTTGGTAGGCTCACACATAGGGACGTATGCATCCAAACATTTTAATATAAACATTTAATACAAACATTTTAATATAATTTTATTAAATACAAAAACTTGCGACTTTTTTCATATGAGAAGCAACTAAATAAAATGTGTAATTAAAAATGTATCTTCATCTAACTATTATTCTCATATATCTTCAATGTTCATAAATAAATATAAAAACGTGGTTAAACGCTGTACCTATAAAAACAATATATTGTTAATCAAATCTCCAGTTGAAAAATTTTCATATCAGAAACATTAATAACCTAAATATTGTGGTTAAGTATCCATGATATTTAAGTTATTTAAATATCACTTAAAAATAAAATAAATTGTTTTTTCTTTTTCTATTATGTGATATTATTAAGAAAACATACATAGTTTATTACATACAGTAGTATATATATACTAATAATAGTATGTCCTATCTGAAAAAATATTTATTATTTGACGCTTCATTTGCTTTGAACTAATGATTCATTTTATAATTAGTTTTATTCATATCCTAAGGGTCTATTTAGTACCTATGTATGCAAATTTTCAGTTCTGAACTTATCTTTGTTCTGAAATTATTAATATTCATACATACACATATATTGTTCTGTTAATACAATAGTACAAATCTAGATACATGTCTAGAATGTTATTTTAACGTGTTGATTGGACTAAATTTCCCCGTCACAATGCTAAATTTTGATAGATGCACAACTATTATAAAAAATTAAGCATTTATTAATACTATTTTACTTATGGCTAATCAAAATCTGCTAAAAACGCAAATAATACAGTTTATATTCAGCAGTTTTTATTCTTATCTCTCACAGGTCAAATTTGCAAAATATTTATTTTAGGTAATTTTAAAACTGTATTACTACTGTTTCCAAGTATTGCCTTGCCATATTCCGTTCTCTCCGCTTAGTGATAGCATCTTTCTTTTTTAGCCCGTTACCAATTTCACGCAAAAAAATATACGTAAATACCTATGTAAAAAAGCGTAATTTTAATAATATTTTGTTGTGCTCAGTGAGCCATACCGTTGTTTTATACAATTTTAAACAACACGTTTTTAATAAATATAGAAAGTCTTCGTCATATTACACATTTCTGTAACATCCTCACTATGTTTTAGAGCATTCATAATTTAGTCAGAATTTTACACCTTCTGACTATTATTTGTTTTGATCTTTAGAATTGTTTTGATCGATAAAACTCTTCTCATGGTCATTTTAATTTTCACAACTAAACTTTGTACTGTGAAAATTAAAATAATCATGTTAAACCACAAAATAACCGCCACGTCAATTAATAGTTCAACAATTAAATAAAATCAGCTCCCAAAAAGATGTGAGAAGGTCATCGATTAAAATGGCGCTTTTACAGTTGAAAAAATTTATTTATAATTTTACAAAAAATATATATTAAAAACACCAAAAACCGGACGAATATAAATATGTTGCAAACCAATATTAATACAATCATCAATAATAATATTACGCATCCTCATCTACATCTGTGACTTTCTGGATGTGGCTTCAGTAATGTCATTATGGATGTATAGTGTTTGATTAAACAGCCAAGTCTGTGAGACACGAGCATGGCAAAAACGAACGTGTTTTTAATACCTCTAAGTTAAGATTACTTAAACGTTTTCTCCTTTATATATTCAATAACATTACTTAAATATATATTCAATTTGACATCAAGTGTACATTGTCTGTATTACGAGTATGAAAAAACAAACATGACATCTGTCATTTTTTCTTATCAATACTGTCTATGGTATACCATAGAATTAAGCACTTGGCGAAATATTAAAACAACGATTTTTGGTTATGTTTTTCATCCGACTCCAAATAGCATTTTTGTGTCTATCCGCGAACAAAACTGGAATAATTTAAAATAATTAATTATAAATGAATAATTGAATTAATTAATTTTAATTTTAAATGAATAATTGGGAGCGGCCACTAACCGCCCGCAGGGCTTAGCAGCAAGCAATCAGCGACAGCCGATTACAGAATAGCGTTTTATGTTTCAAGTGTATAATAATTAGTTAGTAAAAAATAAAAAAACTTATTTTGGGTAACACATACCACTACAGATCATTTAAACTCACAAGTGGCAGGCAGACTCGTATTTTTTTTTAATAAATGCATTTGTATTTAAATAAACAAAAATTGTTATTCCTCGCTAAACTCCTAGAACTGTACCACTAACTCGGGATGAATTTAATGAGGGAAGTTAATGTAAACATGGAACTGTGTGTACACATCTGGATAATTTTTATGAAAATCACCAGTACGAAAAATTATCTCGTATTACCAATAGAGTAAATCATACATTCTCAAACATGGATCGTTTATTACTTGGGCACTTTCATTCTGTTCATTCTCAAAAGTAATGTATTCTATCTCCATTTAAAATATAAATTTCCAAAGAAATTTTTCAATAGCTGTTTTGACTCACTTTTTAAAATTGAAAACGGAGATTTATTCATTGATTTATATTTCATAATAAAACGCTTATAATAATACTATTCCACAATTTGAAGAGGAGAGTGGATAGAAATGGATTACTATTAGTAGTCTTACGTGATAAATAATAATTTCACATTATTACATCGTATTTTAAATTATACCCATTTGAAAAATGTATTGCTTACTGTGTTTCTTAAATTTGTATCGAAAATTAAGATGGAACTTTATGCAACCAGAGGTCCCTACCTTGGCTTTGCCGGAGATTCAAATTTAGTTATAATTAAAAATACGGGTATAAGTAAATATATAAACGATATTAACAAAATTTGGTCCAAGCAATGGAGATGTGTAGATGTGAGACCGTAAAAGTGGTCCAGAAAACAGGAGATATCTTATATTTTTCTCAGAATACTGTAAATCATCAGATTAGAGTATATCTGAAAATTTGGATTATGTTCAATATAATAAATATTTATATCGGCGGGAGAAAATGAAGTGACTAGAGGGAGAGGGAAAGATGCCTATTTTTGTGGAGAGTCCGAAGTATTCAAAATTTACAATGGATAGCTTTTAATGTAATACAAATTTATTCCCGGAAGTTATTTGTTTGTTGGACCTATGTTTTGCGCAAGGTTCTAAGTATCGGTACAAAACTCAGTTTAAATCGTTCAAAATGTCTATGATAACAAATAAATCGACATTTAAATTTATATTTCATATAAATATAATACTAACCAAAACTTGGTTCGATAATAACATTTATATTTTTGATATTCCTAACTACATGCAAATACTTTTCACAATAAATGAGATGGTATACTAATATACGTAAAATATGATATTAAAATTGAAATAAAAAGTAATCCGATTTCAGACTGCAATAGCATTACAGTTATATTTCAACACCATGGCTTACTTTTTTCTATACTTGCAGTATACAGGTCATGGGGGCTTAAAATAGATGCATTTAAAAAGGTCTAGGTCAATTTTTGAATAAAAATAAAAATATTCGTGACCAAATTTTTTTGGTAACGTTAATATCAATATTGCCGAAAATAATCACGAAACTCAAGTAGAAAAATATAAAATAAACTTAACTATGTACGGTTTCTTCTCGTGCTTAGTACGTATACGAGAATCGAAAAAAATTACAAAACACGTTTAGACCATATATGATGTAAACTAGACAATAATCTACATTTGAAACCGTATATACTGGATACAAAAATTATTGATCATTTCCCTGTAGGTCTATTAATAGATGTTTAAACTTAAAAAAAAACAATAAACCTTATTCAAATCAAAAATACATTTACAAAAATAAACTCCGAAAAGTTAATTCATGCTATAAACAAAATAAAATGGAATGATCTTTACTTTTTCGTTAATGCTAATTATGCTGCAAATTATTTTATAGAGGCGATCTATAAACACATTCAAAAGTTTTCAACTACAATGATTAGAAAAAAATAATACCTGTTAATTATCATATTGTATTATTATAGATGTATATATATATATTTTTTTTGTTGTAAATAAATTCTTAAATCTAGTACATATTGATCTTGTATTATATAAATGTTGATAGCCACCCCTATAATTCAAGATCTTTCTTATTTGGGGTGCATAACTCTACTATTGTTTTTATTTATTGTCGAATGTATATAAATATATAAATAAATGTAGTAGGATGCATATTATAAAATATTAATCTAACTTGGTGTGATTTACCAGCAACACGTTGTTTAATCCGTTTATTTAGTTCCTACAATATTAAGAATATTTTCCATTCTTTTTTGCTATGAAACGCTTAATCTTACATTAATTTGGGCGGAGGGTTAGATTACTTCAAATTTAATTAATAAATTTAAATTGGAAGGCGCGGGAGAATAAATATTGAACGCTATTTACTCATACAGATATTAAACTCGCACAGCTATACTGATATTACTAATTTGGTTATTCTTTCAAATTGTATGAAAAGAAAAGCTATAGATGTAATTTTTTTATATTTTGGCTATTCTAATCCTAAAAAAATACTATGTAAATTCATATATTTATTTTCTATTAACACGAAACAAAAATAGCTTTACACGAAAATATTTTTCCATCAACATATTGATTCTTTGTGCACCAAAGACAATTGAAAATTGTTTTTGTTATGCGG
Organism: Eubasilissa splendida; assembly: GCA_031772225.1. Taxonomy (NCBI): domain Eukaryota; kingdom Metazoa; phylum Arthropoda; class Insecta; order Trichoptera; family Phryganeidae; genus Eubasilissa; species Eubasilissa splendida. The sequence continues at coordinate 21,809,312 of CM062851.1, read as the reverse complement.
GATTTTTCAAACAGACGGATTCAATGCCAATTCATGAGTCAAATATATACGACTAGGCTGAACCACCATTTAGTAAAATGTTCGGGTGTGTTTCAACTCTTGTAATATGTTCAGTATCATTAGATGAATTCTTCGCACTTGATGAATATGTGTGTACGGCGCCGATGTTGACAATGATATTTTGGATATCGTACCGATTTTAAAGAGGATCCCACTGGTGAAGATAATGATGATGATAGAGACAACGATATCGATTTTTCAGATTCCGTTCCCACTACATCAGAAATACGAAAATTTTTCATAAGTATTGTTAGAATGCGAAATTACCCAAAACAATATTTTGTTCAAGGATACAAAAGTACTTAGTCGAAGTAAAGGACGGACGGTAATAAAAACTCGGTATTGTTAGACGCAGATGTACGGACGCAGCGAGGGTAGAGCAATAAAGAAATGCGGCGAACGTGACTAAAGTAACGTAGGCAAATGCACCTTAAGGGGTGCATCACCATAGGCGAGCGGTCCGGACAGAACCTCAGCCGCGAGAACTGGCTCCACAAAAGACGAGATTTTATTTTCAATTAGAAAATGAAATCTATATCGTCTCTGAAATATCAAGCAAGCGCTTTATAGATTGTAATTCCGGGGAAAATTTAAACTATGCATCTCGAGTTTAAGCTTAGACTGTGATGTACTCTGCGTTTAATCGTTGATGTGAAAGTATCAAAAAGGGTCCCGCTGGATCTATAAAAAGTTGATAAATATAATTGGTTTAGCGAGAACATACTGTCGCTATAGCATAATAATATCGCGTCCAAAGTCTCGGTTTGCCTGGATAATTGGGCATCGTCTTGTTATCAACTACAAGCCTGAACTCCGTCACCCCACGCTGGCACCATAAGGAGCTGACCACACTTCACGTCCAGGATTCAGAACCATCCTAAGAAGTAATCTCTTACGTGAGGGACCTGAATAATCTATATCAGACAAGCGTCAACATAGACAATTTGGCAGAGAAATTAATGCTGACATGATGAACACAAATATTGCGTGTTTTTTTTTTTGATAAATTCCTTCGATAGGAATGTGAATTATATTGAGCAGTGTACTTCAATATGCATAGACTATAAATAAATGAGTATAAACTTGAATATTAACTCATTGCGACATCAAAAACATTGGTGAGTTTTTTCCTACATCTTTTAACACGAAATTCTTTTAACATGAAAAAATATTTCGGTTTTCATGGTCTTGTGATTCGACGATTTCGACTGTACTTTAAAATAGTCTCAACATAAAATACACCACTTACGTACTGCTTTCGGTTCCGACAATAAACGGTATTTTTACGATCATGATCAAGAGATCTCGTAACCATGTATTTATATATATACATATATGAGATACGATGGTTTTTGCGGACCCAATAACTTCTGTAGTTCTTTAAATTTTTGATAAAATTTCGATAAAAACTTTCTGAAAACTTGATAGCTCAACTATGTTTGTTAACCACCATGATCCCCCATGTCGTTAAAAAATCGTAACTCTTTAATATTTAACCTAGAGAAAATAAAGACGCACATACAAAATTTACCTAATTATTGAGGCCAGTGCTAAAAGAGATCTTTTGTCACGTGTAACATAAATGTTCACGTATCTTAGAGTATTAAAATATAAAGAAACGAAATATTTTTAAAAACCACTTGAAAAATTATTTCAAAATTGTCATTTTTTCATCTCTACGGTTTTCTGATAATTCAGCTATGATGTATTAATGATATTGACATCGGTTTGAATTTTTTAAATACTATTATTTTTACATTATCAGTGTTTTGTATACTTTCTACTTTAGGCATGTTCTGCCCCTGACAACGTTGGATAATTCGCAGATAAAATATTTTCATCATTTTTTATAACACCGAATAATTGAATTTATCCGACATCGATACCGGGTGTACTGAACAATCAATCAGCTAAATTATACCGCAAATGTTGTCGCAGAGCAAACTATACGGGCGTTTATTTTAGATTATGTGTAATAAGCGTGGAAACAATCATCTTTAGTGACAATTCACCACGCGAAATGGGACACCATCGACGACGTATAACAATCATTTTAATTGCTAAAAAGTATATAATGCCTGCGTCATATTTATCTGAACACAATGTTTCCCAAAATTTCATGAAAAATTAATTAAAAATATATATTACTAATGTTTTATATCAATATTATATAATGTCTCTCTCTCTTAGATGACATGCTCATAACGAGCTTTTTACCACCTATTGAAATACATCCTTCCCATCTATTCAGGACCCACTTCATTATGTATACCCTATAGATATTGAAGACATCTGGAGATAGTACACAGCTTTACCGAACCCTTTTGTACAATGAAGGGTTGCGATCACACTTTTAATAATGGTATGCGAATAAAGACATCTAGTACTTTTTCAGTTGACTACATATTGTAAAAGTATTGTTCTCTGGATGTTACATTTTTCAAAAATAAAGTAATCAATTAATCTTTGCATATCTAAATTGATACGTATTTTCAGAGCATTCAATTTATTTCTTCTTTAGCGGCATCATGGGTCTTGAAGGACCATGACCGTAATCACTATAGAGCGCCATTCGTTCCTTGATATCTCCATTATAGTCCAATCTACTGGGCACTCACCGACCTCTTGCAAGTCTTATTATTTAATCATCTTCTGACCTCCATCCACCCACTTTCGCCTTGGTCTTGATCCCGTTAGTTTGTCTTCGAGAATTTTGTGGATATTTAGGAACTCATCTACTCTCGCTACATTTCTCGCCCACTACAGTCTACATGCTTTCAACTTCCTCTGTATATCTAGAGCGAAATACCGCTTCCAAATTCTTTAAATTTTTCTATTCTTAGGGTAGGTTATCAAGTACTGAGCCGTTAATCTTGCATAAGATTTTATTTTCAAATACTTATTATCTGCTTTCTTGCGCTAAACTGAGAGACCAAAATTCACATCCGTATAGAACGATTGGTTGTATCAATGCTGTATAAAGATTATTTTTAAGTTATGTGTACAGGAAAACAAAAACTGTTTTTTAGGGCAGTTCACTCTTGTAACTTGAGCTGACCATGTCTATAACGGTGCAGAGTCCAATCCAAGGTCCTTAGTAAAAGTAAGGTCAAAGCAAGGTAGAGAGAAATGAAACTTCAGTGTGTATACTTAGAGAGCGCGGCGACGAGAATGAGCTCTCTCGGCTGCCATCACACTATTTATTACCCATGAGACGGACCCGGCTGTCAAAGGCCCCCCGTCTCACGCCGGACCAATGCGAGCGAGCTTACAGCCCTAACCCTGCCCCCATGTGATCCGACTTGTCGGCCACCTGGTGGCAAAAGGGAGAAAATGATGCCCAGTCGGGCGTCGTTGCGCTCGGGTCGGCAGTTTCTATTTGCGCTTACATTTAATTTAATTTCAAATAAAATCTTTTAGGTTATCGCGGGTGTTTTATTCGAATTTATCACTAATGCCTGCGATTTATAAATTTAATATAAAAGGTATAGACATTACACGAAATACAATCTGTTCAAATGGCATTTTAGCATATACTTAGCGTCCATCTATAGAGGATCACCTCACATTATATTCACAATCACTGGTTTCTCGCGTCCGTGAAAACCTCGGGATTCATTATCGTTTGGGTGGTTCCAAAAAGGGCCCTTTTCAGGTGTGCATACCGACATAGCTCTTGCAAACAAGATCCTGTTCGGCACATTATATGACAATATACTTAACGACAGCAATTCTTGTAAAGCAAAGTAAGCGATTCCTAATTTTTACTGCTATTTATTTATTGTTTTATATCATTATTCCTTGTCACATTTATTTAAACTATTTAACTAATTCAAAAACTCGGCCTCTTATAATGAGTGGCACCGTTGCGTACAAAAATAAATTAAAAGGTAAGTATGTACTAATATAATTTTTCTCCTCTCATTATTGATGGATTTTTGCCTAGTTATATAATAATATCTTACATTTATTTCTCTTTTTTTCGGTGTGTTGAACATGATGATACATGAAAATCACGTGATGTTTTTCTAAATTTAGGTTATATTTTGTGAATTGGTCGTAGCGACTCCTCTCAGCTCTGGTTCGGGCTCTGGTCACTTCTTGAACAAATCAGAACATCCTGTCAGTAATGGAACTCTTGATCTTCGTTCTTAATAATAATAATATTGTAAATATAAATTAAATATATTAATTATAAAGATATACATATAAAATCAATTTTATCGAAAAATATTGTTGTTGCGCTATCGGGATTCGAACCTGGATCTCTTCCCTAACCGGGGGAGGTGCTTTATCCAACTAAGCTACAGCGGCATTATTTTTAGCGACAATTTTTCGACCCCATATGTTACCTTTTTGAAATCAATACATTTAATCGTTCCATCATTTGACAGAGATGTGTTCTCCTAAAAAAAAAAATAATAATAATATTGGATAATTTGTCTCTTTACATCTTGTTACATAATTGAATAGTCTTTCTTCATTCATGAACCTCGCGGGAATAGAATCATCAATGTCTATAAGAATTCACAGTGTGAGTTATCATCACCATATCTAGACCACACATATGTATTTCTTAATTTTTTTGTCAAGGTCCAAGTTTTAATTCTACTTAAAATTTTATAAAATACAAGGCATTTATCTTATCTAGCTTTTATGCTAGTTGAAAGAGGCGTTCTTCAAAATTCGATATTGTAGACTTGGTAGCGACAATTTTTCTTCCGATTTGAGATTTATATTTTCCAGTTCTCAAGACAAGAGATGAATATTGAAGATTTCAAAAAACTCAGGAGCATTTTTGGTCAAAGCGGTCAATTCTTAAAAATTTATCAAGCTTTTGTTAACAAGTGTTTAGAAGCAAGTTACCTTTTTCAGTTAAAGGAATAAATTCCCTCATTTTGTTCACTTAAATAACAATGAATGTCGTTTCCACTGTACGTCCAAATCAAAGGATAGAGACCTTTTTGCCACATATTGCCTTCGCTTTTCCCATCCAGTCCCTTTTTAATAAAATATTCTCCATGTAGGTTAAAACGGTCAGAAAATAGTACAAAACTTTGTCGAAATACAACGTCTAATTCACGTCTTTTTACGTAAATAAATTGATTTAAAGTATGTAAAATTCAAATCGAATTTCTCACGAATAAAAGTTTATTCATTATTGTTATAAATTTGTTATTTAATATGTAGTCAAATAACTTTAAAAAATGCAATTGAAAATTAATTATAGTATTATGACATAACAATTAGAACAAAAATTTTTACGTAATGTATTAAATGCCCTAAATCACTATAGCATTGGTAAAAATATTTAGTAGCCAGAAGCGGATTTACTCGAACTTCTCCCCTGACTCTTTATTTTCTATTCTTACAAAATTTAATTTAAAAATCATCCTAAACGGGTCGGCATTAAAAAATTATTCCGAATAAGGACTAACATTTATTAAATCCTGCAATGAATCTTTTTTTTAATATTGTACGCACAGATAACAATGACTATGAAAGTCAGCAAAGTCCATTTTCTTACATCTTTTCTATTATTATATTATTTATAACTCTACACCTATCTTCTCAATTCTGCAATTTTTCAATCGTACTTATTAATTTTTTTATACCTTTCTACTGTTGAAAAATATATTTATAAGTCTGAAATAGTCGATACATTATTTTTTAACTTTCTGTAAATTTGAGTAGAATAACCATATTTTTCTTATACCTTTGATGTCATCCACGTCGATCCGTCATAATTAGGTATTCTGTGTCGAGTCAATCCGGGAATCTGATGGTTTTTTGCTGTCTTGAGTCCCGGGAATTTAAAAATAAATAACTCGAAACTCTCATTTTTCTTGATATTATTAATTTTAAACATGTTAAGTAATATAAATTAACTGAATCTACTTAAAAAATATTTTAGTTCCTGACCATCGCGTTACAGCAGATAGCGGCGAGCGGTGAGCGGTGCATGTGTATCAATTCTTGTAGCTTAAACAAAGCGAAATACGAGTATATGGTCAGCTATAAAGATTGTGCAGGTAATAGTTTTGTCGGTTTGTTCAAATAGGGGATTATGTTTCCTTGTAAAATATTTAAGATAAAATCGTGTCATCATTTGACGAAACAAAATTTAGATGAGATGAAATTATTTAAAAAGGTTATTATGTATATTTTAACCAAATATACATATATGTATGTATCTTATATGTATCTTCCGATCTTATTCTTTATCAATTTTTTTTTATATTTAAAAAAAAGTGTTTTGTAATTTTTATAGATGTATTTGTTTTTTTGTAATCAATATATAAATGTAAGTCTAATTTCATTTAAAAATTACAAATAATTATTTTATCAAATAACATTTATTCTATTTAACACGGATAATATCCCTAATAGCTACTGTATGCTTATCATACATATGAATATTATAATTAAATTCTTATTCTCAAGTCCCGGGTATCGAAAAAAGTCTATAATAGAGAATCCTTACTCATGACTGAGGATCACTATCTCCATGAACTCCCATCCTTTTGACTATGCTCCTCCATTTTTATCGGCATACTGCAGATCTTAGGACAGTCACCAGAAAAGTACCTGTTGCCTTTTCCACTCGGTCGGTCCAACGTGTGGCAGATCTTCATCTTCCTCTTCGACCTTCGACGTGATCCACCACAACGATCTTCTCCAAGCTATTATGCCCAGATGCCCAAAAAAATTAAGGATTCGTCACAGGAAAATGTTCTTGATGTTCAGTTCCTGCAAAATGGAGACATTTATGCGTTTTGCCGTCCACCCTTGATGTAATACCGAATCAAAAATAGATTGCGAAGAACTATCAGTGACGGTAGACTAGAAGTATAGGATTGAGATTAATAAATACGTAATTATCAAAGCTAAATGAAGAACACATTGCATTAAAAAAATTAAAAAATATACGAGTCAATTTATTTTTCGCATTGTGTACAAACATTACCAATTATTTTATATAAATTTAGCAAACAATTTTTAAAATTATGATTGACCGGTTGCCTCGAAAATTTCCAATCCTTCCGTTGTAGTAGCCATCTCTAGTAGTTTAGTAAAAGAGTATCTCCTTTGAGATTTGATTTAATAAAATCACAATCATAGTAAAAGTGTTTTAGCTTTGTTTACATGTTTAAAAAAAATTATATCATGAAGAGTTATTATCACAAAATTTAAATGACTCACGGTTGATAGATATCACTCTTTAGAACGTTTATTAACAGATATTGCAGGAATTTTTTCTTTGATATACCCTTTCAATAACCTTTTCTCACAGCTATCAATTCAACACTGATGGCTGAAGAATACCGCTTATGAGACATGTTATGGGGTGATCCTTAAAATGATAAAAAGTCAGGTCTAGCGCCCAATATTGCATTCTTTGGATAAATTTATAATAATATTGTCAGATCTGTTGACATGCAAGGGAAGCATATTTTATATATTAAATAAACATTTTATATACGCGGGAATCAAAGTATCAGATTTCTATGGCGTTAGCAGAGTAACATATATATATATATATATATATCATAGAACATGTTGATATTGCCTTTTAAATTACTTTGGTAATGATTAGATTTTTAATAAAATCATTGAAATCAAATTATTTAATATTTTTAAAAACCACTAAATATTAAAAAACGAATAACAGATATATTCATTGCTATATTTAATACAAATATCATTTTTAAAACGCATTTAATATTTATATATATATACTACAAAGAATATATTTTTCCAGAGGGGAGGTATTGAAAATAAATAGTTTAGTGTGATTTTAGATGGTTCTCAAGACAACTTAAATTTCTATCTGTGAGATTATTGACATTTTTTAAACAAGTGCTTAGGATGCAAATGTTTTTTTTTGACATAAACCCCACAAGCTAAACATTTACATAGAAGATAAATTGCATAATTTTCATGGTATATTTCATCTATTTATGTATTTTTTTAGATTAGATTAATTGAAAAGTATACAAGTAACTACAAACTTAGTGAGATGTCGATCAGAGATGCTCTATATTCAAAATAGTTGTGACAGACTCGTGTTCTGCTTTTGTTTAAAATAATTGCTTCAATCATAATAATTAGTTTTTTGTTTTTTTGTGAATAATAACTGCTATCAGGAAATTACTTGACATTGTTTTCCATTGAGATAAAAAATAAATTATATCCAAATATTATAATTGATTTTAAAAATAGTAAAAACGTGAATTCATAAAGTCTAGAAATATTTTTATAAGCTTCTTTCTCCAAAACTGTCTGTAATTAAATTAAAGAATAAACACAAAAAATATAGGATTTTTACTTATAAAGGCACTGTTATTAAATAAATATCAGATATCTCATAGAGACGAAGCTATTTTTATTGTATTTAATAAAAGAAGTATGGGGTAATTACAGGGCTTACAACCTGTCTTCGGCTGGCTTAAGTGATCACTTTATATAGATAAAACGTTCATACTTCTATACATTTTCCATTAAATATAATACAAATAGCTTCGTAAAATACAATGTATATTTTCTCAACCGATTGTATTTACCATTTGAAAAGTTTTCAATTTTATTCAAAAATACTTAAATTATGACTAACAGTAATATGAAGATGTTATATCAGATTTTATTTAATGTATCAGTTTATATGAGGCGCATTTTTTAAGTAAGTACCGAATTTTTTTTTAAAGAAACACATCATTGTTACAACACTTTACTTTCTTCGTACGGTACACACCTTAAACTACTTCTCTACATATTCGCTACTATTATTAAGGCACTTGTCATAACGGGGCACCAATTTTTGTATACCTTCATCATAAAATAACACCGTCTGGGATGAAAACCATGTCTGTACTCCGTATTTTCTGCTAACTGCTTCAGATGAAAGAAAATATGTAAATCACTTGGCGCCAAATCGGAACAAACTTGGCGTTGAAGGTCAGCTGGTTTCATGTTTTGTGTGTTCAAGAAACGAATAACGGACCATATCTAACAATCGGCGAGCTGATCTATTGTCGTGAACATTTCAACCACTCACTATAAGATGGCCACACTATGTGAATGTCTCTAACGTTGCATGTGGTGAGTCAACAGATAAATGAAACCATTGCGCATGCGTAACCTTGCAACTGCAACGCTACATTGGATATATCCAGCAACGGTACTTACTTAAAAAATGCGCCACGTATCTTCTGATATTCATATTTATGTATTATCTATTTGGATGATGGTATCGTAAAAACACCAAATATTGAATAGTATTTAAAAACAGATTCTTAATTAGTAACTCATTTGATTAATTTATTCGCACACGATTTGTCATATATCGTATATTAAACAATTACATCCACTTTGTATATAGCTAAGGGTGTCCAGCGAAAATATTCATGTTTATTATTAAATAAATTAAAAAACTACAGTTATTCTCATATTTTATTTATACAAAATGGAGTTTAACTATGCGGATTTTAAGTTTTATAAAAAATATCGTCTTAATGCCGTGCATTTCTCTCAAGACACTCTTGCAATCGGACTCTTAAATTTGCGAATTTGTTCAAGAATTGTTGCTGTGAACTCTCGACTTAAGATATCCCCCCACAAAAAAAAGTCACATGGTGTAAGGTCCGGTGACCGAGGTGTCCAGGGTATGTATGTCTCTGTACTTGATGATTAATTTATCGGGAAAAATTCCCCTCAGCTTCTCCATTGAAACCCTAGCTATGTGTGTAGTGGCCCTGTCTTGCTGAAATTGTTTTCGTTGAACCCGGGAAACAGCTGCCGTTACGGTACCAAAAACTTGTCGATTATTCGGCAATACACGTCAGCAGTGACTGTCTCTCGCTAGTTAAAAAAATGAAGGGCAATTATCTTTCGGGCAGAAATTCCACACCACACTGTCGTTTTTGGACAATGCAAACATTTTTGATGGCGTTCCCTTGAGTTGTCGGGGCACTAGTATCGTATGTTCTATTTATTAACATAACCATCGATACGAAAATGTGCTTCGTCAGTAAACAATATCTTTTCAAGCGTTCGTGCTGTTCCAAAACGTTCCAGCATAGTTCTCGCTAAGGTTTCACGTAAATAATAGTTATTTACGTTGAGATTTCTATATTTGCAATTTATATGGGTGAAACTGTAGTTTGTTTTTCAAAATAATGCTCACTGTTGATTTGTTTATCCAGTACAGGCAGCAATCTTCCTTATCAATTTACGCGGATTGCGCATAATTTCACGTCGAACTTGAGCCACATGTTTTGACATCGCCTGACGTTGATGGTCTCGGAGGAGTTTGGTAAGCCAGTGTCCCTTCTTGTCTGAACTTTTGAACCCAACACTAGATAAGTTGCGTGCTCGGCCCATAACTTACTCGTCGAATATTAAAGAGAGTACAAAAAGTGCGACGCGCACGAAACAATGAATCACCGCGCTTTAAATATTGCTCAACCGCGAACGTGCGGTGTGCTCTCGACCAGTGACTCATTGCAACTGGCAATTCCGTAAATCACGCGCATCGAACAATACCCCTCCCACTTACCTCACCCTAATGGTTTACTATCAATTACAATTTAATATTGAAATTTTTCCGCTGGACACCCTATATATTAATGAAATACCTAAATAATTTGTCACAAAATACAATTTTAAGTAATACATAAAGTCAATGTTATTAAATAACATTAAATCATATTTGATATGTTCACCTTATTTTACATTTCCATAGTATAGATACACATATTTTACGTTTCGAGAGGTTTTTCCATGCTCAAAAGCTTTGAGATTGAGATTGCTGTATTAAAATCTGACGTCATTCAGCAGTCACGATCAAAATAAAATCGATCCGCTGAGTAAGCATTTTTGTTGACGATGTAAACCCCACCCTACATATATTTTAATCCAAACAGTTTAGGTACCTATTACCAGTAATGCTTACAATATTGATGACTAGGCAATTTCGAGTCTTCCAACAAATTTCAAAAAGAATTGGCCTCTAAGTAAAGTACTTCAGTACAATAAAAAAGACTGCTTTCTAGACAGACTATCTATCTAGACTTCTGAATATATAGTTTGTTCCTTTGTTTTGAAAAGGTCTTTTCTACATCTTCCATTTCAATTTATTCTTAACCACTTGCATTATACTAACATTACTCTAAAAGTACTACATGGGCTTGGTTAAGTTAGGTTAACCTAATATATCCAGATAAGACTACGCAATATGTGGTTTGGGCAAAGCGTAGACCATAGTGCCAAATGCGCTTAATATTAAAAGAATTTTACACATCGCAAAAACTTTTTTAAATTATATAATAAGTACACTAGTGCAATAAATATTTAGTAAAATCCCATGTCGTCATTGAAGAAGAAGATAAGTGCACTAGATTCATACTTTTCGATACTGAACCCACCACACTTTGACAGTTCTAAATCGCGAAATTTTTACGTACTCTGATTCGTAATATTTTTAAATCATAGTGAATATGTCATAATTAACAATCTGGTACTAAAAATAATTATACACGTTATTTTGGGTTTTCCTCTCAAACGAATACATAATTTAACCACAGTTTTCAACATGTATCAAATTAATATTTACCCAGAACCAACAGTTTTCAGAAAAACTAATTTCTATAGATTTATAGTATTCTTATTACACAACCGTACTATAATCATACGTGTATTTATTTTTAGTATTTAAACAACTGTGAATTTTATAAGTAATATGTAGGTACCCATTTCACAAATTTACTCTCTGCTTTTCTCAAACTAATTTTAAACGGAAACGACAAATATTTTATTTAAATCAACTCCATAATTTTATAATATGAGAACACAGATACTTAAAAAGCAATCATTTTGTGGTTTCACATATTAGATTAAATTAAAGATAATCAATTTTTATGAAACCACGAATTTTATTAAACGCCAACCGGTTTCGCTTAGCTCAAGCTTCGTCAGGACGTATTTAAAACTAACTATAAATTCAAAAAGAGTGCACTCATATTTACATAAAGTGTCTCCCTCTTTATGTATATATAAATGCACTCTTTTTTAATTTAATTGTCTTTTATTTAATAGATAATATGTGACAATATATACTATTTACCCACTAAAAAACGTTGATTTTCACATTATTAAATATATGTTTTATAATAGTACTGTAAACTAAATATTGAATATGTAAATAAATTTTTCAAAATTAATTAAATTAAACAAAAATCATGTATTTCTGTACCAACACCGTTTTCCAAATAAAATTAATATTCGAACAAAATGATTGTTTTGCGTGTTTTCTATCATTTTATTTTAATATTTATTATAATATGTTAATGGTATTTGTATCTAAAACTATGTATATATATATTTTTTTTATGGGTGTATCTTCATCAAATCTTCAATAAAATCAATTTCAGGATTATAAAAAAAATGTTAATACTCTATACTTCTTCATCGTATAGTCAATGCTAACGTCGCGGTCTACTGAAATATCTGGAACTTAGTTTTTAATGTTACAACGTTTTATATTATCATGTTTTGAATTTATTTATTTTAACACTTTAATTAACATATATTTAAAGATACCCAATTATTTATTTCGATGAATGAACCACATATTGTCAAACCGTAAGAGAATTTATTCATTTTCTGTGTGGAAACAATTTCAACAACGCAATTTCTTTGGAATCTTCTTCCCTAACACTTGACTTGATTGGTCTTTGTTCTATTTTATCCAGCAGTGGACCATTAGGTACTGTTTTCTAAAGATCTCTATACATTTTTTATATTCTGAGCTTATTTTAGTTTACTGAAAGCTCAAAGATCTGAATTTCTGTAATCCGATATACTCGTACTAGCAGTAGCGTAACTGAAAGAATTGGGGCCCGATGCAAAATAAAAGGGCCTCCAGTTTATGCATTATAAATTGGATATAATACATTTAATTACTATGCGACTTTATCACTTAAATAGTAAGAAAAAAAATGGTATTCTTAAAAATGTATACTTTCGTGAAAAATGTGTTTTCAGGCATTTACATGAACTCGAACAGAAAAATTATTGCTTCTCTTCTAAGCGATTTTTGCTTTGCGACAAAGGTTTGGCCATTATAGATGTATATAATATTAACGGGGTAATATTATACACATCTATAATGTTTACGTAATACATGTGAGAAATGCTTTTTAATTTCTATATTTCCATTTCATGCTGAGTAGCGTTTAATAATGAATAAGTCCATATTAGTACCGGGAAAAGTGTTCATACTCGCAAAAGTCTCGATACCAAATGTAAGGAGTATTGTAGGGCACGGAACTTTTATGCGCTTATCTATCGTGGTCTCTAAAGCATCGCATCGGCTGCATAAGCGTGGTTTATAATTCAAACAAAAAAAAATTAATCATAAATAAAATTGTCAGAATACCGTTTATAGAATTATTTTCTTTTTTTTTTTTAATTCAGTATTATATTGAACAATATATTGAATGCCAACATGGAGGTGTAATAGTGGCAGAATGTTGTTATAAACACAATATCTTTATAGAACAATTATTTTTCAAGGCCTTTGGTTTTGAACAAATTAATCTTTCTTCGTGTAACTTTTAATAAGAATAAAGTCTATTTTCTATGAAATAAGATGGGTTATGAGAATGATGGCAATAATTATATTATTTTTAAAATAATAAAAAAATTCCCACCAACTGTATAATAAGAAACTCTTAATGACATTGATATTTGTAAAAATCTGGTTAATCTGAATAAATGTTTCCCCGTCACCCTTGTCATAATTAATTCAGATTAGCTAAGGCTATATTCAAACACGAAAAATTTTATATTTTTAATACAATCGTATTTTAATTTAATAACTTTCCTGATTTGAGAAAAATTGTATGAGAAAATAATTTAGCTGTATTAATTTATTTAATTGTATTGCCTTGTACTAGCTTTATTAATACTTACGCTTTAGTCAAATTTTATACAAAAATACTTAAGTATATTTATCGGATAATATTATGCCATTCACCTCAAATTATGAAGTTCATATTTATTATGTTAATAAAACCGTGCACAATAAATTAATTTAAAATATAATTCATTTTCTTCAATATTTGCAAAATTACTTTTGTGGCCTCATTTTATATTAATAATTATACAAAATACTTTGTTTAAATCACTATTTATTCATTATTCTACCTTTTAAATTTGTTTTCATATTAGTTCTTACTTATTCACCATTTTATATTATTGTTTTTATCTATGTTTGAATTTTTTAATTTCAGTATACATTGTTTCCTGAAGATGATACCATAAGTATCGAAACATGTAGAAAAAATAATAAATAGTGATTTAAATAAAGTATTTTGTATAATTATTAATATAATTCATTTTATTTATATTGTATATTTGTTACATAATTTATTAATAAATCATATAAGTACTAGTTAATAAATTATTTTATTCAAAGATCAACTAATGAAATATGTATGTCATTGACTTGTTTAATATCAAATAAATAAATAATTTTAAATTTGAATAGTCATTTTAAGAACTTCTCAATAACATATGTTATATTTAAATTATTTCAGAAGATAATAATTTCAGGGCTATGTCCTATTTCATATGTGAACTCAACACTTAGTAATAGATGACATTATAACTCTTGTATTTTTTTTGTAAATATTATTAGTATATGATAAAATGGGTACATTGCAATGTTTTCGTATTTTACACAATATATTTATTTAAAATAACAAAAATAGCTAATTTTTACGGAAAAAATTTATTGATCATACGAAAGTGAATTCTTCCAGAGCTTCTCCTAAACCACTTCTATTTGGTATCGTATAAATATAAAATAAAATAATCTTCATTCCATGAAAACTTCTGTCACATACACGGGTCTTTTATATCCAGTTTTCGTATCTATCTGGTGCCATAGCCATCAATCTACATCATTCTGCCAAATCTTTGTATAAGACAGAAGCCTATACCATATACATTGCTGCATTAACTGATATTTCTTTGCATGAATACAAAGATCCAAATTTTGATGGTATTATATATAGAACCTTTACTAGGTCGACCGTTATATGAAATTATCACGAAAACTCTCTGAATACATGGAAGAAAATCTTTTATAAATAATCAAAGTTTTGTTACAAGTTTAAAAGCTTATTTTTGACCAGTAGTAACCGCATACCTTTTTAAGATTCTTCTAATAAATTTTAAAGAAGAAAAATGTTGAAAGTTTTTTTTAAATCTATGATTCATACTTTATTACGTAATAAGATATATGAATAATATAAAAGAAATTTAAAATATGTGACAAGGAAATAATTAATGGAAATTTCCAAATGGACTATATGGTATACAAGTTAAAAAAATATATACTTTATTTTTGTATAACTTTACATTCAATTTGGTAGGAGAAGCGAGAGTAATCCGGGTCAAATACATAATTCATGGCATACACTTAAGTTATTTGTACTGATGACATACAAAGGCATTTAAATCCATAAATATATATATAAAATATGTTGTTATTATTACTTATATCAAGAATATCTCAGTAAAAATATTCAAATTTAAATGTATTTTTGCTTTGTAGATAATCTCCCATAGCAAAACAAATTATGATATAATACATTTAACTTCGTTATCTGCAGAAGATTGAATATAAAATTTACATTTTCTCTTCATGGTATGTAATGAAACCTTACGATGCAAATGAGTTGCTCTTCAAGTACTGTATATTTTTTAATATTTAGAATCAGAGAAGAAAGCGCATTTACATAAAAAAGTTTCCACCACCTAACTTCTTGAACGTAACGCATTTACCGGACGAACATATATATTATTCATAAGTCTTCAAATAAATTTTCCAGAATTGATAATGACTTCAATTTTTGTTTCAGAAATGGAAATAAAGAAGAAAACAACTGAAGTCAAGAAAACTAAAAAATATTATTTTTGTGAATATTAGAACTCCTAAAATAATTGTGTGCCCGTATTAACAAAATATCATGTGCTTAATAAAGTTTATTTTTGATAAGTGTTTATATTTTTAAAAACAAATTTCAGTCTATTTATTTTAAAAAAGGTTTTTAAAATTTAAAATTATTTTAGTAAACAATTATTCAAGTGGTGATAAAGATGCACGAACGAATAATACTTTTTTTTTGTACGCATTCAGTTTAATTACTTTTACGATGTAACTATTTAAAAGTCAATTGTTTTCGTAATTAAATACATGTAAAAAATGGCTATTTTAATAGTAAAAGTGTAGATATTACATAAAAAATTAAACTAAATTTTAAAATGGAGTTAGATATGGTAGGTTGGATGGAGGATATTCGAGATAACTCCAGCTCTCTCGTCTTGAATGACTTTGCTGCGCTGTTCAACCATAGCAATCTGCCCTACAACCTGTCTTCAAACGGGTCTACAAACAACAGCAATGTGGATGTTCCTAGCTTTATACTTCCCTGGTGGAGGCAGTTGCTGTGGAGTGTGCTATTCGCTGGCATGGTCGTGGTCGCCACTGGCGGAAACCTGATTGTCGTTTGGATAGTGCTAGCGCATAAAAGAATGAGGACAGTGACCAATTACTTCTTGGGTGAGTATATTTCGATTATTATCAAAAAAAATTGCATTGTCTAAGCTAAGTCAAATAAATTGTCTAAGCTGTGTGTGTTATAATTTTTAATACGATGTTAACCATTAAAATATTAAATTGTAATTTAAAACTTAAAACTAATAACATAAAACCTCAGTCCTAGGAAGTTTTACATTCGTTACTTTTTATTAATAAAACCTTCCACAAAAATTACACAAAGTACTTTAAGTTCACCGTCCTTTTCGATATGACACTTCAAATCATATACTAAGTAGCTTAATAATAATATCGGAAAAATTCATAAGAAATAATTATTTGTATTTATTATTTTTTTAATGAAAAGTGTGAGGCTAGAACGTGTGAGAATTTTTCATATATTGTATAATAATAACAATACTTTATAAAGCACTAAAATTCATTTTTTTGTTGTCTATGTTAACATTTCCAATATTTACATGCCCACTTCTTATATATCAATAATTATTTAATTCCATGCCGGAATATATGTACAGCAACAAAACTATTTGAAGGTAAGTATATAATATGATAAATTTTGACTCCAAAGATAATAAATTGTACCTACCCACAGAATATAGCACTGCATGGTTCCAGTGGGCTGCTCGAAATGCAGTATGTGAATACTTCCGATTTTTTTTCACAGATAATGTACACCTAAATTTTTATAAATGTACAATAAATGTCTGTAAAAATGTTTATATAAAGAATAAGTTAGAAGTATCCATATACAAGTACTTACCGAAAACCAAAAATAAAATGCCCACCTTTTAAATATAGCACATAGCTCATTGAGAAATATTATAAATATCCAACACCGACCGGAATAATTAAACGTCTGTCAACATTATTTTTTGTAAACAATTTAATAGTCAAATATTTGCATATTTTATAGGACGTGATATTATAAATGATTTTTTTATAGTATATGAATTAGTCACATAGTGACAACAATTCTGGTGGTTGGTTATTTATTCAGTTAGTAAATATCATATTATATAATTGGTAGTTTTACTTGCCGAAGGT
The DNA here is from genome assembly GCA_031772225.1 of Eubasilissa splendida. Classification (NCBI taxonomy): domain Eukaryota; kingdom Metazoa; phylum Arthropoda; class Insecta; order Trichoptera; family Phryganeidae; genus Eubasilissa; species Eubasilissa splendida. Next base: position 21,791,584 of record CM062851.1, on the reverse strand, counting down.
TTTCGTTAATTACACAAACATGAGGGGTTGATACACATAATTCAACTTCCTCAGATCTCCATACATCTATTGGGAATAGTTTAAAATAAATGCTCTTGTTTGATAAGGAAGATATTTTAATTTAAATCTATCATCCCTTCATAATTCCACATCCCTAGTCTTACATACATCCGTTGGGAATCGTTTAAATTAAAATGGTATTATTTGGTAGGCAGAGAAATAGATATTATATTAATTTAAACACAATTTAATTTTACATATTAACCGTAATAATATCAAAATATTTAAAAATAAAATAATTTTTCATGTAAAGGCCATAAAAATGTTTACAACATATTTTACCATAAAATCTGAGTTCAAATATATTCTCTGAAGCGTATAGATTAGATGGAAAGTATATTCGCGTAGTTGCGTTCTCTGAGTATTAAAGTCAGTGTAGTATTTTTAAAGGCATTCTGTGAAGAAAACGCAAGAGAACAAAAATAAGTGAAATATTTTTATTTATAATACCTGATCATGATATTAAAAAAATATATAACTTTTTACACGTATAGACAATATTCATACAGCTATAAAAACATTTTAAAACCGATAAATTCCCAGTGTACAAAAATTATCGTACGCACCGGTCACTCACGATTAATATCACATATTTTTAAAATTTAACATACTTAAAAAAAAATAACTATTTACACAAACGGGATATAGGAAGGATGATAGGAATTTGGGATAAGGACATAACAATAAAGACTCAAGGAACAACCAGGAAGTACACGACTCGCCTGGATTTTTTCTCCTGTAGTCTTCTAAACTTCAGGAACCTTCTTCTTCAGTAACTTTACAAAAACTTCAAGTTAATGACGAGCACATAGCAGGACATCCACTCTCCTAGACAGTTCAAAAGTTATCAACTATACACAAAAAAAGTCGTTCTCTGAGCTATGGGGTATAGAGGAGAAAAGGGATAGATATAGTAAATATAGTGGACATCTACACACGCGCACAGCGATCCGTGGATCTGTCATCAATATCGAATAATGCATCTTATTGCAACTCTTAAAAAAGAGTCAACTATTTGTGGCAACTATTCGGGAACACTCAATTAATGAGACTCCTTTTCTACTTTTCCTTGTATTGTCAATTGAACTAACACAATGATAAAAAAACTTTTGACGATAACTGCATTCAATGCACCATTCACATAATCCTCCCGATTAGCATTGTTTAGATATTTATCTCAACCTCACTGTCCCTAGAAAATATTCTTCCCAAATATATAAACTCATTCACTTGGTCTAAGGGCCGGTTGTGTAATCAGTAGTAACTTTTTACTTTAGTAAAAAAATTTACTCCGATATCCGATAGTGAAAACGAATATCGATAGTTAAATATGGCGAACTCTTCACAGCTGTTCGATAAGTCATCTGACACATTAATACTTAAATATCCCGCTATTTTAGTGATTAGAGTTTGACCAATGATGATCTCGTTTCTTAACACATAATACGAAAAAATTCACCACCAATGCGACAGATTTCGAACGCAGAGGCGAAAAAATCTATAGATAAAGCATAAAATAAATCATATTTCATGATTATTTGTCTATGTCTCATCTATGCTTTGACAATAGTAAATTTGACGTTTGACGCAAACGATTTTAACCACGGGCGTTAGTAAAAAGTTACCATAGTAAAAATTTACTACCGATCACAAGACCGGCCTTAAGCAAGTATTATATACTATTATGTAGCGTTTCCAACTTATTATACACGATACTAGCTGTCCGTACCCAGCGTAGCCCGAGATTTCATTTATTATTGCGACAAAATTTGGTGAAACAATTTGGTCTTAAAGTCCAGTCGAGCAAAATTTGGAACGGATGGAATTCCATTCAATACACATTTATATCGCGAGGGGAGGTATGATGCCAGAGAGAGGAGAAAGATGCCTATGTGTAACGCAGTGTCTTAAAGAGTAACTAAAGATACGGAAATATATCACTTTCATATAAATTTATTTCTTACGCGAGCCAACAAGCAACGATATACTTGCCAGGTATACCTGTTCAGGTAAAAATGACAAGTTAACCGAAACTCAACTTTGACCATACACGTAGCGGTCAGCGCAACTACGACGATGCGGTATCGCTAGCAAGTCTTCTCGTCATCTTACGAACGAAAGATTGAAAACCACTACAAAAGTGGTGTAAAGAATAGTTAAAAAGAACCCAATACCGTCATGTTAATTTGATTATGAAAATAAATGTAGAGCCTCAAGAGTACGGTAATTATTTAAGAATGGATGACTCAGATTTATACGATTCAATAAAATCTTTCACAATCGAACTACGCAACGCGATCTTCCCTTCGCTGTGGATGGAACAACTGAGACCTGCGCTCTGGAGTAACACACACGCTCAGGTTTGCCTGAAGTTAGCACTTATGCTCAGGTAGAAAATATGAATTTTCTATTGAGTTTGCCTGTACAGGTGACTTGAACAGGTGTACCTGTCAGAAATAATGTTGGCTTTATAAATAATTATCTTTGTCTATTCACAGTAATGAAATAACAATTGATTTATTTTTATTTTATCTGTAAACTTAGTTCAGGGTAAAGTTTTGTTTAGTATGAATTGCCGACGAATCCGGATACACTCTATGGATAATACTATTACGTATTAAACATATTATTCAATGAGTATTGCTCCAGCAGAGATAAACTTCCATAATAATTTGCCGTAACTTGAATTAGTATTTATCATGCTATTCACACTGAGTTGGAAATTCTGTTATGAGATTACAAAACCTTTATATCTCGAGAGAATAGCCTCTACGTGTTTTCGTAAACAATTATTATTGTTATTACGTCAGGTGGAATATCACTACTGTCTACCTGCAGGGAGACAGAAATGGAAGAGGCTTTTTCATTTCATCTGAACTGATAGATTTGTAGCTTTATTTTATAGAATATAACATTTATTAAAACAAAAAAGGATTTTTCTTGTGACATTTCAGAAAATTTAACCGTTGAATATTTTATGCTGGTATTACGCATTCCACAAACATTGTTTTGTAAATTATTTGTAAAAAACTACTACAGTTGGTAATGAACAAAAATCTACAAAAAATGTGGAAAATAATTTAAAGCGAGAAATTTTTTTTTCTTTTCCTACTAGTATCAAACCAGAATCGTGATATGCATATATCCAAAAAAGATGTGCATTATTATCAAAATTCTGGGAAATAACAAAAAATTTAATGATCCATATTTTTTGAAAAAAAGACCTTATAAAATTCTAGCCGTTATTACCCGGATTAGCATGACTCATGGCTATATTTTGTCTAGCCATGGGTTATTTCGAATAATTGGGAACTATTTGTGTACAACTTCATGGCTATTCTGGTAGGTAATTTTCCAGGACGTACGCGTCGGTAAGCATTTAGCTTGTTTGTACTGTTTACTATATATCTACTAAATATGTTCTTACTCAGCCTATGTCGGCATCTGTATGTCTGCCAATTTTTAAAATAATTTATGCTTAATTTTATTGACTTCGAAAGAAATGAATCCTAACCGAAAACTGTGTAAATATGTACACCTTATTTGTTACATATTTGTTCTAGTTGACAGTCTAAATGTTGTGTTTTCATAGTGTACATTCCATGGTTCTTCCCAGTCATTCCATATTTCGTTCGTTCGCAAAGATAAAATATTTCTGTATTTATTATCTGTCAAACGAGCGAGTTTGGATTTTTTGGGATATATTAAGTTAGATTATTACCAATATTAAATGAAATATTGAAATAAAATTATTTCTTCTTCAATAAATACAAATTTATTTTGTGGAAATATTTTATAGAATCAAGTATCAATCAGAAAAATATACGGGAAAATTCAATGATAATTCAAAAATATTTTTGTTGCTACCGGGATTCGAACATTAAAATACCACGTGTTCTGAAAAAACTGCAACTTCATAATAATAATGTGTTCTCTTTCATTTTTAATAATAATAATGAAAACAATGGTATAAACAAAGTGTGTTTTCATTTTTAATATAAAATTATTTCTGTTATGAGTTTCGGCAATGGTAATTTGTAAAACTGTTTATTTATTTATTTTATTTTGAGCACTGTTTTAAACATTTTGTGTCCGTTGTCCGAAGGAGAAATCGTAAATAATATTTTAAGCGAAATCGAAAGCGTATACGATACGGAGCAATAAAAGAATCTTAAAAGTATTTTTATAAGTAATAAATTTACAATTTATTATAAATTTAAATTGATACAATTGTTCTCAAAATTTGTATAATTTTAATCCTAGTAAGAATACATATAATACCTATCCTATACTTAGTTAGCATCGTCGGTAACAGCATAACCTAATTTTGTGTCTACTACACGCCACTGACAAATACATATTAGAATCTTGATAAGACTTTCATGGGAACGGTTTTAAACGCGCGGCTTTAGTCTAGTGGTAAGAAACTTAGCTAGTATTGTGGCCAAAGTTGGTCGAGGTGTAGCCATGTCCCGTGAAACCACCAATTTTCAAAACAAAACAGTAAGCGCAACACGGGCAACATGTACCTACTACGTTTACTAATTTAAGTTTACGTTAATTAAATACCTTACCTCAAACACGTATATCGTACCACCATTGCATAGAATATGTTTATCTGGTACGAAAAAAAATGTTTACCAGAAAAACAGTTACATAAATAAAATTAAAGTCTCTCTATCGAGGAACCAAACCCTAACCTCCCATATGATAAGCTAGGATACTTTATACCCCTATCCGAGGAATATAAGTAAGTAAAAATTGCCGTTTAAAAATATCTTAAGACTTTATTGTTTACAAGCTTGTTACGACGTTCATCAGAGGTAACTATTTTTTTTTAAATATTAGTAAAGGATGTTTTTTTAGAGGTATAGAACTATAAAATTAAATAAAACACATCAAAATCGTGGTAATCGCCATGGTATTGACTTTATTGGAAAGATAATCCTATGACATAAGTGTTTAAATATGATCTCGCGCATATGGACGCCGCTGCTGGCTCGAATAAAACGCAATCTAGAAGTTCAATTTTCGACCACTTTTAAGAGCAGCTGGGAACGTATATCGGCAATAACTCGACGAACGTTGGCTTCCAAGTCATCTATTGTCTCTGGTTTAACGGCGTAGACAAGCAACTTTGCATATCTCCACAGAAAATAATCCAAATGTGTTAAATCACACGAACGTACGACGCACACGATGGTCAAGCGGCTTCAATTCTGTTCATTTTAACGAGCTAAATCTTGTAAGCCGTAAACCAAGATCTTTCCACAAAATCTTCCATAAAGTGGATGGACACAGCTTCAATTTCTGTGCACGATGGCGAATCGACTCATTCGGGTCCTCTTCAATAATACGCTCCACTACAGCAACAGTTTCTTTGGTGCGCACTGTACAACGTCTCTGCTGATGCGTATTATCAATTAAAGTATACGTAGTGCGAAAACGATCCATGTTTATTTGAATTACTTGATCGAATAGACGATTATATTGACCGAAAAATTTACGTAACGCATGGTAAGTTTCGCGAATTGAACCACGATTTTCGAAATAAATTTGCACAATTTGCAAGCCTTGTTCTAGCGTAAGCTTATTCATAGTGAAATGGCAAACCAAACTGAGCATAAATCAGCTGTCAGCTGTTAAATTGTCTGTCACTGAAAAAAGTGTTACCAATTCGAAAAACAACCCTCTAAAAAACACCTTAATTAAACTTTAATGCTAAAAATAGATAAATAATATAGTATATTAATTGTATTAAATTCTAAAACAAAAAATTAACATTATAAACTCGTATGATCATTTGACACCACTACTAGGGCTTAGTTCAGCATGTGAGAAGTAGCGAGATCGATACTGCCAAAATATTTTTGATATTAAGAAAGTAAAAAATGAATGAGTCTCGCTAAATAAACAAATTTAATGTTTAACAAAGCACATTTAGATTTCCATCACGTTTCACTAGAAGGATTAAACATATAGTTTTTTTACAGATATTTCGTAAAGTACAGTTATTTAAATTGTTAGTAAAGAAAAAAAGATTTATTACTATTTGTTGAAAAACATATTAATGTTTAAGAACGTACGTTTTAATCAGAATTTATGTGCCCATTATTATGAAAGTTATCTACGTCAAAAATTAAAAAAAAAAATAGTTTATTAATTATTTCGCGTCACATTGTAACAATTATGAAAAAATTTAAGCGTTCAGTGTATTCAACGGTATTCCGCAAGTGTTTATATTGATAATAGAGTAAGTAAGTAATTTCAACCATGATTTTTTTATATATTTATAAGCTATATGCAACGTTTAGTTTATTTCTTATTACATTTATTTAAATTTTGAAAATTTGTTATATAAAAAATATTTTTAATCAATTAAAACAGAATCCCTTAAATATCTTGAAACGAAAGAAACATGACTTAGACCACTTTAATAATAATGGGCGCATTTACAAAACCGCACTAACACAATTCGTCAAAATAATTTATGAATACAGCATTCACATATTATAATAATTTTTTTTCCGATATCATAGAAACACGATGAGATAAATATAGAACAAAGGTTGAGATTTTGATCTGGACATAAACATGAGATCAGCTTGATATTGATAGAAAATGGCACAAACTCAAACTCGTGTACACGAAATGGATGGATATAAATAAAACAATGTTATAATTATTCTTGAGTTAATTTGCACTTCTCTAGTTTTACTTAATACTTCACATGTAAATAAGAGTTACTATTTTTCTCGAAACTCGAGTAGCGTAAATAACCTCAAGTAAAATTTCATTGTTTTATTTATATATATATATATATCCATTTTAACAATGAAACTCCACAAAGTTAACGCTGATTCTATCAATAATATGATATATTCTGTACACCATATTCGATTGTCATGGTCAATGGACTGACATTTGACGTTTGACTTGCTGCAAGCGTAAAGTAAGATACGAGATGACGATTTTCCGAGACTTAGTGTATACACGATGGACTAAGAAAGCTGAGAGTATTAAAAATAAATAAAAGGAGCATGATCTCTGTCACTGAGATTGTTTCGATTAAAAAATTTCATTAAAATCTTATCTGTGGTCACGGGCCATTACAATTATTAATAAAGTCCGAGATTAATTCATAAATCTCTGTTTAGAATACATTATTTTAATTACAATAGTTATTTATTGTATATGACTTAAGAGCGCGTTTTCAAAAATAATTCATATTTCCGCGTTTTTTACAAAAGTGTGAGTTTTTATTATTCACATGTATCAGAAGTTATACATTGGATTTGACTTTTTTTAGAACTATTACTTAGATAGGACCTTCACACTAATTAAAAATTAATAAACTTAATCTTATTTGCCATAATTAAGAAAATATAAGTATAATTATTTATTAGAAAATTAGTAAAATGTTATAAATTAGTTATAACCATTCAATTTGCAGTACATATAAATTATCTAAAAAGTCTTTGTGTTAGTTAAAACAAATTATTTAAAATATCATATTATATTTAATTAGATGCTTTGAAGCTTCATCCACTATTTTAAATCATGTTTTATATCAAAAACATAATACTTTCTTACTACATAATATTTATTTCGATCCTATTAATGTATGTTTTATATTGGGTTCTTTTTATTTCAAATCGACGATTGAAGCCTTAATAGTCGTGTGTCTCTCAAATCTAAAATCTCACGTTTTCATGATGCTTCTAAATTTTAGGTAGTAATTTTTTTGGACTACCAGTCATAATATGGATGCCAAACTTCTTTATTAAGGAAGTTAGAGCGCTCGCTTATCTTTATTTTGCAATTCTAAAGTTGCGTGAGTTCTGTTACGTGCTACTAACATATTATATTACACAAGTCTTGTCTTAATTTTCAAAGCCCTTAAAGATCTAGAAAGGTGGGAATGTTTTTTAAAATAAAATAAATGTAAATTATCATCAAAACCAATGTAAGTCTATTAGTAAATTATTTAGTAAAAATCATATTTTGAAAGGTATCACGGTTACATCAAGATGTAGAGACCTATGAAAATCCTAGTTACGTAGACTTAGTGTACAATATATTAGTTTCTATTAGACATATTATCAAAATTTTACTCAACAATGAAATGAAATTTGACAGAAAATATCCAAACTATGTAGTTTTATTAATTTAAAAAATCATTTTAATTTTAACAATTGCTACTTTGAATAAGTATACAAAATGGCGACAAAAGCAATCAAAAGTGATTTAAATATATATATGCCCCTTGTGACTAAAGATCGTAATCTTCGTGATCTCCCGCCTTCTTAACTATGTTCCTCCACTTTTCTCTGCAGATCTTAGAGCAGTTACCAGATTGCGCCGATTGCTTATTCCTTTTTCACTTGGTCCTTCGACGTGGCTCACCACAGCAACCTTCTTTAAGCTATGTTCTCATCTCACAAGATGCCCAAAATATTTATGAATCTTTGTAAAATGTTTGAGAGTCTATCTTTGATATTCAGCTTCTGTAGAGTGTAGACATTCGTGCGTCTCGCCGTCTATGGTAAGCGTAACATGTATCTCCAGAACCCCATCTCAAAGTCATCAATTCGTCTTTTCTCATTGGCTCCAGAGTTCATGATTCCGCACCATATAAAAATATAGAAATATAGCACTAGCGATTGTAGACCTTAGTTATTTTGGATATATATAACTGTTTTCGATAATGTCATCCGTACCAAATTTAGCAAATTTACTTTTTAGGAGCCTGCATAAACATATACACCCTCCATTCGACAAAAAATTATATTTTATTAAAATAAATTATGTATAACTTTGTTTTTAACTACATTTACGTGTTAAATTTAATACACCAACCGGTTTCGGAAAATACCATCGTCAGGATGTCATATAAAGTAACTAAAACCATATGACAAATTGTTATAATGTTGTGGCGATAGGCACCATAGGCCATCTGGCGGTCCTACCACCGAGCGGCCTAGTACCGACGCGATGTGTCAGACGCCCGCTAGAGGAACATTCCGCGAGGCTGCCGGGCGCGGAAAAGGAGAGAACCATTCTGTTCCCGTTTTTCTGCATGTCTGGTCAAGTGTAAATTACCGTATTTTTAAATACTTCATACCTCAATGTAATATCGTGCCAACCAAGGTAGTGTCCTTTTTAGTTATCACGCTTTGTCCGTCATCCTCCCATACTTAAACGCCAAAATGTTATTTATAAATTTAATCTATAAAAGTGGTTAAAAATTAATAAAAACCACAATGTAAATTTTGCAATAAATATTAACATAAAAATATTATTAAAATTATATTGTATATTAATACGAATTAAATGTATTAATTATAAAGATATACATATAAAATCAATGTTATCGAAAAATATTGTTGTTGCTACCGGGATTCGAACCTGGATCTCTTCCAATCCGGGTAAAGTGCATTAATTGATTATGCTACACCAACACAGTGCTTTGACAACAAATCTTCGAACCTATATATATATATTTATTTTTTTTAAACTTTAAAAAAAATATAGATGCGTATACAGAATACATGTCACTTTAATATTCTTACTATTTTCAATTTAAGCTAAACGCTTGTGCTATGAAAATATGACTAACTTGCTGAAAACTCCTGGAACGAGGCGCGAACCCCCGACTAGGCCAACGTCTTGACCACTACATCAATAAGCTATTCATATGTTACACTTTTCAAATTAATATATCTCGAATTGGAAGAGATTAAAGTTCGAATCCCGGTATCAACAACAATATTTTTCGATAAAATTGATTTTATATGTATATCTTCCTAATTAATATATTTAATTTGTATAAAAAATATCACAGACCTACGTTCTTAATAATTACAACTTCACAAAAAGAATGTGTTCTCCTTAGTAATATATTGTATATGTATTATATATCTAAATTTTGTTCAGTTTTACTCTAAGCTCCTATATAGTCATCCCACTCCCCCGTATATCTTACCCTCTTCCTCCCTGGAGAAAGTTTTAGTGGAATTGTATAGTGATCATAATCAGAATCATATCCATGTATGTCGAATATTTGGACAAAAAATAAAATTTAATTCCCATTATCTTCTTAACGGTATAACAAAATTTAGTTTAAACATTGTAAGCCCGACTTTAGCCATGTAATCCACCCATAAATTATAGTAAAAATAGTCCGGTACGCCCTGCCCTGTAGAACATGTCAGTCAGCAGCTCATTTATTTACAAACTTTGGTTATTTACAACTTTTGAAATACGCGCATTAAGATTATTTATTACCAAACCTTACTAAATTTTATGCATAGTAATAAATTTAGCTTATGTATATCTTTTTTATTACCATTTACACATTAACAATTGCTTCAAACTTATTTATTTTAATATAATAAAGAACACATATTTGTTGTAAAGTAAAATTGAATAATTAATTTAATTCTGACGTTTCCTATCGGATTTATGTCAAAAGTATTTGAGATTCACCGTTATATAAAGTCGATTGCTTTTTTAAAATAGAATAATAAATGTATCAGTTGGAAGTATTACAGAATATCAGTTCAAAATTTGTCTAAAATGTATTCGATTGCTATCGCAAAATGGTGAACGCGCTTCCCCGGATAGGAAGAGGTCCAGGATAATTCATTTTCTGACATATTTATTTTATGGATCACATAGAGTACGTCCATTCTGATAAAAATACAGTGGTGTCGAAATTGGTCAATGTAAAATTATTCAATGTGGTTTACATACAATTTGTTATTTTCAATTCTACGGCAGTATAAACATAAAATATGTATAATTTCCTTCAATAAAATTAAATTAGATTCTGTAAAAATAAGGTAGATGGCTCTGTCAAATGATGGAACGATTAAATGTATTAATATCAAAAAGGTAACATATAGGGTCGAAAATTGTCGCTAAAAATATTGTCGCTGTAGCTTAGTTGGATAAAGCACCTTCCCCGGTTAGGAAAGAGATCCAGGTTCGAATCCCGGTGGCGCAACAACAATATTTTTCGATAAAATTGATTTTATATGTATATCTTTATAATTAATATATTTAATTCATATTTAATAAAATTAATGTTAATCCATTTTTAATTTTCAGTGAATCTCTCGATTGCGGACGCTATGGTCTCGACGCTGAACGTGACATTCAACTATACTTACATGCTGAATGCCGATTGGCCATTTGGAACTCTATACTGTAAGATCAGCCAGTTTGTGGCCGTTCTCAGTATCGCCGCTTCGGTCTTCACGCTAATGGCAATCAGCATTGACAGGTGAGCAACAGCAATATCTCTCTTTCTCACATGGCTGTACCCAGAGATATTTAATGAGGCTTCTTTTGAAGTGAACTTTGAAAGAATAATTGTATTTACTGTTTAATTAATTTAAAGTATGATTTCATTTCAGTTGTAAACGTATTTAATCCATTGTAAGCTTTTGATATGATTTTTAACCGATATCTAAGAATCATAACATTCACAAAAATATTATGGTACGAATGAAATCATAAAATCTTCGACAAACTCATAAAATAATGGATCACTGTCAGAGTATTATGGATGTGGGTTTATGCATACTGTTTTTACGATTTTTGCGGCGTGTTACCGAGGAGAGGTAAACCAACTTTATTAAATACAATGTTTCTTAATTTTAAAATTTTCTAGAAAGCGTCAGAATTCTAAGTCCATTTTTATAATAATCTTCATTATCATCATTTTTGTTCTCTTATCTTAGGGAGTCTGGGACCCAGTCTCGATAAGATATTTCCACCTCTGTCAAGAATTAAAAACCATTATGTCGTGTTGTTCATCTAAAAATTAATACATCCTCAAAATTAATACAGTTTGTTAACTTTGTAATCATGAGTTTTTATTACTGGTATCGCGGATTCACTGTCTGCCTGCTACTGACTGTATTCAATTTTTCCGCTTAGGTGTGCGGGTGTGCGCGCGCACACGATTTCCCGCCATAGCGCACACAAAAAAAAATTAACAATACTTCTTCAAGTGTCGGCTTCTATCGAAGGTTAGCGACCATGTTGATTTATCATGTCTAAGATCACCAACATTTTGAACATTGAACCACTTTCTAAGGTTACACAGCCAAAATAATATATTTCTACCTACACCTCTGCTACCTTATATCTTCCCCTGCATAATGAATTGTAAAAAACATATTTTTTATTGCGGAGAATGTGTCCGAAGTATGCGGACTTCCTTGATAGTTGTTATTAGTTGTTTTGACTTATTTATGCATCTTAATAATTCATTAGTAATGTAGCCTTATTCTGGTCTGGCAATGTTTTACTTATTTTCTCCTTCAGCGCATAAATAATAGCATTGATCTTTAAAATAGCACAAAAGATTTTTTATACGTACACCGTGATACTAACTTGGATATATCGTCAGTTCTATGGGATTTTGGTATGCCCATATTTTATCTTCCAGTCAAGGTCTCCACGTAATGAAAACCTCCCCATAGCTCTTCGAGCCACATTGAGCATTGTCATCACGGCATTTATGTCCATGTGAGTATCTATGTTTTGCAGCTATGGACAGAACAGCCAGTACGCATTGCTGAAAGATTTCTTCTTTTTGAATCATTTCTTCTTTCGTCACCCGTTCGCTTAATAAACTAAAGAAGGAGTCGGGGAACTCGTGCTCTTGGTGTTTCTTTAAACTTACTCCAAATAGCTTTGACATAGGATAGTCTTAGGACGAGAGGGGAGAATGTGTCAGGGCCATGGATGGGGTATGTTGAGTCACTCATGGAATGCATGGCCAAACATGTATTTGAAGTCGTCTCCGTACCGCCAGGTTGAATGCGTCAATTTTGGTCTCCAACCCTGTCTTTAGGTCCGGTGCGCCCCCCCGAAAATAATTTTGGCGCCGAGAATAGAATCATTTCTAAATTCAAGCTGTAACTATGGGCGGACGAGTCTTTAATCCGCATATGGCGCCACACTAACTTAATTAGCGAGATCTAGCTTTGGCGCAGGGAAGCAGTTGACGAGCATTTGACATTACCAATCGTTACTTGTAACCAACAAATCAAGATGCAATCTGTCTTTATACAGTCTTTAATAAAATTGAATATTTTTTATATAGCCATTTTCATAAAAAAATTCACCTCAAGGTGTTTATCCCAACTTAATCTGGGGCGATGTACGCCCCCTACTCCCCCCCTCGATCCTCCTGGCCGGCTGTCCCTCCGCTGTTGTCCAAAAATACACCTTAGTGGTCAATCTTCAGGTATTCGCAAGACATGTCCAAGACACCCTATTTGAAATATTTGTATATGCCTATGATCTCAGTTATTTCAGTATTTATCACATAGTCCAATAGTATTGCTCGTGCTTCTCCCCTAAGATAACTCATTTCGGCAGTCTGGATGTTTAATATCTCTAACTCCTTAAGAATTCATATTTGCTAACTATATATATATTAAAGTATCCTTGTACACAGCTTAAAAAATAGTTAGTTTGGTATTGACACTTAGTAATATAATATTTATTTAGTATCAGCGCAAAGAACATGACGATTTACGGGTATTTTACAGTTTTCATTGTATTTTTAAATGAAAGGACAAACAAATAAATCTATTGTGCGCTCCCTTAAAGAATGAATAATGGTCACACTACTTCTTATTATGCTTTAAAGATCCAACATTTATATGAATTTTTAGAATAAATAAAATTACAGAAAATAAATACTCAATACTAAATGGTTTTTAGACCTTTGAAAATCAGTCTACACAAACTTTTAGAGAATATTTAATAATAAAAACTTGTGTAAGCTGTTAATAAGTATAATTCAGCCGGATTTTGAATTCAGAAAGACAATTAAATAAAACATTAATACAGTAAAAAACGTTTATGTAAAAAAACGTTTTTTTTAAATATTTTTGTAGAAAGCAATCACTTTGTGGTTTCGCATATTTGATTAAATAAAACACAATTACTTTATATAACACGTAAAAAATATGTAGTTTTTTACAAAATGATTGTGTTTTATTTAAAGTAAGAAGTTTATTAGAAGCAGTGATGGTGTAGAATAATTTATTAAATTTAAACAATAAAATAATTTTTGAAAAAAGAATCCGGTTATTCCAACAATAAAATCAAATTTTAGTATAAACAAAAATTATGTGATTTAAAATCTTGCTTTACAATAAAAAAATCATTTACCAAAATTACTCCAAATTATACGCCAATAAATGTTAGATCATACAAGATCGTAGATGAAAATCACTAAAATTCACACTTATCTTGCATTGTACTTATCATATTGCTCCGTCCAAGTCCATAATCAGGTCCATCCATCCATAATTTCATCCATAGTTAGGCAAGCGTCCAATATCTCAACAACGGTAGATCAATTTACACAGCGCAGCCGTCCATCCAATAATAGTAATAATATCCAGTATTTCCCGAACTATCAGAGGGTAATTCGGCAAAAAGATAATATGGCCTTTCAGACTCGAAGTGGTTTTGCCATAAAATTCTTAAGATACGGCCTTTGAACGACTTCCGCCGCCGAACCGAGTGGCCGGCCCCAGGCCCCAGGCCGTACACTCTGATCGGTGATCCGTGCTCGTTTCCCGACGAGAGAATAACCCCCTCCAAGCGTCCTGTCCACTGCTTATAGCAGAGACTAATTAATACTGACGTAGTAATACCTACCATTATTTAAAAATATCTACATATAATGAGACCATGCTGCAAATCACTTGACGGTATTTCGTAACATCATAAAATAATATAAGCGACTGGTAATTAATTTAACATTTAGTAATAAACATTCCTAGATCATACTTTACATTTTATTTTATATTAAAAATTATTTTCGTATTCGGTATAGTTCGTACTCCATAAAACATCCTTAATTTGGATCTAAAAGAATATGTTTGTTGTTTTTGGCTTCAGATAATATAATAGGTACAATGTAGAGAATTATATTTTATTATTTATTAAGAAGCAAGTCTATTAGGATCCGAGTATTTTGGTATATTAACATTAGTAGTAAAATTTAATAACATTCTTGCGTTTTTTATATACATTTTTTTAATTTTTAGATATAATGAGGCATTCAATTATTTTTAGTAGAAAATTTTATATTATATTAAATAGGAGCTCTTCGATAAATACTCGTCTCAAAAACACTATATACCTAGATTAAGTTTCATGCTGGTACTGCTTCTAGCATCAGGAGATAATTCATTCCACACCATTAGATATATGATATAAAACGCCTTCGTATCTGTCTGTACTTTAGAGTTTCTTATATATTATATCAACTAGATTCTTACATATAACGCGAGATGGAATCTATGTGTGAATTTGCTATTTTTTCATTATTCTTCTATTATTTCCAAAATGTAATCCTTCTATAAGCCCAGCAAAAACCTTATCAGATATGTAAATACATATATTCTAAACTAAAAAGAGGTGGGTACTAGTATGATAGTGTGAAGCCGGAATATCAGGAACTTCTTATAAATGCATGGTAATTTAATGTACTATGTTAGTACGTCCACAATTACATTGATTGATAATAACCACAAAAACACACCTACGTACACGTGTCAAATTCTATCATCATACAGTATCATAAGATGTAGATATTTTATAGCAGTAGTAATTATAATTTATTTAAACTGTTATTGTAACTGAGATTGTATTCGATTTTAACTATGATTGGTAACCAATTATTCGTAATTTTTTGAGCAACCACTAGTACACATCGTTACAACCAAACACAATCATAGGCATAATAATAATTTGAATAATTGTCTAATATCACTTAAATAATTGGTAATTGTTTGAAGAAAGTTTGAGAGAATGACGCTTATAAACGATGAATTGGTTGAATTAAATGAAACGAATGAAAATTAAAGGATGTTATCAGCTACCTTATTCATTTTCAAAATTCTCAGAATCTGTGGATCTAGAATCAGATCTATTAGCCATATATTCTATAAGAACTGTGAAAGTCCCTCTACCATCTATACCATTATTTTAGAGGACAACCAATAATAATCTTATAAATTAAAAAAATATTGATGGCACACTTCCATCTGAAACCATAGAGAAACGCATCCGTGCGTCCTCGTGGACAAGTCAAATGATACCAAAATATGAACAACTTTTAATTGTCAAATATCTTTTAACAATCAAATCCAATGCGTGCAGAAGATGGCTTGCAATCGCAATAAAAGAGAATACAATATCCTTAATAGTAAAGATGCGATTAAAGGATGAAGAGAATTAACAAGCATAATATTAAAATAAAACATAATAGACATCCAAGGTTTTAATATATTCAAATTTCATATCATACATTTTTGTGGGCATTATAATTAAATATCTACGATTTTTTAATGCTTCAAATGTTTGTCAAATCTGTTTATTTTATAAAAAAAATATTAAAATCTGCCGAATTCTGGAATATTCTCAATTTTCGCTCAATAGCATTTTAATGTTATACACAAATTTTATGGTGCATTGTAAATTCAATAGTTTCTTCTCGTTACCCACTTAAAAGTTTTAATGGCTAAAAATAAGTGCATCCTAAAATTCAGACGTTGAAATAAAAATTTTGCTTCAGTTAAGAATAGTGAAGGCAATAATAGTAGATTCAAAATTTTAATTATAATAAATTCTCATCACTTTAGATATAAATTAAAATGCTGAATATTTATAGTATTCTAGAACTTAATTAGTAAACGAGAGGAAATTATGATGACGGATTAAACACAGACAGAATAGGACTGAAAAAATTAAATAAAGTAGTCTGTCTACCAGGGATGCAGATTTAATGAGAAATATAACCATTCTATGGAAATTAAATGTATTGAGCAAGCTGAGCTGCATTCATCGGCATAAAGAAAGTATTGCGCAATCATGATATAAATTTAAATTTAGAAATTAGAATGACACGATGCTACGTATTTCCTGTACTTTTATATGGAATGAAATCATAAATACTCGCCAAAATAGTGCTAACGCATTGATATGTAGATCTACAGACGACTTCTAAAAATAAACTGGATTAATAGTGTCCTTAAATGTATGTAATGATTCGGATATAGTGGAATTTTGAACACTCACTGAAACAGTGATAAAATATTGAGATGTGGACCAATAGATGATTTCTAAAAGTAAACTGGATTAATAGGGTTACCAAATACATGTAATGAAGAATAATGTACCCTTAAGATAGTAAAAACCTGGATATTGTAATATTTTGGATATATCTGGAAATATCTAGTAAAATATCAGACTCTGCATCTTATTCAACGCAAAATTGCTAACAGAAAAGGCCCTAAGACGTAGACCATCCCGGGTTGGGAAGTCCACAGTATTATAAGCTGCTACAAATATAATAATGGTCGCCAACATAATCAAGAATAAAACTATTTAGAGGAGTGCAAATATACAGCACAGGAACTAAAAAAATACTTAGTAAAATGCATTCCTGGATAATATTATTTTGGTAAGTAAAAAGTTTGATTACGGGAAATCGAAATCTTTCCAATATAATGTACTGGCGTGACATAATAAGGTGTGTAATGTATGACTCATATTTAACATGGCGTTTTGTGTTTTAACAAAACTCTTAATTTTTAGAAACTTGCCGGTTTATTCAATTCAGAACAAGAGACAAAGGAATTCTTCCCGAAATAAATTATCTGCCAAATGCCCCTATCAGCTGTTCCTGCAGATGGTCGACCTTTTATTGCAGCAGATTCTTCTTATTTTTTTTTGGGCAAATGGTGAAAAAATACAACAATTATTACAAGTATCACTGCAAAATAAAGCATTGAAAATAATATCGAGAAAAAATAGATATATTCGGATCAGTGCGATGCTAAAGATCTTAATATCATTATGAGGCCTTTAAACAAAAAATGTATTTTAATATTATTATTAAAATCCTAACTAAAAATATTGGCAGAATTTATAAGCAAAATTGAAGCAAATCAACACGTGGATGAACTGCTATTCAGGAAGAAGGTTAAATCTCATAAATTAATGCTATACGGTAGCTATGGAGATTTTCAATGAATTATTAGTATAAGAAAGGAAAATAAATTACATAGATTAAGCTAAGCACATATGTATGAGATAAATTACATAAAATTTAAAATATTTATATTGTTTATATTAGATTATATATATATGTGTGTGTGTGTGTGTGTGTATTACTCTTGTATGCACTAGATTAAAAATAAATAAGTAAAACTTTTGGTAAATCTTTTAATTACATTTAATTAATTACGATCTAGTTTTGTATATAACTCAACTTATATTATTCTCGAACTCATTGATTGATTGCTGATAGTTTGTGTAGACTCTGATCTAAAGGAAAAAGTCTAGAGAGATTCAATCGCACTTTCGCAGCCAAAATATGACACTATGACGAGAAATGATACAACCAAGAAATTTTGTCTGCAATAAAACCGTCGTTTCTCTTACCGTACGGCACGTAGTTGCTATCTTGCTAGAATAATATATACTAGAAATCCACCTTCCCCAATTAAAGTAGTAAAAACTTTAACAGTATGTTGGGATAAAGTTCGTATTAAACGTTTGTACAAGTATACTTCACGGGGAAAGTAACAGTGCAGTTAAAAATTCTCATCGTAAATGAATATTAAATTCGACGGGGATCATCTTACAAATTTCCAGTGATATGCACTAGGCATGGACTTAGATTATGCTGTAAGATCAATAAGTTTGTGATTAGAGGTTCTATTCCTCTGAAAGAAATTTACTCTTTTAGAAGCATATATTTGTAAAAGTATAGGTACATGTGTAAGATTATTTCCGTTCTTAAAAAATATTCATATTATTACTATTATTCTTGGGAAATTCATCTTTAAAGTATATTAAAACACACACATTCACGTCCGCTTCAGATACACATATGCGGTATTTTCCAACACATCTGCTCGAGCGAAAACGTGTATTCAGAACACAGAGAGTGGGAAGTATTACGTTTAGTTTGTATACGTTTGGAGTGGATTTTGCGAAAAATTACATGCGCAGCTTTATTTGTCATTTATATTTTTTTCCGCTAGATGGTTCTAGTTAACGCTTAACATTGAATTATTTGGCATGGATACACATATTTAATTTAGATTTATTTCACAGAAATTATAATTATACACAGTTTTTTTATTGTACGTGTATAGAGTGCACGCCCCTACGAAACTTCCAGAGATATATCAAATTATGTGGATCGATACGCATTATTGAAACACTGTAGAATGAATTAACTTGAATTATCTTTAAATCACAGATCGACCCCTTAGAATAACAAGGTTCCATCTGAGACTGACACTGTTTTGAGATAATGAGCTCAAAACGTTGATTAAATTTCAACATATATTCATGTATATTTTAATTTAGTATACAAATATGATCAGTTTTATCAATGGCAATATCAATTTATTTTCAGATTTATAGGAATATTAAAAATAATAAAAAACATTTAAATTAACAATTATGATTCATTAATTGAATTAAATAACTGATGCAGTTGGAAATTTCAGCTCTTGCTATTTCCTTTAATATTCGTTAAATAGAGTTTGTGTGAATGGAAGAAATAAATAATAATGCATTTGGAACCCATTGCACAATACTAAAATTAGCCCAAAATGTTAATTATTCTTGTTGTTCTATGGGCTCGAGATGTTAAATGAAATAGGTTTTGGTTAAATGCTTCGAAAATGATACTAAAACCAAATTCCGTAGTTTAAAATAAGATACTTTTTACAAAAAATAAATGACTTTAAATCAAATTGCCAAATTTTAGTGGTACGGTAACCAGATCGAATGATCATTAATATTATTGTAATTTAAATTAATAATAACACAATATATTCAATACAATTTTCGGTTTCCCGCAATGCATGAGGATGACAGTTTGAAATATACAACACTTTTCAAACCTTTCTAGTGGGTGTATATTTTTGTAGATTTATCAACGTTTATTAATTGTATAATTAATAATGTTTCCTTTTTTAGAGAAACAATGTGACGTTGTTAATGAAGGGCGGGAAAAATATTTTTTACTTCGCTTGTTTGTCTTGCACAGTAAACAATGGTGTGAAAACGTATTAAAAACAGGCACCTATTGTTTTACCTTTTTCACTGGATCTGAAAATCCTTTGATTTTTCACACAAAATTATTTTTCAGATTTAATTAACTGAATAAAAATAAGGGTAATTTTTTTTTTTTGGAAAATGAGAGAATTCTTAGTGATAGAAAGCTCTTAGTGTGGGAAAAAATCGTTGCAGATGTGTACTCAACCAAACTCAACACGAAATTCATTCCTATAACCCCACTAATTTAGCCCACTGAAAATGTTATTTTTTAAATGTCTGAATGAATATTCATTATTCTATCTATGCTCACTAAGTTTAACTTGATGTTAGACGTAAGTATTAATTTAAATAACTTTACCACTGTATTTTCGCCAGGACAAACGTTCCAGTCAAATTAAATTAAATTCTGGACACATTAATACTACTTTATTATTAGGAGAACACATTCTTATTGTGAAGTTGAAATAAAAATGAATTGATAATTCTGGCGTCTGCTATCAGATTACTCAAAGGTATTTAAGATTCCGTAAAAATAAGGTAGATGGTTCTTTCAAATAATGGAACAATTAAATAAATTAATATCAAAAAGGTAACATATAGGTTCGAAAATTTGTCGCTAAAAATAAAGTCGCTATAGCATAGTTGGATAATGCACCTTCCCCGGTTTGGAAAGAGAACCAGGTTCGAAAAGTGATTTTATATGTATATCTTTCTAATTTATATATTTAATTCATATTCAAAATTATGTAGTAAAAAAATGAGACATTTATAAAAAATCATCTTAAAAAGCACCGTAATATAAAAAAGTTAACTACTTGAATATTAATTAGTTATATATGTAGACTGTCATCTTCATCATGCAGGTATTACCTGCTGTTATATTACATTGATGGAATGTTTAGAATTATTTCGGCCCACGCCGCAGGCAAACTGCATAGTCATCATCGATCCACTCCTAGATGAAGGCACCCCCATAACTTTACTACTCTCTTCGGCCCTCAACCAATCTTTACTGTGTCGCTTCTACTACTACAATAATTTAATCTATCGAGATTTTGGGCGTTCTCTAGGCATCTTAGAGTAAAGTCCACCCATTGTCATTTACTTTTTAGCAGTGCCAATGACATCCTCCACCTCGGTTTGCATTTAAACCCACATATTTATTATTCTGTCTCTCCTACATTTTTACTGCAGAATACTTAATTTCTCAAGATGTAATATAGATGGCTCACAGTGACGAAGCTATTATTTTTATATGGGAAGATAAGTATGGAAGTCTTGGGCATTGCAGGGCTTACGACCTGTTATCGGCTGGCATAAGTGATCACTTTACGCTATGTAACGTTCACCAATTCTATCCATGCTCGTCTACCGTACCTATCAAAGTTATATATATGTTATCATATAGAAACCTTTCAATTATAATGATTCCCAAGACTATATATATAAAATATAATTACAACTTATCTACTCATATCTATTCTAATTTTATTCTAAATTAATTTCCATCCCAAACCCTTCCATAAACTCCGTCTGCCTGTATGATCCCTCATCCGATCCCCATCATATTCGTCCCATTTCACTTCTTAACAAAATTTATAAAAAGTATCTATATAAACTATCACTAAAAACATAAAAATTTGTGAAAAATTCCAACATAACCAAACAAAAAAAGAATTAACAAAATATAATAAAAATATGTATTATGTAAAAAAAATCTTTACCCATTTTTGCTACTACTTTATACAATTAAATACAAAGTTAAAATTATCTGATATTAAAAAAAATTTCCCCATGTTCACAAAAAATCTTACGCCATTGTTGTTACCTCATATGTCGGAAACAAGAGGACTCAGCCCTTATCCCTCCCCCTTTTAAAAATCGAATCAGTAGTATAAAAATAATAGCTTTCGTCTCTGTGAGACATCTAAAATATATCTTGATGACAATACCTCTGGGTGAAACCCATTAATTGTGTTCCTACATAGATTTGGACATACTCAAATACTTCTTTATATTTTACACTGTGTTATCTAAAGTACTGAGAAGAACATAGTATTCAATAAATATTTTATATTACTATTTAAGTTAAGTTGTACGCTTTTCTAAGATTATATCCACAGTATATAGTTTCGATATTCATTCATTTCATTTCACCTGTAGACAGAACACACAAACTCTAATGTAATGTATATATGTATGTGCACAGTTAGAAATCTACCATCTTATATTATAATTACGTGGTGGTGGAAGCTCAGGACCGCTGAGCCAAACAAGGTTTGCACGAGGAGAGTAATTTAAATATTTAGCATCTGTTTTGTGATGAAAATAATTACTCAACTCTGCTGGGAGCAGCGGAGTCCAGATACTCATCTGGCGAGGAAATGCATACGTTATTACACACGACATGAAATCATGGCTCCATTTCATGAGTTTTAAATAAGAAAATGGTAAATACTCGTTAAAATTATTTTAACACTTAGTGTTAGCTTAGACAGGATAAAACTATATATAATATTTAATACTATACTATAACATACTTATACCTATATACTAATTAAATGTATTAATTAGAAAAATATACATATTAAATCAATTTTATCGAAAAACATTATTGTCGCTACCGGAGTTCTGAATAATTACAACTTCACAATAAGAATGTGTTCTCCTTAATAACCCTTATACTTAAACATACATGAAATATATTACATTATTACCAAAATAATATTTTAAAAGAAACGAAAGAAATAATATAAAAATGTATACAGGTACTTAATAAAAATTTCAGGATCAAAAATGTTAAAAATTTTGTGTAAATTCTTCGTTACACACACATGACTTTATCGCCATCTATGGTCATATGGAGGAAGGTACGGAGTTTGTTAGTAATGGGTTGACTTCAAACTAAAATTAACTCGACTGTGAGAGATTTATATTTCCTGCGAAAAAGTACAATTATACCGTAATTTTTAAGGCATTGCCATAACAATGGCACGTGTTAATGTGCCGAAACCTCTGACTTTTGTTGCGGTTTCCTCGCAGAAACTATCTACAAAAGCGATCTGACCTAGAAGAGACATTAGTTCTATACCCTAAATCAAACATGGATCTCACAAATACGAACCTATTTTTTAAAATTGTATTTTAATCTAGAAATTGTGTGTTCTTGGACATATTCAAATATTGCTAATAATATACTGGTCAAAATAATAAAATTAAAAAATATTAATTTTTCAAGCGTTTTCTAGTATAATGTGTTAAAAACATTTTACAGATAAGGAATATTGCTTTAAATAATTTCATAAAAATAATTGAATTCTCATTGTGACACATATGCTGTTTCAGGGAAATGATTATCAAATTTAGTCCGTAGATGGCGATAGTGTAGTGGTATTCAAAGTGAGTCCACATATTAACATATATACAACTTTCAAAAATTATATAGAGATTGAGTAATGGGTAAGAATGGTGAACAATATATTTATATAAAGTGATCACTTACGCCAGCCGAAGACAGGTCGTAAGCCCTGCATTTACCCATACTTCCATATATTTCCATTAAAATATTATTTTAAAAATATAGCTTCGTCTCTATGAGATATATATTATTTGTTTAATAACAGTGCCTTTGTAGATGAAAATCCAGTAATTATATGTTCTTGGACATATATATATGTTTAATATTATTAAAAGCTGTGCTTAGTGCTGATAAATCCATGTTTTATAATAAAAATTTAATATTAACATCATTGGTTGCATAACAGTTAATAGTTGCGTAATTATAATTCTAAAATCACTAAACCTAATGTGCATTATATTTTTTTTATTAAAATAGGAATGAACCTTAACCCTTTTTCTGTTTTATGATATAAACAATATTTTTTACCTACGTATTACATAAAATTTATACTGTTAACAACAATCATTATAAATCTTAAATGATTTTAAGGTTTTCATTAATTTTATGTACTACCGCCGAGTTTAATTTATCAGCTAGGTTGGCCACGAAATGATCAAAAGTTAGTACACAACTACTCCCAGGATTGAGCGGAAAACAATCGGCGGCATGTAGATGTAGGTGTTTCAGTTAGTTTATATTATTTTGTTGACGTTAGCATTATATGGTAAATATTATGCCGTAGAGTGTAGCTTGACGACAGTTCCTGAAAGTGCAGATCAACCCATGATAAAAAAGCTCCAGCCTCAGGTTATGTTGGTATTGTTGTTGAGATTATTGTCACAGAATTGAAAAATTAAACTGTGTACAACATTGATAAAATCGATCGCTTTATGCAAGGGATAGAAGGTGCTCTATTTTAACTGCGATCACAGACTTCTGAGTCCCATTAGTTTGCTAAAGAATAATAATAATTCAGAATGAAGTGGTCGTTAGAGAGTTATTATACTATTGTTAATCGTGAAAGTAAACTGATTTATTGAAGGGACTTTTCGACCGGTCAAGTCAACATATTTCGTAGAACCACTTGACATTGTCTCATGAACCACCGTTTGTACAACCTTGACATTTAAGGAACTAAATAACAAAGGTTGGTCAAAATGCCAGCCAAATTAGAACTTATGTTGTACCTACAGTTTACATCACATAATCTCGTGAAAATAGGCACTTTTTAAACTCATATATCATATTATTAGTGCGTGTATTCCCAAGTCTTAAATATTAAATTGATTCGGTGATATTAGGGCCAAATAATCTGATAGGCTAAAACTTCTACTCTTATCATCAATATAATTTGAGCTATCATATGTAGACAAATTAAATATGTTATATGGGTCTAATCGATTTATTATAATTTGATCAAAATAGTTGTCATTAACTAAATTGCCCTAACAATGTTTTTGTTGTTGTAGTGTATTTATAAAAAGAACTAATCTTTTTATTTACTTTGCTAAATAATTAAATTTTCTAAAGTGCCTCAAAAAATGAAAAACACACGTATTACTTATTTAATCCATATTATTTTAAATTCTATATAATATATTCGCTCCTATTCAAAAAAATATTTAAATTGTACTATCAAAAAAATCGTTGAAATAACATGTTTATCAAAAACATTATAATTAAAAAATATATTGAATACAAAGAAGGCCATCATTGTATGCCATTATACCATCACATCTTTCTTCATGTCTATCATATATTTTAATAAGAAAAATAATAATTCTCATGTTCACATTGACAGCATAATAATATAATCCTATGTAATTAATCATTATTAATTGTAATTAATCGTTATTAATTGTAATTAATCGTTATTATTAGCAATTAATCATTATTAATAGAAATTATTCATTATTTAATGGAATGTGATAGGTTAGAGTGAGAAATGATTTTTTTTACATTACATTACATGATTATGATGTATGGAGTAAAAAAAAATGTTTTGATTTAAAGGTAGTATGTATTGAATACGCATAACTAAGCAACAAATTATACATTGAAATAATAATCTTATCTTATCTAATTTTATTTCCATATTTTTTGTCTTTCGTTTATTTATTTTTAAATTGCTGTACAAAATGTAAAGAATAAAAAGTGAAAAAAAGTACACTAGTATTTTTTTAATAATCGCATTACATATATTTTTTATCACACAGAGTTTTTTACTTTACTAATTTGTAAAAATTCTTCGTGTTCACCTATTTATGTTTATGAGTTGACAGTATCTATATTGTATGTAAAATCCTGCTTGAATAGGGGTTGACAGCGAATTGGACCATACCTCCCATTAGCCCCTCTGGACACTTCTTAATTATACATTACCGTGACATAATACGATGCGAATAATTCATTACATTGTATCAACCACATAATTTTATGTAAATACCTATCCTGATTTCGCTTTAGGGTAACATTATTTATCAATTATGTATGCATAATGAACACACCATGTTAGGGATGTCAGGGAAATGAGAAAGTCCTGCAAAGATATCTATCGGTCCAAAAAAGTACTTTATTTCGTTTAAATTAATAAAATTATTCATTTTATTTAGTATTGTAGATATTGTAATGGGTGTAAGTGTAAAAATCTTAGAAATAATAAAATTGTTATTATCAAAATCTGTTTAATTTTTTTATATATTTTTTAAAAAACCACATATATGAACAAACTTACGGGCCATCCAGTATATATAACTTCAAATACGAATACATTAAACGAATTTCGTTCCATAACCTGTTACAACAAAGTTTTTTACGTGAAGTCATAAAAACATGACTATAAAATTCAAATTCCTCTTTTTTTCAAAATAAATTATATTGAATACAAAAATGCTCAGTACTCGAAGTATTGTGTAACAAAAACTTTTTGGCGATTTTCTCGAAATATTACAATAGATGAATTTAAATAACAATATATACGAGTATATCAAATGTTACATCACAATTTTTACTAAGTTTTAACCAAATGTCTTTCTGTTTTATCAAACAAGCATCCATTATTTTCAATTAAGTATATTAATAACGCATAAATAATAATAATAGCAAAACATTGATTTATTATAGTTCTGTTATTACCTACATTGTGTAACAATATAGTAAAAAAGGCAAACGAAATCTAACTTTTTTTTATTTATTACTACAAAGATTTAAAGTTTAAAAATAACTTTATAATAAAAAATGTAGTAAAATATATAAATAAGGAGTTTAATTATATCTATAAGAATTAATTAACAAATAGAGTTTTGAGTAAAAATACTAAATAACACAGAAGCTCGTAAGTTACGGAATTGTTTAATATAATTACTTGTTAGAAACTTCCAAAAATGTAAAATATCAGATTAGTAACTATTGCTTGGCGATAACCAAAATGTGCAAAATATACATCATTAATCCAATAACTGTTTTATTGGTACTTGAACTCTTTAAAGACAAGTATTGCTATGCGTACACTATTGATGCCAATATATTAAATTAATTCATAATTCTCATTTTATCCACTAGATTTTGACATTCCTGACGTGTTATTCATACTTACATTCTTAGTAATATGCTATTTTCCCGCGGGGATAGTTAGAAAGCCTAGAATACCACATCCTTATATCCTAACATACAAACAATTACTGCGTTCAAAGCATTTATTCCCTATGGTCACACTCCTTTCCATCAAACATATTCTACTTATTCTTAGCATTTATTATACTATTCACGACCAAAATCTCCCGTTAAAGAAGTTACATTATTTTATGTACGACTATGAATTTTATTATTTGTGAATTTTAAACTCTTATTTTTATTAGAATCATTAATTACACTGTTTACCACCAAAATCCTCCCTTTAAAAAAATTATATTATTTTATGCATGAATACGAATCTATAATCCGAAATCTTTAACAGATAGATAATCTAGACAGCTATTGGAGAAAAATTGTTGAGAATAACTTGTCGAATTGTAGCAATAAAATAAATATTTTATTTCAATATTGTGATTGTGTCCACAAGTTTATTCCACATCTTTAGCTTCTAATTCATGTCGTTGAAATGATAATATAAACACTTCCTTGATGTCGCCAGCGCGCATAGCATGTTCACGTTCAAGTTTAAGTCAAGACTTGAATTTTCAAAAAATAAAACTTGAGTATCTTTAATAGTAAAACATTATTGAAATAGAAGTAAATGCATCGTATTAGATTAGAGAAAGAGGAAGTCAGGAAGTTTAGTTAAGTTGCTCAAGTTATGTCTGGAAGAAACACATGAATCTATTTCTAGATAAAATATGATATAACGATGGCATGTTCACGTTCAACTGGAATGTGTACTGGCTCTTTAGGGGTTACACCACCCCGGATTTGAAAAATTGTGTGCTATTTTACAAGGAAGTGATTAATTTTTTTTTATTACCACTTATTAATATACAAATTATACTTACTTTTGAAAAATGCAATAAAAAAATTACATAGTTGTGTGACCCCTTTTAAGTTACAGTAATTCTCTTAAGGGTGAGTGTGGCCGTAAGTGCCTTTGATAGCTAGTTCTAAGTTTTCTATTGGTAATGATGAATACATTCATTCAACCCATGTAAATAAAAAACACCAACCTTTGTGAAATTGGGCTATTAGATGCCGATGATCGCTCTCCTTGCAATTTTGAATCATCTTAAACTATGTTGATCAGCCTTCGAAACTTTATATAACTAATAATCGAATAATAATACACAAAATGTTTTTATATCACCGCCGTAAAATATATCCGTCCAATTCCGAAACTGTCTCTCACCAGAAATAGTTTTACTTTTGTTTGCTATTTTTGAATACACACAAATAGAATGCACATATTCAAACTTTACACCAGGCCTACCTATCAAAGTATTAAAATGCGTAAACAGAGGGTATACTAAATTTTGCTATTTCTTATGTGAATGTGAAAGACGACCAAAGAGCAAAAAAATGTATAATCCCACTTTTCCCTTCCCTTTTCTTTCCAAAATGATGGATGGTAGGGAGATTTTGCAGTCAGATTTTGAATCAGCATCCTTAAATTTATAAAGTTAAGATTCAATTTTATAAGGGAAAAATTTTTAATTACACTACAAAGGAAAAAAAAGTAGCGTGATAGATGTTATCGATTTTGATGTAATCTTTTTTACGAGTGATTCCTACACATATAATGGAATATCGTCACTAGCATAGCAGTCTAGAATTATATTTTCTCATTAAAAAATCAATAGTATTATTGGGAGCTTTAGATATGTAATTAAATTTTTAAACAGTATTTAGGTAAACAAACCGTAAATTAGTCTATTTTTAAATTTAGGTTCTTATTATATAAAAAGTATGCTTTTTTTTAAATCATTTTCATTATATTATTTTTTTACTTCATTTTCTCAGATTAAAAATACTTTGTAAAAAATTATCAAATTATATTAATATTCATACGTCGTTATAAATTTTACTCTTCTGTGATTTATTTAGATCCTATCGTAGCGGTAAATTAAGTAATTCAATTCAAACCCTTTTTCTATGTGAGGATTAATTCGCATATCAATCAGTTTGTGAAGTAAATTGGCTTCTGAGCGTATCTAGAATGTATTCTAGATAACTCATTTATTCTATTGACATTTTAATTACTGTTATTTTTAATCAATGACATTGAAGCTTTTATGTTATTTAAAAAAAACTTATTTTATTTTATTTACTTTTGCATATTATCTAAATTTAAATTATTTTTAATAAGTATAGAAAATTATATTTTGTAATATGATAAAGTGCGTTCTTCCTGGGATAATGATATTAAATTAAATAGACACGCGCCACATTAAGTTATGCACGCTTCAACGCGCTGTTATACACGAGTGTGAACATGACTAAATAGGCACATGGTCGTGTCACACGTGTGTGTTTAGCCAAATATATTTTAACAATGTTTGAAATTATATTACTTTTTATGTATGAAAAAACTTTGGTAAATTGGAAAATAATTTACAATGACAAACTTAGCGCAATGACAAATAAAAATATATCTTTAAAAATATTTTAAAAATTTCTTGCACTCATAAATTTCGATGCAATAGAGATGCGTACACGGAAAACGTATCCCATCAATATTCGTTATATTTTCAAACTAAGCTATGGAAATAGAACTAACTTGCTGGTCAACAAGGCTTGAACCCCAGACCACTAATCACTAGACGAGTGTCTTAGTCACAAGATCAAAAACACGTCAAATTAGTATTTTTCAAGATACACAGTAAACATTTATACACAACATTTAAATACTAATGTAATGTATTAATTATAAATATATACATATAGAATCAATTTTGTCGAAAAATATTGTTTTTGCGCTACCGGTAGTACATTCAATTAGTATTTAAAACATCACAGACCTATGTTCTGAATAATTACAACTTCACAATAAGAATGTGTTCTCCTTAATAATAAACAACATTTAAATTTGCAGTTAATTAATCTGTAAGGTGTACATAAAGTAAATATTGAACATTGCATCCTGTGAATTAATTCTCTACAATCATGTGAGAAAAAAAATTAAATCCTTTTTATGGGTTAAAAGGCAATTTCAGGTACGACGCATTTTTAAAAATCTATAAATAATTAATATTTATTGCAATATATATTTGAAAATATAATTAATGCATAATCAAAAATACGTAATTTTTCTTATCAAAGTGAAAACAGGAGAACTTCAGCAGTCTTGTAATAATTATTTTTGTATTTGACCATTTGAATTAAATTTATTAAATCATTGCCTTTCTTTTAATTCATCTAAATTACAGCAGAGCTCTCGGGAACTTGAACCCGCGATCCTTTAATTGCTAGTAGTATTCTTTCTTCCAACTGAGCTTTGTCATTTCAATCAATATCCATCAGATTTATTATTTATATTATCATCAAATAAATATCTATTTTTCCCCATGGAAAGCTCGTGATGGGAGGTATAAATAATAAATGTGATGCATATTAATTAAGTTGTAGTAGCTTAGTTGTAATAGAAGATTTGTTTTTTGTAACAAAATTTTTAAATAAAAATACTAACATTAAATTTTAATTTAAAATTAATTGTTTTTCTTATCGTATTAAGTTACATGGACTTACTATATATGATAAAACGTATTATACAATACATAAAAAATATTTTACTATATTTGAGAAAAAAAATACTAGTTTTTCCGGAATCTTCGTGAATTCCTTTGCTTAGTCCAATAAACATTCTTTTACAAGATAAACAAACGTATTTAGACAATTATATTTTTATACGTATATTTTAATAAAAACTAAGTTATATATTTTATATGCATTTGTCGACCATCATGAAAACTATCATATTTCTTACATTGAGAATTACCTTTAATATTTGCTTTTATTTTTCCTCTACAGGAAAGGTCACATCTCTTATCTATTTATTTTTATTATTATTTTAGTCACGGGCGGGCAAATATTTCACTAATTAAATAATGTCTCTACATCAAACAGAAATATTATTTGAAAGGAAAAGTATGACGTCTGTTTTTGATTATACAACACTGTTCGGTATTTATGACCAAATCGCCGGTCGCTCTGCGCGTGTGGAAGCTACATTAGGTTTACTATACCTATCTGCTCCCCCCCCCTTCTTTACCCTTACCCCTGAGCACAACTTTTTATATGTGTCATCTATGACTTGTAAACTAGTTTTGGTTTCTCACAGTGCGTACCGAAGATTTACAATCACTATTGGATGCACATGAACACAGTGTTTCGTGCTATCATCGAAGTATCCTGAAGTTCAGAAGAGTTTTGAAAACAGTAAGAAAATACAGATAATTCGTGCCCTTATTATTTCTGTCCTCTCGAATTCCTACCGTCCTTCCTACATCCCGCATTTCCCACCCCTTATATAATTATATTAGGTATATATTATGTTATGTACATTTAAAAATATTATACAAGTTATCACATATATGTGATTCACTTCAAATAAGAAAATCATCCATGTTTATTAATATTTTGATAGATGTCATTGTTATTTTTATTCCATATAGACTACAAATTTATCATAGAGCGTTTCATACTAAAACAACGTTTACAAATTATTCGGCTTCGATTCGACAATCTCAACTGTGCACCTCGTGAATTTTATAATCGACATAATTATCCATCTGAGCGAGTTATTTGTCGAACTGTGAAAAAGTTTGAAAATAATCATTATTTAAATCATGTGAGAATACCGGTAAGACAAATAAATTCCTGGAGTGAAGCCAATTTGCCGCTGTAAATGAAAGTGTAAGGGATGACAGTTGTCGATTCCTTGACGTAACTACGTTTGGGCTTATCATATGGCACGACATGGCGTATTCTACGAAAATATATTGACCTACAACCCTACAAGATCCAGCTAGTGCAATAATTAAAGCCAAATGATCATTTATTATCATTTATACATGGATTCGTTCCGCTTCTGAGACATCGAGTTGTTGGCGTAAAGCTGCGGCTGGAGCTCAGCAACAACTCTGGTGCAAGCGGCGCTCTCATGGAAAGCTGGTTCAATGACCAGAGAATGGCAACGCCTACAGAATAGCTACATATACAATGGCTTTTTTTTATTTATTATTATTTTCCTTGGTTTCTTTTTCATAGCATTATATTTATTTCATAACCTTAACGTATAACATAAACCTGATCACGCTAGAATAAACACATTATTATTATTATTACGTTTTAGATTTGCTGATTGGTCTCTTGAATAAATGCAAAATAACCCAAATTTTTATCGAAAAATTTTCTTCAGTGATGTAGCTCAAGTTTGGCTAAATGGTTATGATAATAAGCAAAATTCCCATATTTGGAGTGAGGAAAATCCTGAAGTCATTCAACAGAGTCTGTTGTACACTCAGAAGGTAACAGTTTGGTGAGCGTTTTATGCTGGTTACAGACCAATGATTATTTTTTTCAAAATTTGGATAACATTAATATCAGTAAAATGTGCTTCAAACAAGATGGAACCATGTGCCATAATCCAACTTAGACGATCGATTTATTGAAAACAACATTCAATAATTCAATCATTTATAGAAATTAACCTATCAGTTGGCCGCCTAGATCATGTCATATTTTTCCGTTAGACTATTGTATGTGGATATATGTAACATCACTTTTTGATGCTGATAAATCAACAACAATTTAACAATTAAAAAACAGCATAATTCAAGTTATTAGTGAAATTACACCAGATTTACGTGAAAGAGTGACTGAAAATTGGATCCGAAGAATGCATTGTATCAAACTTAGTCTTAGAAAAATCTTTGATATCATACTTGTTTTTTAAATTTAATTCCATTTTAAAATTCTATCAGTACTTGTACTGCTTTAACCCTGTTTTACTCGTTTTTTTTCAAATTAAATCTAAATTTATTTACAAAATATCAAAATATGTAGATGAACAATAAATTAACATGGATAGATTATTCAATATTTTTTGTAAATTGTGATAAATTTTATTATGTAATCGACTATGTCTGATTACATAGTAATAAAAAAATCTAAAATACTTTATAGTTCACCAATGAAGTACTATAATACAATAATTCGTGGGTGTTTAGTGGAAATCAATAACGTCAACTTCTTTCTTCTGCCGCCTTTCTGCGATTACCAAATCCATAAAACATTATTACTTTCCGAAGTGCGATATCTACTCTAATAATTCAAATACTGTTAAAAACTCGAAGCCAAAAATCACCCCATAAAGACCATTACTCTTGATATAGTGGTCAATAATTCTATATGAATTCTTAAATTGATAATAAAATTATATTGCTAATATTATATATTGAAAATAAATTTCATGAAATAATATACTTAGGTTATTTTTTAGTGCTAACCGTCCAACCGTCAAATCTTTGGACTGCTGCCCACCCTATGAGTATTTTCAGTACGATACGGTTAAATATTGAGTGTGGACTTCCAGCGCCAATATTCATGCCAGTAATCAATGAACGCAGGGTAACAAATGCAACGGTCACCCGTTCAGAATTGCATATGCCAATACAAAACAATGCATTGAAAGCAACCTGATCATAAATAGCCAACCGATGAAGGCTGATTTTGGAATCGTCGATAGGCAGTAAACCGTTGAACCGGCAACCGTGTACCTATAAGGTCTAAGCTAACGTAACTATAACTGAGCTGGTAACTGCTAGGCAGGTAAATAATATTATGCTGTGAAAGAAACCATAGAATTTTCAAAAATAGTTGAAGTTCATAATTGTTCAATTATATTTTCAAAAAAAGAGCGGTAACTCGCAATATCTTTTAATAATAATATAATTTTTATTTTATTTAGCGTAAACAATAAAACCTTTGAATATTTTATAATTATTATTTTTGAATACTTATGTTGGATACCCAAGAACATATCACCGGTTCCGGTTTCTGCCATCACCTCCAAATTGACTGTATGGTTGTTAATCACACCGTCTTTCGTTCAAGGGTCGACACACAATATAGACGCAAAGTCTCAGACCTTTGTAATGGTATTCGAACCATTCCGTTACAGAGCCGCCGATCGACAATAGGAGGGGGGGGTACAGAGCATGCATTATTTAATTCAATGGCAAAATATATGCCATTTGGCTAGAAATATGTCCCAAAAAACAACTAAAGTGAACATTTTAATTAAATTATCATTTTTATTTATACTTCCATTATCAATACGTCTAGAAATGTTTAAAGTAAATGTTAATGTTATGTTTTAATAAATAAACACATTTTTTTTGTTATATTCGTGCTTTGAAAGTTAGAACAGAATCTAATATTTTGCAGACACAACTTATCTTTTAATACATGTAATAATAAATGTGACCATTTAAGGTAAATCCGCCCTTTTCCTTGGATATTCTTACTTTCACTTAATGAATCTTTGTGAAGAAAAAGATATATCATATTTTATCATATATCATTCCATATTTCATATTTTTAATTTATTTTCCATGTGTTTGTGCACTCCATAGTACTATCGTTCTTACTAAGTTCCATATAAATTTAATACATTATAGTAATATATTAGTATATTTTGACCTCGCTGCTTCACCGTGGTAATATCGCGCCTATTTCAACTAATTTCATAGAATTTCATAAAAGTTCGTTTTGTCTCGATGAAATGGTTTTATTTTCGCCTCACCATATTACCATGGAAATATCACGCACGCTTTAATAGGTTTCACTGAATTTCGTTATTTCATACTAAAATAGTTTTTCATATTTTAACCTCTCTTTTCATCTATGGCACTTTTTGTCTATTGTAGTTAGATGTCTCGATGTTTGAAACATTATTATAGTACGTGCAGAATGTCAGTAGAATGCAGTATTACGTGATAATGTCTCGGCTACAGTCATCTTATTTTGAATATAGTTCAAAATAACTAGTCAAATGTTCGAAACTGCATTCGATAAAAAAACTACTATGCTACTAGCTACTTCTCCGATGCCGATGATGCAGTATTAATAGCAAATAACGAAGAAAAATTACAGAGTCTATTGAGTAAAATGTATGATGTATACAAGGAAAACGTCCTTATTATGAATGTCAACAAGTCGAAAGTGACGATATTCGAAAAGGAAAGCAAGACAACGTACAAAATACGTAGGTAATGAATATTTTGAACAAGTAGAAAAGTTTGTATATTTGGGAAGTATGTTTGATAGAAACGGAAAGCCCGAGAAAGATATGCAGGGAACAAAGTGAATAGCGCATTGAATGGAATAATATCTAACGGGAATTTGTCAACCGAGGCAAAACTAGCGGTGTATATGGAGTTCTGGTTCCGGCACTGATATATTGGAGAGAGAAGAGGAACGAAAGTAGACTGAATGGAGTAGAAATTAGATAACTTAGGCGTATATGTGGCAGATACATAGAGTAAAAAATTAAGAAATAACGAAAGAATGTAAAGCTGATCTTAGTATAGTGAGTAAGATTAAGAAGCGATCACTTAGGTAGTTTGGTCATATGGAACGGATGAATGAAGATAGAATGATAAGAAAGATATATGACTCAAGTGTTAATGGTACCAGAAATAGTGGACGTCCGCGGAAGACTTGGCACAACCAGGTAAACCAGATACTGGATGATGGTCTTGTTGGAAGCCACAATAATCGGCGAGCTTGTATGAGAAGATGTATGAATGTGAATGAGCCGAAAATTGTATGTCAAAGTATATTGTGCTGCTATATCTTCTCTGCCTACTCTGGTGGTAAGTAAGTAAGCTACCTCTCTCAAAAACCTCGCTGTAGTGAGAGCGAGCTCTTCTCCTGTGAATTCACATTTCGAGTAATAATATGTATTCAGTACCCAGTCACATGGAAGAGGTATTTGTTGCAGAATATTCGTCCTATGGTTTCAAACAATGTGTGCTATCTGACAACATGTATTATAACTTTTTCTTG
The DNA here is from genome assembly GCA_031772225.1 of Eubasilissa splendida. NCBI lineage: Eukaryota > Metazoa > Arthropoda > Insecta > Trichoptera > Phryganeidae > Eubasilissa > Eubasilissa splendida. The sequence goes on along the minus strand of CM062851.1, from coordinate 21,755,505 downwards.
GTTGAACAAAATATAGCCTTGTATTTTATACTTTTATATGGTAATGTATAAATCATAATTTTGTATGAAACCTCTCAAATATTTTACAATTGGATTGTGCTGTACATATTTTGTGTTACTCTAAATGGTGGCATGTATCAAATTATATTGATTTAATTTTTACCCGTACTTTTTGTTACAAAACTCTTAATAAGAATAATAATCTTTATAACAAAGATATTTAACTTACTCTCCCACCAAAAATATGATTTAATAAAATAGATATAACCGCCTTATTTTCCGTTCACTAAAATGTCAATACATAGGCTTGTAAAATGTGAGTTTAACTGTTTTATCATTTAAAAATACTGATCTACGTTTATTTATCAAAATTATATATGTAATATTTATATTTTTTGTGTATATATGTGTGAAATTGTTACTTTTTATTAACTTTTTTAAATTATTTATTAATATTTTCCTTGGTTTTATTTTTCATAGCATTATATTTATTTCATAACCTTTAATGTATAACATAATATGTATTATCTTTATGACGAATTGGGTTAAAAAAAACCTGATCACGCTGGAATAAACACATTATTATTATTATATATAATGGAGCTCAACAAGTTTAAAATATCAAACTATTTTATAAATAGTGCATATTTCTTTGATTTTACTAACATACAAGACAATGATAGCATTCGATATTCTTCTTTTTCCATTCCCCCAAACATAGTGTTATACTTTTAAGATTCACGATTTGAACGACCATAAAAGAGAAACTTAGACCTTTTAAAGCTTAATTTAATGTTGCATTCCCTGCACGTTCACTAGAATAAAGTATAGTATCATTAGTAGAGGACACGTGGTATTTATAGGTCCTCCGGGCGAATACTGCAGCCAATCGCATCAGTAATTTTGCTATTTTGCTGCCGTTGAATTTATCCCGACTTCTCACTTTTGCCTAAACTATCTTCCCTGAATGTATATATTTGTTCGCATATCAAACCTGCCGGTGGGCTAAATTTTTTATTTAAAATCTTTGTCTCAATTTAGTTTTAAATAAAATATTCCAAAAATTACAGAAAATATTCATTTTACTGAACGTCGGTTCAGTTTACAACATGGTGTATTTCACAAAAATAATGCCCTTTGATCCTAGATATCAATAATTAATACAAACAGCAGTTTTTTTTACATTGTTTTTGTAATAACTTTGTGTTGACTTGTGAATATAATACACTGTCTCTTGGGGTTTATACCTTTTATTGTACTGACACGGTCTAATTGTGATAACACTATTTATTCTCAATATATTCATAATATGTACACAGGTAACCCAGGTATTACTATTTAGTATACGGAAGGACGATGGATAAGAGGCCCGTTCCCCAGTATCGGCATCTTATAAACACTGCCCCTCCCCCCTCCACGGCTTATCTCACACGTACATACATACCCACACATCTAAAAGTGACAAAAATGCAATTTCCGCAGCAGTAAATTAAACAGTATTAATGATAAGAGTCATCAGTATAAAGACCGCATAAAATTGATTTAAAAAATTCAGAGATAAAAAAACAAAACACAAAACAGTGCAAAAACGCACCCCGTTTTAGATGTATGTTTGAAGGAATATGTATGGAGTAGTATATTTATTTTACAATAAATAGAGATCGTCGACAACCATCAACTTTAAATTCGAAATTGATTAAAAATCGTCCGAGATTAGTGGACATTAAAAAGGTTTTGTTTCACCAAAATAACACTAGACCGCACATGGCGCAGACAACGTTCCTAATAATTTAAGCCTTTAATTGGAAACTTCTGCCTCATCTCCCTTACTACTGGATATTGCCTTAAATGACTATCATTTATTTTTAAGCCATCAGATTTTTTTATCTGAAAAGAAATTAAACAATAAAGATGATTCAAGCTTTTGGGATTGGGAATCGGATTAGAAAATTTACCAATAAGATATGAACAAAATATCATTGATAAAAATGATAAAATGTTTTTGATTAAACATTTTTCGTATAATATAAATTGCTCAAGATTCTATATAAGTGATAGAAATAAATTCTGAAATTCCTTTCAATTGTTTGTTTCTTGAAGGGAAAGAGGTATATGTAAAAAAAAATGTAATGCGTCATTTTATTATTCAATTTTATCTTATTCTCCTGTAAAATAAAACATATATAGCTTCAAATATAACCCATATATACGTCTTAAATTTATTTGTTTATATAATTTAATACTCCAACATTAATATTACATTTTTACATATTAAATTATGTTTATTATCAGTGACTAATAATATATAATTTTTTTAAATATCTATCGCAATTACGTTGTAATTCATTTTAATAATAATTAAAAATTTCAATGATTTTAGATTATTAAGTCAATTTTCATCGTAACAATTTAAGTTAGGTAGTAAATTTATTTTTTAAATTGAATTAGAATATACATATTGGAACAATTAGATATATGGTTTTATTTATTTTTTTTTTTTTGGTCATCGGTTGGTGAATATATTTTCACTCATATTTATTTAGAAACCAAGTTAATAAATAAATTACTAATAATAATTATATCCGCACCTTATTAATAATGTAAATTTCACTTATCGTCAAACGACCCACCATTATCAGCGTTTTGGCCCCCAGCTGCAGTTTTTCTATTCTCTTTTCTTTTTCTGTGACAGAATTAGAATATGTATATTTGACTTTAATAAATATACATATATTTGAAAAATGAAATTAAAAAAAAATTGTTGAAAAATGTTAGTAACAACAGTTGAATCCATAATTATAATTCTATATAATAGTGTATAACAATATATAGTGAGCAGCTTGAGCAGATAAAAAATATCAACGCAAATTGTTATTTGAAGTTAAGCACTATGCTATAGCGACAGTGCTTTTGACGACAAATTTTCGAACCCACATGTTACACTTTTCAAATGAATACATCTATCGCTCCATTATTATTCTACTTTGTTTTTACGGAATCTCAAATACCTTAGAGTAAACCGATAGCAGACACCAGAATTAAGAATTTATTTTTATTAAATTTTGGACACATTGATACAACTTATATTATTAAGGAAAACACATTCTTATTGTGAAGTTGTAATTATTCAGAACATAGGTTTGTGATATTTTAAATACTAACTTAATGTATTAATTATAAATATGTACATATAAAATCAATTTTGTGGAAAAATATTGTTTTTGCGCTACCGGGATTCAAACCTGGATCTCTGGTCTATCAGACCATAATAGTCTACCTGGAAGAATTATGAGGTCAACCTGGATTGGGATTGGATAGTTGTTTTTTTTCTGCAATAGCCCTAGCTAAGGCATTGGGTAAGTGTTCGGTAATAGTCCAATGTTTATTCTCAAAGTACGCTTAAGGTATGGAGACACTATGTTTTGGCTGGAAGATTTGGGTTTTGCGCGGACAAGTCAAGTCATGAGTCCTCGAGAAGTAACATATGTTAATAAGCTTCTTCGCGAATTTAGATATGTAATCATACACTATGGTCCCCTCATGACTGAGTACAGCGATCTCCATGAACTTCCGCTCTCTTGACTCTGCTCCTCCACTTCTCCCGGCACCTTGCAGACTACCGTAGTTACCTTAGGGCTGTCATCAGAGAAGTGCCCGTACCTTTTCCAATCGGTCGGTCCAACAGATGGGGAATCTTCTTCTTCGTCCTTCAACGTGACCTACCACAACAAGGTTCTCCGAGCTATCTTCCCTTCTCAAAAGATGTCCAAAAAATTGAAGGATTCATCTCAGGAAAATGATTGAGAGTCTGTTCTTGATGTTACTATTCCTGCAGAATGGAGGCATTCGTGCGTCTTGCGGTCCATGGTATACGCAACATGTGTCTCCAGCACCACATCTCAGAGGCATATCTCTCTTGCTTACAGGGTCCATGATTCCACACAAAATCAAAATATAGAATACTACAGAAACTGTACAGGCCTTACTTTTGTTATCTTCGTTATCAGACGTGTACGTTCGTCTTATTAAAGGATTGATTAAAGGATTGGAAGGTTGAGACGCGAAGTTAAATTACTCAGTACTCCGATTTCTAAATGAAATCTCTCAAAACTTCAGATCTATCTTTTGAATTTGGACCCGGACTAGCGAAGCCCGCTCGCTGTTCTTGCGCTTAAAGTTATTTTGATTTCGTGCTTTAATGTATTTGATCCACAGACTACCAAATATATAGACATGAACTAACGCAAATTCTTTGTTTCAATATTTTAAATTTGGTGTCACCAACGTGATCATTTTGATACGACTTACGAAAACAAATAGCTCTGGGACTTTTTTTAAATATTTGACTCGATTGGAACGAAAATTTAAACGCTGACAATATATTATATGTTAATGTTAAACATACGTTTTAAAGATATAATTTTCGAAGAATGAAAACATTTACTGTTAGATAAATGTGTCATAAACTATCGGATTTATTTTTCGACCAAGAATGTGTGTAGAATGCCCCTCGTACCGCTACTAATGTTCCAAACCCCTCTCCTATATATACACTTTATTTTATGTCTATTCATTTACTGGTCTGTGATTTGACCAATATATTTACATAAAATAGATCCGCGCTACATTATGACCTAAACATTGATAAAGATGATGTAACTACGTAACTTTTTTCTAATCGCCCTCGAGGGTGCATTTCGTGATGAAGCAAAGGCGAAACATCGTAATGAATAATTTCTCTAGTGCAATTAATTTTTTTAAATTTTACAGTAATTTTTGCGCGGTGAGAGGAGTGGGTTGATTGCGAGGGAAAAGGTCATGTATCCGGGTAGCTGAGTTCACACATTGTGGTATTAGTGAGGCTTCAAAAAAACTACTAACTGTACAAAATTTGCTTAATAATTTGTACGTAACTACGCATTACAATATTAGGGAGCACAAATTGCGGGTGTATAGGGGTCACGGCGCGGTTAAAATAATTATGTAATTATTTCGTATTCAGTTTGGTTGGTATAAATTAACGTTTGTAGCCCAGCTTGCAATAATACTTTTCTTACACAAAAGTTATCGGCCACTACATGCCTCATCAGATGAAATGTTTTGATGTAATTAATAATTATTGATAAAATTGAAAAAATATGAAAAAGAATGTTATAATAAATAATTGTTGTTACAATGCAAAGATTTGATTGTACATCAGTACATCAATTTTATTATATACTCGCCGACGTCGCTCGGGCTTTACGCAGAATAAAGAGGCTTCATTTAGAAGGATGGGGGTAGTTCTTTTTTCGAAATCAGATAAAGACAGTCATTTTCCACGTATTTTGAACGTTAAGTATGCAAAATTTCATCAAGTACCAAAATTCTGCTTCAAGGGGTGGGAAAGGGGAATGGGGGTGGTTTTTCAAAATCTTATGTAGACAGTGACCTTCTTCTTGTTTTGAAGGTCAAGTGTGCAAAATCTCATCAAGCTCGGAATAAAATTGTAGATGTGTATAAAAAACAAACAAACAAACTAACAGACACTCTTCTTTGTATATATAGATGATAGAAGCCGTATTATTTACTTAATGTTGCTTCTATTCTTTCCAAATACTAATATGTACATAAATAAGAAGTGCAAAGAAAAAAAATAATGAAACGAAGTAAAAAGTAAGAGTAGAATAAAAACAAGTATTTTATAATATATTACCCTTACTGGTTTTCCCCTCACCTCACAATGGCGCTCAACCCCACAATGTATATCTTTCTAATTAATTAATTAGTATTTAAAATATTACAGACTTATGTTCTGAATAATTACAACTTCACAATAAGAATGTGTTCTAATAATATTTAAGTTTTATCAATGTGTCCAAAATTTAATAAAAATGAATTGTTAATTCTGGCGTCTGCTATCGGTTTACCCAAAGATATTTGAGATTCCGTAAGAACAAAGTAGATGGCTCTTTAAAATAATTGAATTAATTTGAAAAAGGTGAACATAAAAGTTCGAAAATTTGTCGTCAAAAATAATGTCGCTGTAGCATAGTTAGATAATGCACCTTCCCCGGTTTGGAAAGAGATTCAGGTTCGAATCCCGGTAGCGCAGCAATAATATTTTTCGATAAAACTGATTTTATATGTATATCTTTCTAATTAATACATTTAATTAGTATTTAAAATATCACAGACCTGTGTTCTGAATAATTACAACTTCAAAACAAGAATGTGTTCTCATAATAATTAATAATAGAAATCTCACAAGAAAATAACAGCTTAAGCATTCCTCTTGTTTCAGAAAATCTTTTTGTTCCGATAATCTATTTCGAATATTTTGAGCATAAAATATGACATTTAAAGACTTCGAATGAGAATTCTTTGAGAAATATCTATTGAAAAGCGATGCATCTTAGTTTAAAACTATTCCTTTACGTTTAGTTTCTTAAGATTTTCCTTGGAATGTTAGCCTTACCTCGCTTAACACTATAAAGCCGTATTGATTTTTGTTTACAGGGTGTTAATTTAATAAATATGCTTTAATAAATTATTTATTTTTAAATTTGCCATTCGGACGAACAATTTTTTATGAAACATCGAATGTACCACCATTACGTGGTTTAGAAGAAATGTTACATTGTAATTGATTGATACGCGCGTGTCACCATTTAATACGTGCAAACATTATGCAGGTCCGAATTATTACGAAGAATTATTTCAAATTATCAAGTCTACTCGAACTTATTTGGTGAATTTGAAATTTATTTTATTAGTGTGTGTACCCCTATTTGTGTACTCAAAAGTGCTTGTATTAAATTAAAAACTAGTGAATGAGGTTTTAGGCTTATAAGACTAAAACATCATTTACTAGTTTATTGGTCGGCATTACCAACATAGTTATTAGCAAACTATTTATTAAGAAACTTTTTTTGGATATTAAAAATTGCACACAAGGTAAAAGAAAGTACTACTAAACAATTTTTTATAAATGTATTCTACATAATATTTAAATGAACTGCTTGATCATAATAATTTTCCAAATAAATAATTTATATATGTATTTAGCCAAATTTAGGTATCTGCACAAAACATAGGCAACATCCCTCTTCCTCTTTTATGCGATATAAATGTACATAAAATTTAATGCCATCCAATACAAATTTTTCACAGTTGCTCTTTTGAACCCTACGTAAAATATGTACACCTACCTCCTCCTTTTATTCACTCCAACCCCTTCCACTATTATGTGTATTATATTGAATACTATCCGTTCCAAGTCTTGTGTAGTCAGTCTTTATGACACTGACAAAAATATAATCACCTCCCCTAACCTTGGTCAAACTCCGGACATTTCACTTTCCCTGTGTCTGGACCAAATCATCGCTATTTTTTAATAGGCAAAGACATCGCTCTTCCCCTTAATCATTTATTATTTTAAATATGAATTAAATATATTAATTAGAAAAATATACATATAAAATCAATTTTATCTAAAAATATTGTTGTTGCGCCACCGGGATTCGAACCTGGATCTCTTTCCAAACCGGGGAAGGTGCATTATACAACTACGCTACAGCGACAAATTTTCGAACCTACATGTTAGCTTTTCTCCTAATCATATATATTTGTTATTATACGTTTATTGGATTTTAACACTACTTAAATCAAAATTATTTTAAATGGTCTTAAAAATATTTATCACCCAGGTTGATTTTATTAATGGTCATAAAACTGATACTTTATATAATATTAAAAGCGTAAAATTATAATCTCAACTGTCCTGAATAAAACAAAATGATGAAAAAATGAGTATTTAAAGCTCTCTAAAATTCAGCCCCTCCTCTATATTTTGATGCTTGACGGAGCTTGTTCCAGCATGTTAATCCCCGCGCGTCTACGATACCATCTTCAAAATACCTCCGGGACATCTTGGCACCTTATAGGCTGCTTTTAAACAAAGGCTAGTAGTAATGCAAGTCCCTAGGCATAAGGTACCAAGAAGACGGAGCAGGATAATAAAATAGGCACACACCACCAAGTTGAAAGGACCCAATTAATAACTAATATTTATAATCGCAGCATATTAAAAACTTTAGTTTCCTATATCTAATACGTATAAATAAAATTCTAAAATACCCACTCTTGTTCATCAAAAATCGAAAATTAAATGGAACGCTAAACCATTTTTATCAATATTTCAATACGTTAATTATCTATGGAGTCCTGGTACCGCCACTAATGTATGAAGTGAGACCTGGAGCTGGCAGAAGCGGAAAGAAAGTACACTGAATACAGTAGAAATGAGATCACTTAGGCATATATGTGGCAAATATATTTATGACAGAGTAAAGAATGAAGAGAATGTAAAACTAATCATTGTATAGTGTATAAGATTAAAAAAGGATCGCTCAGATGGTTTGATTATATGGAACGAATGAATGGGGAGAAAATGGTAAGAAAGATATATGACACAAGTGTTTATGGCACCAGAAATAAAGGACGTCCGCGGAAGACTTGGCATGATCAGGTAAACCAGATACTGGAAGATGGTCCTGTTAGAATCTAGGCGAGCTTGCATGAGAATATGTCTGAGAAACGGCGCGATGGTAAATTATTTAGTTATCAAAAAGTGGCATTAAGGTTTGCGGAGTTCAATTAATATGAAAGAAGATTAAATTCAGAAAAAGTGACACTTGACGTTTTAGGGTAGGTCGTAGGTTTTACACACTATTAAATATATGTGTTTATATATAAAAACCTTAAGTAGGTACGCGTGAAAATTTTGAAAGCATTCTTCTTTATCTATCTATCTATGTCATAAATACGCATAAATATTAGCGTCGACCATTTCTAACCAAGGTAAGTTTATAGAACTCCATGATCACAAATGTGAACATAAAATACTTGTATTTTGATTCTCGTTTAATTTACTTAAGACGCGTTTCACCATCTAAGGACATTATCAGGGCAACATTACTCCTACAAGGCAAAACGCGAAAAGTAAATTAAACGAATAGAATAAAAAAACAAGTGTTTTATTTTCACATATCTGATTCTGTTTTTGTTGTATATCACGCTATGAGAATTGGTTTTTCTATTTTTTTAATATTACAGTCAGTGGTACCTTCCTGAGCTAAGTTTGTCTTCTAATATTTAGTTCAAATTTAAAATATATTTGCCAAAGTTTTTTCGTAAATTCAGATGATAACACCTCAACCTCATCCACGACCTCAAATATTGTATTATCTGCGTTGGTGTTTTCCACTTTTTACTACGAACTTAATAATAGCACGGCACTCATATTTCACACACTCCCGACAACTTTTTTCCAACACGATATTATTCCTTTGGCTCTAAACATAAAACTGAAAGTGCTGACATTTGGCAACACGTTAATAATGCATAAATTGAAGCAACCTTTTCTGACGTTACGAAATATTGTTTTTGTCCCGGTTTTTTTTTCTAATATCTCTAAATTACCTGAATAGTTTAAGAAAACCTTCAATGTGGTAAATATTTTTAACGGAGTAATTATTAAACTACCCAATTATGATATCATTTAGTTTATTTGAAGATGTTGTCTTAAATTTTGAATCTCGTTTGATGTATTAAGATTGCGATTGATTCTTCGCCATCTTTGTTTCTGCTACACGAATTGAATTTTGTAAAATGCATACTTTAAATTATAGCTACACCGATATTATTTCCTGGCTAAAACATATTTTCATTTAACTCTGTTTAAACCACGTCCTAAAACATTTATATCTGAGCCATGTTATACAAATGACTGCATATTTCACAATAAGTACTCGTAAATAATTTTGATAAGTCAGTAAATATTATTACAGCTAACATAATATTATTCGACTTTTATTTGAAGGTTTTCAATATTTTGTTATCACGTGGATTTATTGAAAAAATGAATTATCAATAAATAAAATATAGCAAAACATGTGCAATTGTACACCCCTTTCTCATTTTTCTCAATTAATGAAAAACATTATTTGTTTCATTATTTTTGACTATCAAATCAACTTAAATAATTTAAGATATAGATGTCTCACAGAGACGAAGCTATTATTTTTACATGGAAAGTATGGAAGTCTTAGGCATTACAGGGATTACGACCTGTCATCGGCTGGCTTAAGTGATCACTTTATACAATATAACGTTTACCTATTTACCCATGCTACCATATCTATCAAATTTTTGGAAGTTGTATATATGTTATCATGTTGGAACATTTCAATTATTTATTACCAACTATGCTGTCGCCATCTATGGATTTTTTTGAAAAAATTTTATTCATTCTCATATAACAGTATAGATGTCGCTGAGACTATTTTTTTTTTGAAGTGTTTGAAGTTTTTGAAGTGTTGTTTGTTGAAGTGAAATGAAATGTTCCAACATGATAACATATTTACAACTTCCAAAAATTTGATAGATATGGTAGCATGGGTAAATAGGTAAACGTTATATTGTGTAAAGTGATCAATTAAGCCAGCCGATGACGTGTCCTAAGCTCTATAATACCCAAGACTTCCATACATCCCATGTAAAAATAATAGCTTCATCTCTGTGAGACATCTATATCTTGATGACAAACCCCCTGGGGATAAAATCCCAGTAATTATTTCCAGCAAAGATTTGGACATACTCAAAATATTGTTAAATAATTCACTTATTATCATCGTTATTTCACACCGCATGAAGATGCATAACATATTAGATGTCACGCTCCTCTATTTTGGCACCCCTCTGCCTTGTCAGCTTTAATTAAACTTTTTATACAATTATTATTTATTGTTCATGTATTCATGTACACGTAATTACTTACTTCTTAATAATTATTTCAAGGAGTGTAAACTCAGGTTTACCGCATTTAAAAGTTCCTTATTTATTATAAGTTGTTCGATATAATTTTCTCAAACTGAGCAACGAAATAAAAGGAAACTCATCGATGGATATTTTTTTCATTGAAGTTGGAAATATGTTTATTGTGTTAGAAGTTAGAATTGTATGCTCCGTTCTTGGTTCACTGATTACGTATTGCGTGTCTAGTGGCTTTGAATTCGTCAACTAAGCGATTGATTGCAAAAAAGGTAAAGAACACGCAATAGAAATATTACCCCCGTTAAAATGGCTGTAACACCTGGACGAGAGAAGCTTGATACATTTAATTTATTATTTTTTCATAGTCTCGCTTAAATTTATAGCGTAGGTACTCGTTTGTAAGTCGATTATTTTTATATTTTTAAATTTCAATATAACTGAAAAATTGGGAGATCCATCTAAAATGTTCCCTGTATTTATTATATGTATTTTTTACACAAAATCTAATTATTTATAATAAGAATGTTCATTTATACGAATAGTATCGTTTTCAATCGTAGTTAATGCGATCCCGTATATAATTGTTATTATCGGAAATTTTTGATATGATGATAAATATAAATTAAATGAATTAATTAAAAGATGTACAAAAAATATGTTTTTATCGAAAAAATATTTAGTTGCTATCAAAATTCGAACCTAAACCTCTTCCCATCCGTGGAAAGCATATTAGAGTTTTCGCTATAGCAATCGAATACACTCTGGTATATATTTCTAGTTGATTCATTTGTAATGATAACACCACGGAACAATGTTCTGAAAATGCAACTTAACAACAAAAATGTTTTCCTAAATTAAAAATTTAAAAAATAATAAATGTTAATAATCATCGAAAACGTTTATTCATTATTTTATAAATTTTATAAACGCAAATATACTTAAATAAAGTATATTTTTACTATTCGATAAAATACCTAAAAACAGTTTTATTTGTTACTTTGTTTTAATTATGTTATTAAAACCGTCAGATTTTAAATTTATTTAATTTCTCTAAGTCTAAATATTTTTTATTAATATTTATTTACTTTAGCTCACAAAAAATAGTGGATGCAATACAATGTATATTACTTGTCGTTGTTACTTAACCCAGCCATGAGGTACACCTACAATATTAACACATGGCTACCCACTGGGCCTTGTTACAACAATCGCCGACGGTTGTTTTAAGCTAGTTTCAATTAATTAAATATTATTACATTCGTATTGTGAAGTTGTAATTATTCAGAACATAAGTCTGTGATATTTTACAAATAAATTAAATATATTAATTAGAAAGGTATATTATTCTAATTAATACATTTAATTTGTACTTCATTAAATTTTTTTTTTTTAATATATAAATAATCACCAAATAGGCAATTAATAATCACCAAAATGCGCTCAGCAAACCTCATTTTTAAATAGTTGCATATAAATTTCATAACATACAATTTAAATTACTTTCTACTGGGGTTATTCTCCATAGCGAAGTAAAAAAAATAATCTACGGGAAATATATAACAAGAGTCGTTTCAACGGAATCTGACATTTTTTAATTGGAACATTCCGAAAGCAGTCTGCTACGTTTACGTTTCTTTTGCTTAAGGCACCGTTATTTAAATGCTAATTTTTATTATCAATACAGGGTACTCTATTGAGGTAATATGTATATTAAATCGGTTTGCCCTTTTTAAACGTTATCTGAAATACTAAATCAATCATTACTTGTACACGTAAAGAATAATGAATCACGCTTTATCACTCACCTGACTTATTTCAACAAATATAAGTTAAACACAGTTGAATTTTACCAAACGAAGCATTTGTATACTTTAAATAGTGAGTTATAAACTAAAAATAACTAGCAATATTTGAATATATCCAAGAACACACAATTATTGGATTTTCACCTACAAAGGCACTGTTATTAAACAAATAAAAGATAAATATGAATTAAATATATTAATTAGAAAGATATACATATAAAATCAATTTTTTTGTTGCGCCACCGGGATAAATAATAAATAAAAGATATCTAATAGAGACAAAGCTATTTTTTATTAATGGAGAAATACGAAATTATAGGTAATTACCGGGCTTACGACTAATTTAGTCTATAGACGGCGATAGTGCAGTAGTATTGAAAATGATTCGACATATTAACGTATATACAACTTTCAAAAATTTGATAGATACGCTACTTGAAAAAAAAATGCAATTACTTTTTCATCGACCTAAAATTTTGTAGATGATTAATTACATGATTAATTGATAATGTTTCGGCTGATTACAATATTAATTATGCTGTTTAATCTATATATTGTTTCCTATACTGTAATAAGTATTCTGAATAAACTATAATTGGTATTTAATAATTTAATTTGCGTACGTAATATCCATCTTTTAACTATATTAACAGAGAAAAAATATCACTTAGATATGTTTAAAAAATAATTTTTGATGATGAATTAATCATATAAGACATAAATAACTAACACTTCTTCTCGTTCAAGACAAAACAAGACTTCTCGTTGGTTGAGAACGCCAACCTCGCGGTACGGGTCCACAGTAAACATCTGTCCACTGCTCGCTGCTTAGTTTCAATATTCCACTTTTGCCACATTTGCCTTCATAATACTTAGTAAAATAAATTGTTTACAGGTCAAAGGAAAAATACCAGATACCAAACTACCAGAAAATACTATACGCCAAACTATATAAACAAGCTAACAAATACATTGAATAATATGCAAGCAATTTTATTGTTTTGTTAATGTTATTGCGATTTTTTAAAACACATCGTTCCTTGATATTTAGATTTGGTCTCAATTTTTTTTATAAAAAGTTTTGTCCTTTACATTTCTTCAGCCATATATTTACTCGTACTTCGTACGTTCATGTTTAACATTAGGATCACTTCAGACGGTGATATATTCTTATACCGAATAATGCTTTCTGTGCAAAATGCGAATTACTAGTGTTGCGTACAAGTATAGATGCCGGAAGAATTTAGGATACGGAAGGAACAGGCAATCACCATAATCCAAATTCTGCAGATATCTTCAAAATGTGGACTGTATTTTTATTCACTATTTCGTTTTAGGTTTCGATACAGTATAGACGCGAAGTCTAAAATTTATGTAATATTGTAATCGTTTAGAAAAACGTATAACCATACTGGCTCATGGTTGCCAATCGACTGGTCAGCGACTAGGTCTTGAAAGGGCGGGAAGAGGGGGGAGGGGAGGCACATTATTTTCGTTCAAAAATAAATATATATTTACACAAATAAATATATATGCCAAACAACTAGAAAACATAATATTCTTTCAGATCTGTAATTCTATTATTATATTAGAAGGGTTGAAATATTAGAGAACGTTGTGTACTAAAAGCTTTTAAATCAGATATTTATGTAAAACTGTTGTTTGTACAAGGGAGTTGGGAATTGGGATGTAGGATGAATAGAAGTAATTTGGCTCAAGAACAATACAGGAAGGGCTCAAAGAGCAACCAGATTCCAGGAAGAATATGACCTAATAATAACCTAATAATCTTACCCGCACCACACACAAATAGCAATATGCACTAATCCGTACGCACAAGTGATAAAACTTATCGCACGACACAATGTGTAATGTGCTTCACAGAACTCATAGACAGAATGTCGTGTTGTAGGTTAATACCTAGACACCATAGTGGTACATCCAGACACGCGCACGGTGACCGGCGATCCGTGAATTTATCATAAAGATCTAACAACTATAAAACACAATTTGGATAAATTCCTCTACATGGATCTAATGTTTTTCCTAGTATTGTGATGGCAAATATGGTAATAGTAGTCGTAATATAAAAAAAATCTCAATGATGTGTTTCCACATTTAAATAAAGAGAAATACCAACAATAATACGAGTAATATATTATTTATGTTCCGTTACTTTTTTTAATTGTTACAGAAAAGGGTTCATCTACGCGGCTCTTATACTTTTCAAATGGGTCCATTATTTTTTACATTATCATATTTATAAATATTTAATCACAAAAATACAATAAGTTCTAGATTTTTTCAAAAAAACTGTTTATTTCTAAGCTTTTATTAAACAAAACTCAGTTTTTTCGAAAGTAATATTTTCCATTTGCACTTTTTCAATGATATTGGTTTAATTATAAAGGAATGAGTACAAAAAATTACATTTCTATAAAATAATAATTAAGGTTAAAAGATAAAAAATAAAATAGATTTTGCATTACCCTTATTAACCTTATTATGCGTTAACCTAAATGACAAGGTGAGAATTTTAAATAACGTAAGGAATCTAAATATTATACGATGACTTTGCTCCGATAAATTCGTGCTAATATTTAGATTTTAAAATTCACCATTTGACGAGTTGACATCAACAGGTTAGCGCTCCAGTCGTACAGCTATCCTAACATGTTATTTTAAACAAGACCTCTATGAAAATTCTTGGTCCAGGAAATACATCTCCAGGGATATCAAGACGTAATAAATATATAATTTTCCTGCATAGCTGCTGAGCACCGGCTTGATGGAAACTATCCCGTAATTCCTTAGGTACGGTTTATTCTGTTAAGTTAGTACCTTAACATATTAACATTCCCTTTTGTTTACCAGAACATGCTTAACATGAAAGCACATGTATTGTCATATTTATGATCAGGTACCACCAACAATATCACCAAAGCTTTGAGAGTAAGTTTAATAAATTGAGCGTCAGTATTTACATTACAGTAATACCCAAGTTTGTTTGTAATTACGATTTTATGATAATAAATCATTTTTTAAACTGTATCTGATTGAATGAATGTTTATATTGGTACACATCATTGAAAAATGGTAAAGGTCATCTCCATCTATTTCTATTACCCATTTGAAAAATGTATACACTGTTCCAGTTACAAAAAAATCCTCTCTGAATCAGATAGGTTTCGTCTTTGCGTGAGAGCGTGATTTTTTTTACTTTTATATCTCGCGTACGTATTCCAAACATCCTTCTATTCAACGCGCGATTTATGGGTGACATAGACTCACCTTAAAGTTATAAAAACTCCTTAACTTTAAAGATATTTAGAAATTAACATTACACATAATGGCTAAACCATTGCCCCAGGTTCTTCAGCCATAATGTTTCTTTTACAGGGCCCCAATTTCCAGCAATCTCTCCCTGCATTATGGATGTCTCGTTACCTATCCGAGATATTGAAGTTCTCAAATTTTTATTATTTAAAATATGTATTTATCTTAATTCATCCA
Source organism: Eubasilissa splendida (assembly GCA_031772225.1). Taxonomy (NCBI): domain Eukaryota; kingdom Metazoa; phylum Arthropoda; class Insecta; order Trichoptera; family Phryganeidae; genus Eubasilissa; species Eubasilissa splendida. The sequence goes on along the minus strand of CM062851.1, from coordinate 21,739,372 downwards.
AATGAAAATATTTTCAATCGTTACTCTATCCATCCAACTTATTTTGAGCATTTCCTTACATATCCATATCTTCAATATTTCAACTCGACTTACTACTTCTTCCATGAGTGTCCACGCTTTCCATAAAATAGTACTATGTATAGCATCTGACCATTCGCATTCGTAATCTGAAGTCAATCATTACTGCATCTCTTTCATACGGATAAAGATTGTACGAGCTTACGGCATTTAATTTTAACGGACGGATCTTTCATATATATTGCAACCCAAGTATAAAATACTTAGTAATTTTTCCAATTTCATTCCAACATATTTCAGCATACTTTCATTGTCAAATATGTTATGTTTGCTAATAAGTATATGTTTTATTTTACTTACATTAATTATACTGAAAATTCTCAATATTTCAAGAAGTTCCACATTATCAGCATAATGCAGATTATTCAAAATCTTTCCATTTATAATAATATTTATAATAAACCCTTGATTACCTTCTTGAAAAGCTTCATTGATTAGTTCATCTGAATATAAGTTGAAAATCCATGGTATGTGAGCGCACACGGTTTGGCATCATATTGCACACAAAAAAATATAGCGCGCATATAATTTTTAACAAGTCTTCTTCCTCACGTGCCGCCTTCTATCAAAGGTTGGTGACCATGTTGAAGTATGTTGATTTATCTAGTAAATGATCATCAATATTTTGAACATTTAACCACTTTCTGAAGTTATACAACTAAAATAATATTTATCTAGCTTCATCTCTGCTGCGTTATTATCTTCCCCTGGACAGTAAGTTTGAGATCATATTTTTCATTGCGAAGGATGTATCCAAAGTATGCAGATTTCCTTGATAGTTGTTATTTAAGCGTCTTAATATATCTTCGATAGTAATGAGTAACATCTTCTTTCTGCCTCGGCTTCATGTTCAGGGGGGAGGCATCTAGCCTAACTGGTTCTTTTTTTAAATATTGACAAGTCAAATGGTTATGAAATGAAATAATATTTTTATATAAGAAAATTTATAATCTATATTTTAAGATACTTGCATGTGTTAAAAGTGGAAAATGATCAATTTACTTTAATGCTTATAAATAAGGCTATTCAAAAATAATTACAATAAAATTAACATTAAATATTTGTGTTCATCATGCCAGCATTAATTTCTCTGCCAAATTGTCTATGTTGACGCTTGTCTGATATTGATTATTCAGGTCCCTCACGTAAGGGATTACCTCTTAGGATAGTCCTGGATCCTGGACGTGAAGTGTTGTCAGCTTCTTGTGGTGCCAGCATAGGGTGACGGAGTTCAGGCTTGTAGTTGATGATAAGACGATGCCCAATTATCCAGGCAAACCGGGACTCTGGACGCGATATTCTTATGCAATAGCGACAGTCTGTTCTCGCTACACTAATTATATTTATCAACTTTTTATAGATCCAGCGAGACCCTTTTTGATACTTTCACATCAACGATTAAACGCAGAGTACATCACAGTCTAAGCTTAAACTCGAGTCGTACAGTTTAAATTTTCCCCGGAATTACAATCTATGAAGCGCTTACTTGATACTTTTAGAGACGATATTGATTTTATTTTCTAATTGAAAATAAAATCTCGTCTTTGGCGGAGCCACTTCTCACGGCGGAGAATATCAGAAGACTGTTCGCCTATGTCGATGCATCCCTCAAGGCGCATTTGCCTACATGACTCTAGTCATGTTTGCTGGATTACCGCCGCTGTATTCGCCGCTGCACCCAAGCTGTGTCGGTCCATCTGCGTCTAACAATACCGAGGTTTTTTATGAGTCGGCCTTACTTTGGGCTAAGTGCTTTTTGTTAGCTTGAACAACATTATTGTTTTGGGTAATTTTGCATTTTAACATGAGATCAACCCAAGCCCTACTAATAGCATTATACTGGTATGGTAATGTTTTTCTTATTTTATCCCTCGATACAAAAATAATAGCATCGGTCATTAAAACTGCACAAAATATTTTTTGCGCGCACCGTGATCCAAAGTTACAAGGAACATTGGTCACAACCTTCTTTTTACTTTTACTTTGTCTATTGGGTTAGTTCTACCCTTACAACTGATTTATAATTCCAATGTTAATGCTAATATTATTTATCGGAAAAGTACTCTTGTAAGTAGGCCTTGAAGACTTAAAATCTTATCTCCCATTTCAATATTAAAATACTAATATTACAATTTGCACCCGCGCAACATAATCCCTCTGCTTTCGTCATTAAACTTTGTAGAAAATCTTTTCTTGGATTTCGCCATCATAAAATATCTCATTTTTAATTAAAAAAATATTCCGTGCTGTACAATATACCCATCCGCACTATCTTAGACTCAATTATACATCAAACATTAAATTTGATTATTAGTCACTTATGATAGGTTTTTTAGGAAGGAAGGAATTTAGATATTAAATGTTATATACCCTTTTTTTATTTTGATTGATTTCAGTGCCGATAAATTGGCGTTTATTTTAAAAATAACATTCTTTTGAAACTTGTATCAAAATAAACATTTTTTTAGTAATTAATACAGTAGCAAGTACAATAAGTATTAAATATTACATTTTATTAATATGCAAGCCAATTGGCCGCTTCCTACCTCGCTAGGTACATATATAAAAGTACCTGTTCTGAGATAGGTAGCCATTGGGTTCAATTAGCTATTTATTATTGTTTTTAATATTTCTAAAAACTGATATGTGCATAAGTAGGAAATAAGGTAACAAATCAAATAGTAAAAAACATAAAAAACAAAAAGGAGACAAGTAGAGAATAAGTAAAAGAAATAAAGTTAAAAACTTTGATACAGACTGAAGACATATAAGAAATAAGTAACAGAGTATAAAGAACATTAAAGTAAGAGCATATTAAAAAAATAATATCAGTTTAAAATAAGACATAATTTTAAAAAAGTATAGTAAAGATATGGTAGAAAGATCAGAGTAGAGTAGAAAGAAGAACAGAGTAAAAACGAGGTAAAACGATTGGAATAGAAACAAGCAGAGAGCAAAGAAAACAAGTGTGGTACAAGAGTAAACAAAACTTTTAGAAGTACTATGAGATTACAAAGTGTTGTGAGAAAAGGAGATGTGGCGATTGATACCTTACTCCTTGAGGGCAACGTAGCAAGGATGAATTAGAAAAATTATCAAAATTTATATATAAATTTGTATTCTTAAATGTAAATAGCATAAAATTGATTTACATATAGATACGTGAAATTATGGTGGCCATGTTCGCACCTCACAGATTTGCATAAATAAACACTCAACCCGCTAAATTGCAGGCAACAATACACTGCGATCAAACCAACATGAATAACCACCAGAACAAGATGCTCTTCTCCTGGCCAGCTCCTCGGATACATCTATTCGCACGCACCTCGGCTCCGTCTCCAGTGTACCTTCGTTTATATTGAACTTAGTATAATGTAACAAACAGTTTAATTTCAATTGTGCTTCTTCTGTAAATAAACGCAGCTCTCGTAAGTACTGTTTCGTTCATTATACGCCAGCTTTAACCACAAACACTCACACAAATACCAGCCTCTCATTGGTAACATTTCATATACATACGTACGGGAGAACTCGAGGAGGTATAGGGTGCTCGATTCTCACCGTACACATTATTCTAATACATCATAAATACAATCATTACACTGGTGATCCTTTAGTCTATAATAATTAATAAACACCTAGACACTAAAAAAGCTTAAATACAAATTATTTTTTTAATTAGAAAGATAAAATCAATTTTGTCGAAAAATATTGTTGTTGCTACAATAGATGTATTAATTTGAAAAGTATATATAGATTCGAAAAATTGTTGTCAATCCATTGTGTTTGTACAGCATAATCGGATAATGCACGATCCCCGGATCGGAAGAGATTCAGGTTTGAATCCCGGTAGCAACCACAATATTTTTCGATAAAATTGATTTTATATGAATGTCTATCTAATTAATACATTTAATTAGTATTTAAAACATCACGGACCTATGTTCTGAATAATTACAACTTCACAATAAGAATGTGTTCTCCTTAATAAAAAAGCTTAATCTAACCAGGATGTTGCATCTCTTTCGTCTCACGCGACGGGAGGCGGCCAACAAAAATGATTTTGATTAACTCAAACGTAAACTTAACGAAAAATCTCTTGGTGACTCGCTAGGTGAGCGTCTTACTAATAAGCACTAAATAATATTTTTCGTTTCAATATTTCATAATGTAGTAATTATCAACGATGTCATCTATAAAGATACTGTGATTAACGTGGATGACATGAACCACACTCAATAAAGATTTTTACAAAGATGCGTATAGAGAGTAAATGTCACTCAAATATTTTTACTCTTTTAAAAGAAAGCTAAGCACTTATTCTCCAATAATTATAATTCAGTTTGTGATTTTCCGGTATAAGGATTGAATCCCACATAACCATTAGGTGAGCATCTTACTGATGGACCAAAAAAATACGACATTATATAAATACGTGATAATCCTATTTGATGTGAGGACAAAATGTGCCTTCCTGAGATGTACAAGTAAAAAAGCCTTCCCTAGATGTAAAAGGTGTTATATTTAAGGTCATTTATAATAATAAAATAATGTATAGGCTATAAAATGGATTGACTTTTTTAATTCTCCGTCGTTTATTGTGTTAAGAGTTTTATTTAATTTAAGAGATTAATGTATAAATTACGAATATAAATAGCTTACAAAGATATACATACAAAATCAATATTATCGAAAAATAAAAAAATTGTTGTTGCGCTAACGGTATTCGAACCCGGTTAGGGTAGAGATCCGGTAGCGCAACAACAATGTTTTTATTTTTCGATAATATTGATTTTGTATGTATATCTTTATAATTAATACATTTAATTCATATTTAAAATATCACAGAACTATGTTCTAAATAATTACAACTTCACAATAAGAATGTGTTCTCCTAAAAATATAAATAGCTTACAAATTAAATTCATATAATATTTTGTCACAATATAATACAATATTTCACCAACAGAATTGGTAGCTGAGAACTATGCTCGTACGAAATCTTATAATTACTGCTTTCTGATATCATGGCTCTCTTTTTTTACGAGTATTTGTGTTTGACAACAGAACTTTGAGGTGAGTTTATTGTTCGATTGCTTGACTGTTGGAGATGTTGTCATAATTAAGTTGTTATTTATTTACCTTATTGGTAAATTTATCTATAATCCCATTTATATAAAACTATTGTACTGATGTAAAAAATTTGGAAACTGCTCTTTCGAAATTATTTGTATTATTTAATTTTTATACAGATAAAAAATTCTTAAAATTAAACATAAATGATAGTCATTTGGGGCAATATCTGGGAAGTAAGGAGGATGAGGCAGAAGTAAAAGCTTTTTATTTTCTTTAACGTTTTCCGTGCCATGTGCGGTCTAGCGATAGCTTGGTGAATTAAAACCTTTTTAATGTTCACTAATAGCTGGCATTTTTAAATCAATTTCACCTTAATGATGATTGTTATCGATAAAACATATCTATTTTTATTATTGTTTTTGTTTGATTAGATTTTACAAGTACAAAATAATCTACACCGTATATAACTTACCAAACACACGACTGGAATACTGCTTTCCTGAATATTTTAAACCAATCTAGGCTATTCTAGGCTATCTAAGCTATCCAAGGCTATCCTTATACCTATTAACGCGATTCTTACCATAAACACAATTTACTTTAACTGTTGGCGAAAGTTGCATTTTCGCCACACAAAAACAAAAAGTATAGAAGATGCTTTTGGTTTTGATTGTAGATACACAAACGTACATATTCCAAAGGATTATATATTTACTCCAAAGAATTTATAAACAGAATGAAACCTTTTTTAGTGGGTACTATTTTTTAAAAATGAGTCATGAAACAATATTATATGATATGATACTTGCTGACAAATCAAGACCCAATCTGTCGTTATACAGTATTTGCTGCTGTTTATCCCAGCTTGGTCCGGAACAACCCACCCCTGCTGGCTGCCCTCCCTCGGTAGATAGGTCTGTTGTCAAGATGGAACATCTTGTTAGTCATTTCTCTGATATTCGCAATCCGTGTCCTAGCCACCTCAATTGAGATCTTTCAAAGTTATATACATATAAAAGTAAAGACTTCAGATTGATATTGGACTCAAGTCCAATACAACAACTTTAACATTCAAATAATACATTTTTATAGATTCATTACACACGTCAGAGTCAGCGGCGTAACTACAAAAATTGGGCACAAATGCAAAAAAGGCAATGGCCCCGATGCAAAATGGAAGGGCTCCTGAATATGTATTGTATTACATAAGATATAAAAATATTATTATAAGGCGGTTTATTCAGTTAAAAGTGAGAACAAAATTGGTCAGTTCAAATCATGAAAAAAATAGTGGTGTGATTTTAAATCATTTATAATTTACATAAAGGAAAAACGCGACTGAAAAAATATCATTGCTACTGTATACATCGATAACATTTTTACGCATTTTCGTAACACAAATGCGAAATGATTTTTTAAATTTTGTATTTGCATTTCTTGCTGGTGGTTTTTAAAAATTATTAGTCCATATTATAGCTGAAAAAAGTAACAATACTCGCAAAAGTGTCAATACTAAAATTATTATAGGGCGCTGACCTTTTGAGCCCCTACCTAGCGTGGACCCCAATGCACCACATTGGCTGCATAGGCGAAGTTGCCAGAGTTAAGTTAAGTAACCAAAGTTGCGCTGGATTTCTGGTCGCGTACATATATATATATATATACGAAATGTAACAGACATAGTCCACAATATTTTATTGGTGAACACCTGACTGCATTATGAGTCGAAAATGTGCAAACAATACGTTCAAATTCTGGCTGTTACGGGAAATATTACTGTTTGAAATTTTTACAAAATCATGTTAACATGTCTACGTACTTCAAATTAAATATATTAATTTTAATCTATATCTTAGCATCAAGTCTTAAATTATGTAACTAAATATAGTCTGACCGCTCGAAATTCGATGACCTTTAATGTTTTGTATTCAATATATAATCAAGAATCAATAAAATAATTCAATTAATCAAAAAAAAATCGCATAATTACAATTTTTTCGAAATGCTTATATCTATGACATGGTTGATATTAGGCACATATTCCTTGAACATTTATGAGTCATAATTTAGTCAGGTATCCAGCCACAAAATATTATGGACTAGGTCTTGTATATATATATATATGTATGTTCTGTATAAAATCCTACACCTTTATACGATCCACCACTCCTGCTGGTATTATTAAATTGGATACCATCCATTCCAAATTTTGCATAGTCCTTCTTAAAGCATCTTTTCTTGGTCATTCCATCCCCTCCCCCTAATATAAATGTGTATTATATTATAGTAAACGACATTTATTCTAAATTTTGCATAGTTACTCTTTAGAATCCCATGCAAAATATAGACACCCTTTCCTCGATATAAATATGTCATATATTATTTTGAATGCCAATCATTCCAAATATGGCAAAGTTACTCCTTGAGACCTTGCGCAAAACTAAGGCACTCTCTCCCCTCCCTCTGGCCATCCTATCCAAATTTTTGTCATTTGCATTCTAGGATCTTGAGAAAAATGTTTTCATTTCGTCCCACTCCCCAGATATCTCACTTTCTTCCTGTCTAGACCAAATTTTACATACATTGTAATTAGATATTTATTATTTATTAATATAACTCAAACTTTTATTTATATTTGTCAATTTATATCATGAACCAGCGAGGAAAATTGCGTATTTTTGTTAATTTTGTAAAACTAATAAAAATATCTACAATGTTTATATGCAACTAGACCGAGCGAATTAGTTTTTTTTATTATTTATATATAAAATTAGTAAAAACATTTTCAAATTTTAACATTTTAAACTTTCGCATATATTACTTGTATCTTTATTTATTTTCTTGTACACGTAAGCGCAACTCTAACAAAGAGGGATTGAAAAGGTAGAATGAATACAGTGAAAATGCAATCACAAAATACAGTTTGTGGGAAGACAGTGAAAAATAGAGTAATAAATTTGGATGAAAGGAAACAATGCCAAGGTGGTAGTTTAAAAATTAGGCAAGATAGAATATAAATAAAGATATAAATGAGAGCATAGATGAAATAAGTGACTGGTAAAAATAATAAACATTATATACATATACATATATGTGTGTATGATTTACAAGTAGAGCGTGAATTATATAAAATGTAAATAAAATATGAAAAAGCTGTCGTTACAAATATAATAAATTGTAAAGGATGATAGTTCATAAAAAAACCACAAGTTGCAAAAGATGTGTGATGTTATATCCAATGTTTACTTCTGTAGTTTGACGGTGTGATTATATAGGGTAACTTAAAATACTCTTTACCATTTAAAAAAATAATAACTCTTTACTTTTCTTTTACATTCTGAAATTTTTTGTAAATAAAAAATATTTACATGCATCTATAAATATATATTCTAAATGATCCCTATTTTTATCTTCATAAATGAGAGCTTTAGGTATGAGTTTAACACATACTCTGTAGTGGTGGGTCATATTTGACCCGGGTGCTTGTAAAAATATAAATTACGCTACAAATATTCGTTTAATGCTGTTTTCCTTCTAGCTAATCTTTTATTAAATATTTTCAAAGAATTTGAGATACAAATGAATGTTATCGGACGAGATTCAAATGAGTTATTAATAAAAATGTGAAAATACGCTAAAAAATCAGTCGCTTTTACGGGATTGAAACTCAGCACTTACACCGAAATATATATTGTCAACATTTTAAGCGGGTAGACAAAGGATACCAGGTATGCGTCTATGTATTTGTTTTCACTTATTTTCGTCTGGCGAACCCTAGATAATACCAGTAATATAACTATTTGAGGGGCGTTGCGCCTATCTGTAAGTTTTATGAAACTACCTGTTCGGGTTCCGACAAGAAGATTACATGCTCAGTGGATGTTTGTACTTTGGCTGTGTGGGGCAGGGCGTCTGTTGATGCTTGAGAATATGTGCATTATTTGAAATAATTTGTATCTTCAATGTTTTAACAGAAACATTACGGCACATCATGCCATTTCCTTAAATCAAATTTAAAATGAAATATGTATAAAAAATCTCCCACAAAACGGTTGAAAAACTGAAAACTTGAGGTGGGTCTAGAATAACCCACCACCACCAGACGTATTTTAAAAACAATAAATTACTTAATTTTAAAATGGTTTAGCGACTTTTGGTCCAATCTGAATAAGTATTTTCAATTTTGATTGTAGTTCGTTTACATAATAATTTTTATTCGTAATCATCTCAATGGCGATATTATTACAAATAGGAATCAATTAAAAGGAATTAGATGAAGCAAATTAAAAGAAATTTTAAAAACGGTTTTAAGATTACCCTATTAGTATTTAATACTCCTAAAATTATTTGGTTAATATTACATTTCTGACTAATATTCTAATCTAAACTATCATTAAGGGGAATTAAGAGTTGATTTTTAATGTCTTCGTGGTCAATTATTTTAATTTGAAAAAAATGTGCTCATTTTGTGTTTACGAGTATGTGCATATTTTTGAATTACCCTACATAATTGCGTATCTCAAATGAACGTTTTTTAAATATTTTTACAGTGATTACTGTTTTATCATAGACTTCATACCTCTCATACTAGACACCTAAGATTTTAACTTGACTAGTTTGTAATTTGCTAGTTCAAAGATTCAGAACTCCAAAAATAGATTTTATTCCACTTCTATTCGAAAAATAGAAATCTCACAATGATTAAAATATTTAGATAAATACATTATTAGCGATAAAACAAATTTATTTTAATTTCAAATTAGATACTCATGACATTTTACGAAAAAGCTTTTTCGGGAACAACCTGTTCCAGAAAAATGATGAAAGTGAGAAGTCAAGTTTAACAAGTAGCTCCGTTATTTTGATGGATTACGATAACGACAAAAACGATTTTATAGATTAGCAAACTCATAACGTTTGACTGGAAGGTGTCGAATGAAATCAAACTTAAGTTTTCTTTTTCTGATTAAAAGAAAATGTGTTTTATATCTGTATGTGAGTAGGTATATACAGCCTTGTGCTATAGCACCAACTAAGGACTTTAGATGGTTGTGAAACCTCTATCTGCAGATGGTATAAAATTGGCGTGAACTCTGAACTTTGAAACCCTTTTCATTCATTAGGTTCGGAAATGGCCGCTTCTTTATAGCCCTGCATTTAATCGATTCAAACAATAAATATTATATTTTCTCCAAATTAACAATGATAATTTGTTTTTTATATTTAAAAATGTATAAAGGAAACCTGAAGGTTTTAAAAAATCACATTAATAGAGAAAAAAAACATTTTTTGTATTTATTTGTACTTGGGGGGTTATTCATTACATTAAATAATTTTAATCCACAACAAATGAGGTGGGATTGTTCTATTTTTTTACTGGAAATATTTTCGCGTTATGTTGCTACATTTATTGTAATTGTACATTAAATTGCTTATCAATTATCGTTGGCTATCGCGTGTGTAAGTTTTAAAATTTAAATTTTGTTAGGTTATTCATATTAAGTTGATACATTATTTTATAAACTGTTTCAGACGATACAAGGTAATTTACATTATATACCATTAATATTATGTATGTATGAATACAATAAAAACTGAGTTTAATAAAAATGCGCTTCATTAATAAAATATATGTGAATCCATTAAATAGTATTTAGACATGTCTGCTTAAAATATTATTAGAAAAATAATTATATATGTATCGTATTAGAAATACATCATAGTGTGGACTCTAATACTAATTGTAGCAAATCGTGGTTTGTTGGGTATTTTCTTATTTCTGCCTCAGCTTCATGTTCAGGGGGGAGGCATCTAGCCTAACTGGTTCTTTTTTTAAATATTGACAAGTCAAATGGTTATGAAATAAAAGAATATTTTTATATAAGAAAATTTATAATCTTTATTTTAAGATACTTGCATGTGTTAAAAGTGAAAAATGAGCAATTTACTTTAATGCTTATAAATAAGGCTATTCAAAAATAATTACAATGAAATTATCATTAAATATTTGTGTTCATCATGCCAGCATTAATCTCTCTGCCAAATTGTCTATGTTGACGCTTGTCTGATGCAGATTATTCAGGTCCCTCACGTAAGGGATTACCTTTTAGAATGGTCCTGGATCCTGGACGTAAAGTGTGGTCAGCTTCTTGTGGTGCCAGCGTAGGATGACGGAGTTCAGGCTTGTAGTTGATGACAAGACGATGCCCAATTATCCAGGCAAACCGCGACTCTGGATGCGATATTCTTATGTAATAGCGACAGTGTGTGCTCGCTACACTAATTATATTTATCAACTTTTTATAGATCCAGCGGGACCCTTTTTGATACTTTCACATCAACGATTAAACGCAGAGTACATCTCAGTCTAAGCTTAAACTCGAGGCGCACAGTTAAAATTTTACCCGGAATTACAATCTATGAAGCGCTTACTTGATACTTTTAGAGACAATATTGATTTTATTTTCTAATTGAAAATAAAATCTCGTCTTTGGCGGAGCCACTTCTCACGGCGGAGAATATCAGAAGACTGTTCGCCTATGGTGATTCATACCTTAAGGTGCATTTGTTTACGTGACTCTAGTCACGTTCGCCGCATTACCGCCGCTGTACCCAAGCTGTGTCAGTCCACGTTCGTCTAACAATATTGAGTTTTAATTACCGTCCGTCCCTTACTTCGACTAAGTGATTTTGTATCCTTGAAGAAAATATTATTTTGGGTAATTTCGCATTCTAACAAATTCTAATATCCTTGACTCACCGGACTCTGATAAATTCCTGTCTCGCTTGACCGGGCAGAATGTTCATAGATCCGGAATCATGATCTCGATCATTCGTAAACGATACTCGAATACATAGAGAAATGGAAAAGGGAAAGGGTATTAAGGAAAGTGGAAATATAGGGAACCAGAAGTGGCTGAAGGACCGGGTACTTGGTGGAAGGGGAAATAAGATTAGCTCGATTTACCTGTGATCCCCTCGAATGTACCGCTCGGGATCAATTGAGCGATGAGAATCCAAATTAACTCTTTGAAACATGGTGGTAAAGAAAACATGCCACGTGTTCAACGTATTTTTTCGATACCAGCACGGTGATATAAATTCATTACCACGTTGTTAATAGATTCACAAACATCACCCTTTTACTGACAGATTTAACTAATGTTTATTTTAAACACTTACATGTTTCAATAAAATATGATAGCGTTATATTTGACGTTTGGTTTTATTTGATAATTCCACTCTCCACGTTGCAACGGTAAATTTATACGCATTTTTTTTAGATATTAACATTATGATTTTTATAATAATGTGCTAGTAACGCAAATTTAAAAATAAAACAAAATATAATAACTAACTAACTTACCACCACGCAGTTTCTCCGTAGGGGTAGGCAGAGAGTATTGAGCGCCACACACTTCTGTCCGGACATACAATTCTCGCTCTTATCCACATTCATACACCTTCTCATACAAGCTCGCCGATTATTGAGGCTTCTAACAGTATCATCCTCCAGTATCTAGTTTTCCTGGTCGTGCTAAGTCTTCCGCGGACGATCTTGCGTCATATATCTTTCTTACCATTCTCTTCTCATTCATCCGTTCCATATGATCGAACTACCTAAGTGATCATTTGTTAAACTTACTCACTATACTATGATCAGCTTTACATTATTTTCTTATTTGAATAGATTTGCCATATATACGTCTAAGTGATCGCATTTCCACTGTATTCATTCTACTTTCGTTACTCTTCTGCCAGCTCCAGGTCTCACTTACATACATTAGTGTCGGTACTAGGACTTCATTGTGTACCGTTAGTCGTGCCTTGGTTTTCATTTTATAATATGATTATGATATAACTAATTTTACTTCAAAAACTATTTTAGATAAATTATTATTTTAAATATGAATTAAATATATTAATTAGAAAGATATACATATAAAATCTTTTTCATCGAAAAATATTGTTATTACGCCACCGAGATTCGAACCTGGATCTCTTTCCTAACCGGGAAAGGTGCATTATCCAACTATGCTACAGCGACAATATTTTTAGCGACAATTTTCGAACCAGAAACCGAAAGAGCCAGAATCTCAAATACCTTTGAGTAAACTTATAGCAGACGCCAGAATTAATAATTATTAGGTTAGGAAAGAGATCCAGGTTCGAATCCCGGTTGCGCAACAACAATATTTTTCGATAAAATTGATTTTATATGTATATCTTTCTAATTAATATATTTAATTCATATTTAAAATATTAGAGACCATCTGTTCTTAATAATTACAACTTCACAATAAGAATGTGTTTTCCTTAATATTATTTTTAAGATTAAACAAATGTCGAAGATGATGAACATTTATTAAGAGAATTTTCTGAAATAGCGCTATCGATTTTAGACGACAGTGACGATAATCTCGATTGTCAATCCCCGGAAACCACGTACCCTCAATCTACAAGAAAACGACGATCAGAATCTGATGGAATAATCTACTACTACATACCTATTGGAGGAATCTAGTACGATATATGAACATACATACATTTATACCGTCAGATGTGATTTAACAAATGCATTAGATTTCTCAGAAAACTCGGATAGCATCACCGATATACTCTATTCCAATTGATATATTCAAACAAATATTTCTATCAACACTAATGGATCTAAACAAATATCAGATATCTCATAGAAACAAATCTATTTTTGTTATTATAGCTAATATTATTGTATAAATATTAATTACTAATGGATCTCATCGATAATGTAAGAAAAAAATTAAAGTACTCTTTATTACTATTTACAGATTGCATTATATGATACCATATTTACCTGATGAAACCATACATACTTACCACGGTTGTAGCTCAGAACAATATTTTTAGATTCTCAGGCTTGATAGGTTGATTATTTAACTCTTATGTTAATGTTATAGCAAGCAGAGGACTATTTATCATATAAATATCACCAAATAGTAAAAAAACTATTTTTTTCAATTTTAAATTTATTTTCACAGTAGTTCCTTATTACTTACCCATCGCTTATACTTTTATAGTTTTCTTTTAATTTATGCTTCCATTTTTAATTTTAGTATATATTATTTCCTGAAGAAAATATCATAGGCATCGAAACATGTTAATGTATCAATTAATAGTGGTTTTAAATAAATAAAAAATTATAATTTAATTATTATAAAAATAATTTATCAAAATGAAATGCAATAAACAACTTAACAAGTACAAGAGAAGGAAGACAATATTATCTTGCGTAAAATACCAATAATTACTTATAATTAAAATAAGGTTTATATCAACAACAAGTCTTATGATTTCCATGATTTCCTTATACAAATGTATAAATATAACGTCAATTTAGGATGCTTATGATTGATTTTAATATTAATTAGAATTTTAACTCTGACTAGAGGTTATAAATAACGTAAACCTTTAAAATGCAAAATATAATTATTAAATTAGTAGATATTATACTAAGTATAATTTTCAAGGGACAGTTGTACAATACAGATTTTACTAGAAAGTATAAATAATCTCATATAAAATTTCATAAAATTGTAGTTTTTAAAATAACCGTAGGATTACATTGTGGATTCGGATCACATAACCTAAAAGCATAGAGATCATTACGACTGTCTACATGATAGATTTTCTTGATTAAATTTTTCACTATTTATTCAACGCTCAATATTAAATTTCAGGTTAATAATCTTCAAGGCAATTATATTTAATAGAGTTTCAGTAATAGCTCTAAGCAAAATATAGATTGAAACATAGAAAGTTAATAGTAACAGCTCAGATTGTGATACAGAATACCAATCGTAACAGGTTGATTTTGGCACAAAATATTAATAGTAGCAAGTTGATGGTGGCATAAAATATTAATAGTAGCAAGTTGATGGTGGCATAAAATATTAATAGTAGCAAGTTGATGGTGGCATAAAATATTAATAGTAGCAAGTTGATGGTGGCATAAAATATTACTTGTTGCACCTCACAGTTTAAAAGCAACACTATAGATTAAAATGATTCTCTTCTCAAGCGATGGTATACCTGGGAATCTATATGAAACTATACTTCGGTGTGGTAAAGGTATCAAAAGATAAAGTAATTCTGAGCTGTACAATGTCAAACCAATAGTACATTTGTTGATCGTACGCTCTGGTATCCTAACGAAAAGACGGTAGAAGAAGAGAAAGTTACTTTGGATTGCCTGACGGAGAGTTGGGAGATATCAGGCAAGACGTCGTAGGAAGATAAACACGAAATGGTTTCTCTGCATAACCTCGCGGAATGTCACAACAAGGTACTGGGAAAGACGTCGTATAAAGAAGAAGAAGATACTTGATCGTCCATCAGTGATTGAATTACGCCCGGATCGCGAAGGTATTTATTTATATATATACACGCATCTAGATAAAATATAGAGAATGGAAGACATTGCTACTTCGTAGGTGTGACTAGGTGTCGTAAATTAATGACGCACAAGAAAAAAGCTATTTGCATCAACCAAACCACCCAATCCGTGCGTTTAAAAATAATAAATTCTCCAATCAAAGGTATTAGCAGCCGGCGTTGACCCAAATTAATCAATTAGGGTTTCCAAAATATAAAACATCTAAAAATGGCGTGTGGAATAAATGTACCAATCACAAGTTATATGACCATATAAGTTACATCGATAACAGATTTGTTATCCGGGAGGTTGAAAGGGTTCGGGAGAAAAATATAAAACATCTAAAAATAGCGTGTGGACTAAATGTACCAATCACAAGTTATATGATCATATAAGCTACATCGATAACAGATATGTTATCCGGGAGGTTGAAAGAATTCGGGAGAAAAATAAAGATATATTTACTTATGTGGAGTCCTTATAGTACAGGGAAGATTTATGAAATATATTCGCACATGAGGACATACGTTGCGCGATATTTTAAATAATTATATTTTAATAATTTCTTTATGACAACAGGTGTATAGTCTGACGCTGTGCCAAATAAGACGAAACAAACACGTTCAAAATGAGAATGTTCAAGTTTTAATGTTCCATTATGCTTGAGTAAGCCTAAATATTGTTCCATTATGCTTGAGCAAGGCTAAATATTGTTCCATTAT